>OW028581.1:2307500-2812500 GCA_932294295.1 Alitta virens
TTTCATGTCTATGTCGAGAACAAAGAAATACATTTGAACTAAAGATAAATTCAGAGAAGTCAATAAATAACTTAGTATATAATTTTACAATATCTGAAAATAACTGACATTTAAGTAAATGTACTAAAAACAGAAAAGGTTGAAATTGTAAAAGAGAAGTAAAGTAGGAATGAAAAGCTACAACTTCTAAATATTTCGTCACCCAATGCTGAGTGCAGCACTGCTAGACATCGTAATAATAAAACTATTTATTTTCTATTTGTTATGAAGGTATAACGTCAGGATTGTACTGCCTGGAGGCGTCAAGACTTTCCCACTTGCCATACAAGATAAAGACTCTATTACTACAGTCCTCCCAATGGGAGAAGTCAAAGATAAAACATTTACTCTTGTACTGTCCATTTATATTGTTGACACCCTGGATGACTTCACCGAGTTTAGGACAAGCACAAAGGTAAAATGACTACTTAGTAGTGAATGCAACTTACAGACATAAAATTGAACCTCATGCACTAATGTTAGATGCTATTGTAAAATTGACTTGCAGGTTACGCCTCAAAACCTAACAGAAAGAGAGCTAGTTAACAAACAGCTGGCCACAGCCAAAGGCACCGATGGCGTTCTCCCTGACTTAGCATCTAAAGGAAAGCACTCAGAAATGATGACAAAAATCCTCGCTACACTCTCTGAGATCAATGTCCAGCATGACCTGGTATGTTATATTACATTCTCATACTATCAAAGGAACAAAAAACATCCGATTTATATAATTAAAAGCATGTAAGGTACAGACTTGAGTAAAGCCCTTCGACGAGTGATGAGGCCGAATGACAAATATTGTTTGGTTCTGATTTCATTGCCCTTGAAAAGTAGTCGGTAGGTTGGCCAAAGAATTCTTTTTCATGTTTAAAATGTACTGTAATGTTTTTGAAATCTGTTCAAAACAGCTTGAAAATTCCATAAAAAGTTTAGAATAAAATAGAGTCGAGAGGAAAATAGGAACAGTTTTAGTTTAACTCATATTGGTTAATATAAGACAAGTTTGTATTGAAATCTGAATCTGAGTTAAAGGTTTTTCTGTTTGCAGTATGCTGTGCCTAAATTTAAAAGTGAAGAAGAAAAGAAACAGTATTATGACAATATTACAAGGGATGAAGCTGAGGTAAGTATATATCTTATAAAGTGTAACCTCACTAATACCATTCTTGATGGATAATACGGTTCATAGGTTAGTTGACTCTTTTTGACCCACCAAATGGAAGCTAGTGCATTTCAGGTAAAGCCTTTAGTGCACCACTGCATCAGGGTTGTTTGCTTTTGTGACAGCTAGATTATGTGCATTTAATTGGAAGCCTGCCTTACATCTGAGTCTTAAATTTCAATATGATTTCAGATTTTTTTAATTTGTATAGTTGCAGACTTGAGACTTGATAACTCCAATTTATATTATCATAGGTATTCATCAGACTTTCGTTCAAAGTAATTCGAATATCTAATCCATTTGTTTTCCTTATGTCAATTTTTTTTTATAGCTAACACATGATTGCCCAATAAACCAATGATATATTCATTTCAATTTCAGATTCGGCAACTCTTGTCTGCTTACATACTGAAAAATCCTGCCGATTCCTTAGTCTCCATCACACAAACATGTGTCACATTAGATTCACTGCTCACATTACTACAGGAAAGCTCTATTGGTCAACTGGTAAGTATGATAGTGCAATAAATTTAATTGCCTAACCACATTTCATAACAAAATGTTGAGGGAATGATGCTATCTTGTGAAACATGCAAAGTAACACCAGCATAAAAACACTAGTTCACATTAATTCTGTAGGAGTCTCGTTTTACACATAATTTTACCAGCATTAATGTGAACACAAAATCTTCACTGTTATAGGTACCATTAAAGAGACCTTAATATGTATTATTATTTTCATTTATGGTAGGTCATATATCCATTTCATCTTTGGAATAAGGCAAATGGTTCCTAGATGTTGTTTATCCTTAGACTATATCTGCTCCCTGATTCTATAATTTGTCTCTCATTTGTCTTTTAATATGCAGAAAAATGCAGCATCTGGCTTGGCTAAAGCTGCAGCTACTTTCTATGATTTGAAAAAGCAGGGTAAAATTCTGTACCCACCTGCAGTGGCCAATGGTAAGTTTAAACTGATGAATTACGATGCATTTTGCAACCTTTGTTAGATAGTATATTTTGTTAGATGATTACATGGGGCCTATAGTATAAGAGCCAGTCATTGAACTGGCAGTTGTAATTCAAAGTAAGAGTGGTCTCATTTTGGAGATCTATACAAAGGCTATTTCTAATTAGTAACCAGCGTTTAGCAAAGAAAAACTTACAACAATGTAAGTAGTGATACAATTGAATTAAAATAAGTCAAATTACAAGCATGTGTTGTAAAATGTCACTCTCTTTATTCCAGACTTACTTTCCACAGTTATGAATATAATGATAACTGGCGACTTCCAAAACAAGAAGATCGACAAGGAATTGAAAACTGTGAGTCTTCATTATCTTGAAATATTTAATCGCGTCAGCTGCATTTGTGTTGAAAATTTTAATCCCAAGATAAAAACTTGCTACACATTGTTTTAAAAACTTGTCAGCACTTGAGATATGATAAAGTTGTTATTCCTATATTTTCAGAATTTAACATCTCTCAGTGATAATTTAACTGTAGCATCACAGGAAACGGTAAACGTCTTTATTCTTACACTCTTTTTCAAATGTTTTAATTATCTATTTTTTTAAACTTTGAGTCTACTTCTTCGAGGTAAGCTTCACATGTAATACATATTTCTAGGTGTCTGACGCCATGAGAACTAGTGTGGAGATCCTAAATGGTATCCTGACTACTCTGTCTGATGACAAAGAGGCAAACGACCCTGATGACAATTTCTTCCTCAGCGATTTGAGTGTCATAGTATCTAGAAAGAGCAGTGATCGTGCTGGAAACAGAAATTGGAACACCAAACAAGGGATACTTAGCATTCCACAGACCACTGACATTTTCTCTAAGCCTGTACCAAATTGCATTGATACAAAGGTGACAGAATTTTATTAAAAATTGATAAAGATTTTACAGCAAACTATGTCTGACTGCAGTAAGATATCTTGTGAAATGTTTTTTTTTTTTTTTTGTGCATAATTGACAATATTGAAAAGCTATTGAAAGTCAAAGCAAAATCAAACACTGAAAAGAGTAAATGACGCTTTTGTGTAATTGCTGGGGTTCAGTGCAAATTTATGCCCATATTTGGCGTCCATGAATATGAAATTTTATAGATTATATTACAAAGTTTGAGTTCTAGCACAATAGGAATAAAATTTGGTATAGAGTAGCGGGGGGTTTGGGGGCAGCAGCACCCAAGAAAAAGTAAACAGCAGTTTTACTGTGAACAAACCACTGTCATTAGTTTGTGACATCATACATTGAATTCAAGCTTCTGACGTCATATACATAGCAACTCTCTCTAAATATGGTTATAAATCTAGGTCCTCTATACTGCACTTTGCCTAATTGCCTTCAAGCTGTCCTGGAGGTTAATGATTATACTAAAAATATAATCTGCAGAAGACTGTTTCTGTGCCTCGTGGCAAAGGTGAAGCCCCTTATGGTCATCACAGACCAATGGGCAATGCCCTCTCTGGCTATGCCTATCTAGCCCCCCCCCCCTCCCACATTTTAAAGTGAAAAAATGTATGACCTGTTAAAACATTGTTTAATTTAATATTTACTCCTTCATTTCAGCAAAGATTTATGATGCCTTAGTTGTTATTCTATTTCAGGTGGCAATGATTTCTGTCAATCCCTTCGTTTACGGAAATCAAACAGGAATAAAAGTCAATAGTTCTATTGTTGATTTTAAAATGGAAAGTTGCAGTACATCTAGGCAAGTAAAGATAAACTACATTTAAAACCTTTTTTTTTTTTTGATTTTTTTTTTCCCACATATTAACTTGCAAGTATTAATACACAATTTCGTTAATTTCAGAAAAAAGAGGGATCTCAACCAGGTCAACAATTCAGAAGCATCAGCAAATTTCTCAGTTGGTGTCAGGTCCTACGGCAACTCTCAACTAACTTATATCAATAAATCTACCATTGATCCAAAGGGTTTACTGTTTCATCCACTGAATATCACGCTACCAGACACTTCTGTCAGAATTACATTCTTACCGGAAGTAAACCAAACTTATAACATCTATTTAGCCATGGGCAGACGGCCTTACCCAGACACAGACAGCGTCATAAGGAATATTTCACTTAACAGCACTGATGTTGTGGATACTGCCTCTATTGTGACTGACCAAAAATTCACGTTCTATGTACCACCCAAAAACCTTAGTATTGGTACACTTTACGTCGGAATCAAGAGAGAAGGTAAGATCTCTAGCTTAATGGAATATATTATATAAATAAATAAATCATAATCAAGTGTCAGTTTCTGCTCTTATGTTGGCATCAAACTTAATGCCTAGACAATCGGTAAAAGTTTTTCAAAAATATCCTGAATATGTCAAACATTTTGGAAATATGGTGATTTTACTCGAAGAGACTGTCGTTCTATTTTAATTTAACAAAAGTTTTTTTTTAAATTGTTGTTATCAGATTGCTACCCCAAGGACAGCTGCCCAGAACAACTGCAATACTATTACCAGATTATGGATATCAATTGCAAGACTTGGAGAGACGATGAAGAGCTATGGCGACCAGCCTCTTGCAAGGTGAGGATATATTCCTTGATATACTACTAAAGCCATTTATGTCAAAAGTGTCTTAACCCGCTGACCACACAAGTGGGGATACATGACTACATATATTATGATATCAAATCAAATTGTATTCTGTGTTCCTTTTTCTTGGACACAATTATCATCAACTAACTGATGGCGATGTATGATGATTTTATATGTCATCTCTTTAAGTGTACTGTTAGTCATTCTTTTTTTACATAACAGGTGGACACAGTTACAGAAACAGGAGACGTCATCTTCAAGTCTAACTTGTTTGGCAGTTTAGCAGCGGGACTCTTTGTTGGACCAAATAAGATCGACTTTGGATCAGTTTTTCAAGATCTTGACAAGAAAATAGTGGAGAACATCCTGGTTGTAATGACTGTGCTGGGGATTATATTACTTTACATCCCTTGTGTTATAGTTTGTCGTCGAATGGACAAAAGGGATTCTGCTAAGGTATGTTAAAAAAAGCTGATGATTTTCTTAATATCCGTTATTCATTTGACCCATTCTTCTCTTGGACCAATAAGAACACATTACCCAGCCAGAACCATACATTCACGAAAATAAATGAAACTTTCACACTTTAGAAAAATTTTTTTCATCTTCTTAAGCATATATCAGGCATTACCCAGCCAGAACCATACGTTCACGAACATAAATGAAAAAAATGGTTCTGGCTGGGTAATGCCTGATATATGCTTAAGAAGATGAAACACCTAATGTATGTACTGACATGAAGATAAATTTTCATCCCGAGCATACCGATAAATTTTCAATATATAATTGCAAATTCTTTAACGTTATTTTACAAAGCCTTTCATGTTTCTTCACAATATGAATTTATTGAAGTAGCCTTTTTCACCTAGCATATGCATGTTATAGTTGCGAATAATAAATAGATAAATCCTAATACTATAGCCAGACAATATTAATACATGAAACATGATAAATGAATAATTGTGGTATCTCATTCACAGTGGCAGAGTATTATGCTATTAGACAACCAAGAAGATGCACAGTTCGAGTACGAAGTACACATTTTTACGGGAAAAAAGAGGAATGCTGGAACCAAATCTAAGGTGATCATAGATATTAAGGGAACTTTAGGATCAACAGGACCAAGGGCTCTGACTGACGGAAATGAGCTGGTAAATATGAGATAATGCAAGAAAACACTAGAAGGATTAGAAAGTTTGAATTAATCGCCAAGATGTTTAAATATCATGCCAATGAATCAACTGATCATTTAAAGCCATGGCTATCGTTTTACTGCCATGACTATTGTTTAGAAATATTCTGCTCTACGACTATAACTATTGATCTCTAAAACAACGCAATTAATTGTATGGTTGCGGTAGAATTATCTGCAAAGATGACTGATTACGCAGTGAGGAACTCAAATTTAAATTATAGAGTTTGATTGTAGAAGAGTCTTCCACAGAAATCACATAGCCACAATTCTTTGCTAATATATTAAAAAATATCCAACTGATTGCATTTCAAGATTTACTTGAATCACAAATATATTTCATGGCACATTTTAAACCTACATTTCAGCACTTCAAAGGAGGAGAAATCAACATATTCAGCCTGAAGACAAACGAAGAACTAGGAGATCTGGTTTACGTAAATATATGGCATGATAATTCTGGCAAAGGAGATCATGGAAGTTGGTTCCTGGACAAGGTTGTCGTTGTGGACAAGTCTGAACTTATGTGGTAAATGAACTGAAGCATTTATTCTATGGATTTTCTTCTTCTGTAAAGACTTAAAGGCAATAGAGACTTAAAAAGGCAATAGAGACTTAAAGGCAATAGAGACTTAAAAAGGCAATAGAGACTTAAAGGCAATAGAGACTTAAAAAGGCAATAGAGACTTTAAAAGGCAATAGAGACTTATAGGCAATAGAGACTTAAAAAGGCAATATGCCATTGACCAATATCATGCTAAAAAATTATGAGAGATTCGGATAATCCTGTAGTTTATCATTAATTGTAGTTCTATATTTTCAAAATTCTCCAAGTACAATGAACAGATGAACCTTACCTGATGTCATACAGTAAATGTCCCTATTGCAAACACCTCGCCTACAGTACTAGCCACCGGCAAGCGGGAAATCCCCTATAGCTCAGTTAGTTAGAACATTAGTTTTGAGTTTCTAGATATTAATTAAAAGTCCACATAAAGTATCCTCTACCACAATTCGCGATTCTGCTATCAATTTCAAAATCTACATTGCAATATGATAGCCTGATATCTGTAGCATTATTGTGAGAAAAACCAGATGTTATGGACCATGGGGTCTTAATTTTCAATGGCAAAGTTCTATTATTTTATAATATCTCATTGTTTGTACTTTTTCTTTTCAGGTCCGTGTTCTGGTGCAATGATTGGCTGGCAATCGAAGAAGGGGATGGAAAGCTGGAGAGACTCCTGATTGTTGAAAATTTTGATTTGAATGTAAATAACGGAGCCTTGATGAGAAATAACGTTCAGAGAACTTTGTTCGACACCCATCTTTGGTTCTCTGTGGTTGTGCGGCAAGTTCCATCAAGGTAAAGAAACACTGTAAATGCCATGTGTTATGATAGGGGGCAGCAGCATCAACATAAAGAAACTCAGCTCAAGGTGTCACTCGAGCGACAACATTATGAAGTTCGATAAAGCTATGGCAAGAAACTTATAAATCAGTTACCTTATTCAAGACCATGAAACACTGCCAGGGATATAACCGTATTATTTAGCTATCTCAAGATTGAGTATAAAAAAGGGTTTCCTATTGAGGTGATGTATATCAGACAAACACTACAATGACTAGGTTTGGATGCGAAAAAACTAATTAATGTCAGATTTTGGTTAATATTTCAAACTTATGTTAATTGTCACATTCTGTCTTCAGATTTACCAGGGTGCAGCGTTTATCGGTATGCCTCGCATTGCTCTACCTGACAATGATCAGCAATGCCATGTGGTATAAGACCGGAGAGGGCGGCAAAAGTGGTACAATAACTATAGGACCAATAAGCTTGGGAGTGCACGAGATTTACGTCAGTGTTCTCAGTAGCATTATTGTGGTGCCTCCTATTCTATTGATATCAGTGCTTTTTGCAAAATCTGGGCCTAAACCAGAGGTAAGTTGAGATGGCATTACATACTATGATAATAGTCAGTTATGATGGTTTAATCTGTTGAAGGCTGAATCCAATCAAGAGATATGTTCCTATCAATGAATCAACACAAATGTAAAGCAAACTAATGATCGGTATTTTCTCTTGAATGTTAGAAATCCATCACTGTTGAATTAATTTAACTTAGTAACCAATGGTATTTATGCTTAATGCTAGGATTAAAGTGGTTGTGGGCAGTAGAAAGGATCTTACTAATGATTTAGCAAAAGAGTGAGGTAGCACTGAGAGCATGATTCCACAATCTTATCATTTACAGAAACGAAAGAACAACAGTGAGCAACCAGAGGAACACAAAGATGAGATGGACCAAAATGATGACGATGATGAAGACTTGAATTCTGATGCTAATGAGGATGAGTTGAAAGAAATTTCTGAGAGTGTTGAAGATCTGAATTCTAACAATAATAATGGGAATAATGAGGAAGATTACGACACGGGGAATGAACAACAGCAAAAGTTCAGGGTAAAATGAAAAAAATACGACTAAATTAGACAAAACTTCTATCTGACAGACATCACAGTCAAATTAAAGAAAAGTTTGTTATTTAAATTTTTCAGAGAACCAAACCAAGCCAACCCCTGCCATGGTGGACTCTCTATATTGGATGGGTTCTAGTTTTTCTCTCAGTTGCATTGTCGGCATTCTTTGTGATCCTCTACAGTTTCCAATGGGGAAGAGTGATATCAACTGCATGGCTTTCTGCATTTTTCCTCTCCTTTTTTGAGTCTATGATATTAGTACAACCTCTAAAGGTAAGCATATTCCCATGAATTCAAGAGTTAAATGTACTGTATTTTATGTGCATAATATGATCTACATGATCTCAAGCAGAATCTAACCTCATTTATACAGAGCAATAAACCTTTTTAGCGAAAGGAACAAACTTACTAGTCACAGTAGTCAGTTCCAAATAAATTAAGTTTTTATGTCCTGTAATATTCACTGTAACCTATACAAAAAACAAATCGCATTTAGGACATGCCAGCAGGATTTTAACACTCACTCAGTGTTTGATAATAATTACCAACAATGAATGTTCTTTGTTATTCAAAATGTACTAAACATGAATTTCAGGTTTTGATTGTGGCATCTCTGCTAAGCTTCATCTTCAAGAAAGATGCCGATGTGCGCAATTTTGAATCAATATATGGAAAGGTCGTGAAGACTGGCGGTGACTACCTTGATTGTGGCAAGTGTTTTTGTATGACATCAATAGGATGTATTTGCAAAAGGGAAGAACTGTTGGACACTGATCCGAGATGATTAATTCCAATTAATCTCCCCGATGCATTAGATTACAGCATCTCTTTTCATTTGCTTTTTAGTTTTCTATTGGTTATGTAGACACTGGTCAAATCCTCTGAGGGTCATGGGATGGAACCATGGAATAAATATGTCAAATGGCACCAACATTTTTTATAAAAATGTTATATTTCTCTATGCTGGCCTTAAGAGGTTTCATTTCATGCAAACACAACCAATGATAACATTTTTGTACATTCACCAGAGTAATCAATTGGCTGTAATGGGTAGGGGTGAATCTTGCTTTTGAAATTGGTGGAGTGGGTTGCAGCACTTTAGAGGGGGGGGGGGGGGGGGGTCTCACTCAAAACTGACTAGCTATGAGATGTCAGGATTCGGCATTGATTGTACCCTCTCTATATACTCAGTATTCCTAATATATATTATCACTCATATATATAACAGATATCCAAGTCTTAGAATTCCCAGAGGAGTTAAGAAACTACCCTTTCTTTAAAATAAGCCTGTCCGTAATCTTTCGCATCTGTTTCATTTTCTAGATATCGAACAAGGGCCACACACCGCCATATCTGAGCTTGAAATGGAAACAATACGAGAAAGACGACTTCTCGACAAGAAAACGAACAGCATGGTGAAGGAGGTGTTCAAGCACTCGTTGGTCATGTTGCTTTTCACCATGATGTGTTACATCAACATTGATCCAAGGGTATTCATGCAAACGCAGCATTTAAGACAGATGTTTCAAGTTGGTGAGGAAGGAAAGGTAACATCACACTTAATTATTAATATCATCAAGTACCGTTGCAGTGTTTATAAAAGGCTCGTGCACTGACATATAGGTCTTTTCTTACCTCAACGTGACGGTAAAATTCATTCATTCATTCATTCATGCACTGTATGTATAATGTGCGAGTAAAAGTAGAATAATATGTGATGCAAGTATCACTTACAACCAATTTCATTAATATAATATACTTGGAAATCAATCTCATAGACTTGAAAGCTAAACTCCAGATGACGTCATGTGAATCCAGAACTCCCATTGGCCGAAAGTCCCTAAGCCAATGAGAGCCCTGGATTCACATGAGGTCATCTGGAGTTTAGCTTCCAAGTCTTATGCGATTGGTTTCCAAGTCAGTAAGAATTTCGCTGTAATACAATCAAGTTTAGAAGAAGCATGTTTCGAGAAGATTCTCAAGATACCTTAAAGAAATATCGGTAATCCCACATATTTGAAGAACATAAAGATCTTGAAGTAGATACTGATTACTTAACAATAAAACGAAGCAATCCATGAAGTACATCTTAAATAAACTAAAATTTTTCTTTTTTTTTTTTACACAAGTTTTCTACCACGGAAGATATCTGGAAGTGGCTAGAGGACCACGCTTTGGAAGGAATTTTTTTTGACAAAGGTTACAATGGTCATTCGGTGACAACTTATGATAAGAAGTTCATGGTTGACGGATACTTCAGACGTCTCAGTCCGCCACGAATCAGGCAACTGAGAGCCAATCCAGGTACTGTAATCTTCTCAAAAATATTCACAGAATTCATAATATTTAATGCATAGATTTTCTGACACAATGCACAATATGTCTATTTGTTGAGTATATTGATAGGAATAAATTATTCTTCATCTGAATCAAAATGTCCCTAAATTAACACCACTTTTAGTTGATCTTCCAACTTGTCAAGTTATCAAATATCACTCTTTCATTCAGCTAATCTTAATATGATGAACTGTAAGATATTCTTGAGCATTTATCAAGAAGTTTAATTATAACTTCTTTTCCAGAACCCTGTCGAATCTACCTTACGATGAACAAGCGGACAAAACGATGCACAGCATCATACAACGCAAAGACAGAGGATAATAGAAGCTACAAAGACTCTCCTTGGCGTACTCCTTTAAATGAATCTCAAGCATCTGAAGCTGCAACTAAAGTTGCTAAAGGAAAGATGAAGGATTTATATCAATATACCGTTTACGTCCCTGGTTCTGAAATTGACGGTTTTTCCCACTGGGGTTTAAGAAGCACCTATAACGGAGGTGGCTACATTGCCAACTTGGGCGCGAATTTACAAACAGGAACAGATGTTGTTCAAAAACTGAAGACCCTCAAATGGTTAGATGAGCGAACGAGGGCAGTGTTTCTTGAGTTCAGTATTTACAACGCCAACACGAATCTCTTCAGTTTAGTCACTGTTCTACTGGAAGTGACGCCATGGGGAGGAATTTATCAGACAGTCACGGTGCAAAGTTTGTTGCTTTATCGCTACAATGGAGCTGTCGGTTTCATAGCTATCATAATAGAAATCATCTGCATCATTTGGATGATATACAAAATCGTTGTGATCACAGCGAGTATCATTAAGTTGAAGAAGAAATACTTCCTCGATATCTGGAATTGGGTCGATTTTTCCGTTATCGTTGCCCTGTTCATTGGATTTACGTTCTATATCATGAGATCTTATTGGACTGTAAAGAAAGTGGAGCAGATGATGAATAACAAAGGTAATCAGAATCTTTTCTTCGTTGCAATGCATTTATGACTGCAGTTACACTGTGTGGCTCACAAAATGTGGCAAAGGTATCTGGCAAATTTTACGAATCTTAAATTATAACTATTAGATTAGTGTTTGATTGAATGCTCTATATTTATATGCACAAACTAACTACGTTTCACACATGAGATTTAAATCTTTCTCTCAAAACCACTATATAATAAATTAATAATACATTACATTCTGCTTTTATCTTTCAGAACAATCAGTCAATTTCAGCTTCATTGTATTTTACGATAATCTGTACATGACGGGCATAGGTTACGCAACATACGCCACTATCTTACGATTCCTGCATATTTTACGTTATAACAAAACGATAGCTGACTTATCTGCGACACTTGCAAAAGGCGCATGGGACATGATTACCCTTGGAGTCTGGGGTATCAGCATGTTAATGGCATTTTCTGTGCTCATATACACGTAAGTAATTGCAATTGGAAATTGGTGTTTTATCAAGCTATAGTGTTACATAACATAACATTTAAATCATTTGATTTTAATGCATCGTTGCATCTTAATGGTACAGTATGAAGTCCTTAATACCATTTTACATACAACATTCTGTACAATTTAATATTGCCATAAATTGGTAGGCATTAGTTTCAAAATTATCACTATTATTCACTAATTTGAATTTAATACTACATGTACTATCTGACCTTCCTTAAAATCGAAATACAATTAGCTGGCATACTTCATATATATCTAACTGCAACACAACCATACCTCCCTTAGTATCACTGTAATTTTTTTTTCCTCAATCTAAAGGACAATGGGTTCAAAGATAAAGGAATACGCAACTCCAGGCAATTGTATCCTGCACATGGTCACCACTTTCCTCGGCCATTTTGACTTTCAAACCGTCGAAGAAGAGGGCGGCAACTGGGGGCGAGCAATTCTGCTCATCTATCTACTCATAATGATGTTCTTGATTCTCAACATCTTCATAACAGTAATTAACGAGACGCTTGCTGATATTGGTGAAGAGGATTTGCCGGATGATTACAAGGTGGGGCTCCATACTGATTTGATATTAATCACTCCTAGCGGTGCTTATAGTAATCAATATACGAGCCAGTTTATAACGTGTCATACACGATATTGTACCATGTATCATTTGAGTGTATTGACAATATGTATCACATCATAAAGCCCTATCATAAGGTGTAGTATACTGGGCTGCTGGCAACTGATGTCTATCTTTCATATAGAGTTAGTGTACCTAATTCCATGAGGACCTAATTCCGTGTAAAAACCTCCAACCTCAATCCGGAGCTACTGAAATTAAATTTTTCACAGTCACTGCATACTTACCCGTCATTGTACTCATTATTTTTGTATTATGTGCCTTGGCTGCCAGTTGTTTATTCAGGTTGAGGCAATCATGTTCTTAGGTCCATCTCGTTATTAGGCACACCTACGTTATATATATATATTTTTTTATCCTCTGTCAGTGCCAAATGCAGATCGCTGATTGGTTGAGAGTTGACAAGATATATTTCTGTATTCAAAATTTGGTCAGTTTAGCCACGCCCTTCCCACTATATTTTCTGTATCGCTTATTTGCCTGCCATATTGCTAAAATGACGTCACCCGCATGTGATAACCTTTAGCATCATGGGTTACTGAATTATTAGTTTACCAGTCAATCTTACAGGGAGACAGCTAAAAGGAGTCATTCAAAGCATCGTAAATGTCATGTAATGCAGCCAAGGCACCATAAGCCTACAGTACCGGTAACCATCAATGTGATTTTGCGTGAGCATTTCATCGTTCACCCCAAAAGTCCGGGTCAGCATGAGTCATTTTTATTTAGGAATTGCAGGACTACTTCTGACTGACTTCAAAGGAAATCCCATCTTATATCGCTATACTTTTTGAACCATTGCTCATTCAAAGCTTGGTATTACTGTTTATATAAACCGCTGATCAATTTCCGCGAGCAGGAGCTCACGCAAAGTTACCAAAGACTATTTTGTGTGAGCGACTTGTCACACACGCAGCCCATTTCCAATTGCATTCCCTGTAGGCTGTAAAAGCCAAATCATGATAGCAGTTAATCTCAACCTTGCAAAGCTGAATCTACACTAACAACAAAATTACACCAGACATGAGATTCAAATATGTCCAAGGAACATAGCAAATAATCTGTTAGGTCAACTATCAGTCATTAATATGTAATGTATGCCTCATTGGTCACTGATTTTGGTGTGGTTGGAAAATTTTGTTGTCTCAGTGAAACTTGACATCAGTCATACTATTATGACAGTGCTGAACTAAGTCACATCTAGAATGGAAAAGCACTCACCTTGTTTGTTTCCATATAATTTCAGGTAATGGAACACTTCTTTGACGTAGCTGAGGCCATGATATTTGGCATGTTCAAAATCAACAAACTCGAAGAACAAGAAAAAACGGACGAAAATCAAATCCAAGAACTCAAAATGGAGGACATTGACGTTTCTCCCACCACGAGCAGACGACAATGCAGTCTGATGTATCCGTCAAAAAAGCCGAGAACCGAAGACTTCAACTTCTATTTCATGAAGAAATTTTCACGATTGAAGGGCATTCCTTTCACCAAAGACAATGAAGATTCGGAGATGATGATGCTCTATATTCTCATGAACTTCGACAGACGGACATCTAATCCAGCTGAATTCTGCACGGCTCTTTCCTTCATGCGTTAAAAAGGTATATTATATTTGTCGATCACCAGTCGCCGGGGGAAATATCATAATTCATAGCATCAAAATTGGAACTGCCGTCAATCCTTCCTTATGATAACTGTTTACCGAAAGACGAGCTGTTAGTTATCGAGCGAATAAAATAACGGAACAAGATTTACAAACACATTTAAATGTGGACCAGAAGACAAAATGACATCATACATCAAATGATATCATCAAAGAAAGATTGCTGACAAAGACTGTGATAACATTTTAAATTTTCATTATCTTGACAATGGATGGTGGCTGTTGTACTTTTATCTTGGCATTTACAGAGAGCCAACAGTGAGAAAAAAGATCTCTCAAACTTTTCGAGGACTTTCCATAACTCGTATGAAAATTTCCAGTCTGACCAAATATCCTCAAGCTGCATCACTATTATCATCGTGTGACAGTATTTCAAAGCCTCTTGAAATTGCTCTTTTCCTCGACTGCTGGTACCCTGAGTTTAGCACTCTAATGAACCAAGAACATTAGCACCTCTTATTATAATGAACCAAGAACATTTGTCGTTATGTTATATGTTGTTATGTTATATGTTCTTGAAAATTGTAGTCAGCAGCTTGACATACGTAATTATACAATAGTCCAGGCCTGAGCATAAGCAAATGGATGGTAACCCACACATCGTTCTCCTGAAAATGTACCTTGGTAACTGCAAAAAACACCTGGTGGCAGCGCGAAGGGTTGCAACTGGGGCAAGGCGAACGAAATTGCGTCATTTCAGTTTACGGTAACCTCCAGGAGAACGAAACGATCGTTCGCCTGTTAAGCTCAGGCCTGATAGTTGAAGGAATAATTGTTGAATCAAATACATGTGTACCAACAATATTTATTTATAATCTTCAAAATTTCATACAATTGGTAATAGTGTACATGTGCAATATATATCTATATATATATATGCTGTAAAAAATTATTATTTATCACAAAATGTTATTACCTGATTGTGCAATGCATTACCTGCGATATAAAAATGAATCATGATTTGTCATTTATACAATGATTATTGTGAAATTTTATACAATTTATGAAATGATAAGATGATAACAACGCACCAAAACTGATTGTAATATGTACAATGCAATGCCCATGCCTATGAAAGATCCGGAAGGTATATATATATATTGAGAACAATAATAAACATGTTTATGTGTGACATGTAGCATCTACATTTTGATTTCATGACAGACAATATGCCATATAATGAAGATAATTTAATGGAAAATATGACCTTATTTTGTGAATATTTTGACTGGAACTGACCTAATCTTTTACATGAATCATTGTCATATACAATGTATACTTAACTATTATGTTAATATTTCAATTTCTAACACGATTATAGACCTCAAAATGACAGGATTGCGTATTCAACATAATATAATTGCAGGAATGTTTGTTTTCCTATTTAAGGTACAACATTCATTTGTAAGCATTATATATATATACATATATATATATATATATATATATATATATATATATATATGTGTGCCTAACATACATAAGTATACAACATACATGGGAAATATAATATTAGGCCAACTCTGCAGTGTAAATTGTTGGACAGTTAGTAAACAAATGTGTGTTGAATTTTTGCTGCTGTGTAACTCTAACTCAATAAAATGTGTACACAAATATGATGGGTTTTTTAATACCCTACGACATTTTACTATTAGAAATACTTTTCTTTGATTTGTAACATTTTATGTATCATTGTAGGACATTCATTCTTTTAATCCTTTGTCACTAGACACTCTCCAACTTCGTAACACTGGTCATATATTGACATATAGGCCTTTTGTTACCTCTACATGTCGGTAAAATTTATTAATTTATTCACATTTGTTTTAAAATTCACTAATCACATCACAAATTATTAAAATTATTGTATAGGTATAAAATATAAATATATTCACAACTCCCCTTTTCCAAAATTACTTTCCCTATCTTTCCCGAAACCTGCATCGATCATACCGTCTTTGTTTTTCAAATCATTGTAAAGTAGAAGAGCGCAATTACGAGCCCCTATTGTGCACATTTCCATAGAAGAAGCAATAATCTCTATGGCATTAATATAATACATGTTATCGTACAATACAAAACTCGGTATATCGGTCTCTTTGCTGTCGTAATGTGGGTACGCCGCCGTCCAGTCTGTGACATCCACATTGTGATATGTCTCAAAGAGCGATTCTAATTCCAATTGGGTTAATGGTTCTTTAGAAAACACTTTATAAACATCCGGAATTTTGTCATTGTTCGGGTTATAATCCACTGGGGAATGTTGGCCGATCGAGTTGTAAAATAACTCGCTATTCGACAGCAATAAAGCTGTCGGAAATTCGTCACTTTCAGAGAGACCAAATGCAGTTTTATTTGGCGTACCCTGAACCATGGTCGCGACAGTTTGGTGATAGTGTTGTTTGAAATATCCGATTGGTATGGGGAAATTCTTAAACTTAATCTGAGATATGTCATCATTAATAGGCGTGGCTATGATGATATAATCAAACACTTCTTCATAAATATCATATCCATTGTCATCTATAGCTTCCAAAAGAAACTGAACTGGCTGTCCATCATTTTCCTTTAAAGTAACCGAACTGACCTTACCCTGGATGACATTCGCAGCAGAACGTTCCGCTAGGCCTTCTGGGATACGTTTGTTTCCTCCATACACACTCCAAAGACCAGGCTGAAGGCCAGCCATTGATACAGCCCCTAAAAATATGCAAATAGTAAATATTTAGCAGCTCATAATATATATAAATTGTGTTACAAGTATAACGCACTAGTATTTATAGTGATACCTTCTCATTATTAAAATCATCACAAAATCACAATCATATCCGCTAGGTACATAATGTAAAAAAGCCAGGCTTTAATGATAAATAATTAATCTTTAGTATTTAAATCATGTCTTGACTTACTGAGAAAAGCAAAATATTTTTGATTCATAAAATATTGCATCATATACATGTATATGCAAATCACATTCTCTTGACAATGCTGAAGCAATAAAACTATGCAATACTTGTAAGATGGCATTTGCTCTGCCTCCTCATCCCATTAATTAATCAGCCATGAATACCTTATATATATATATATATGTGTGTACAATGCAGCATATTTCATGAACAATTCAACATTAAACATAGGTGGGAAGCGTGGGGGTGGGGGATTTTTAAATAATTATACATAAAACAAAACAATCAAAACGGCATTTCTTAAGGCGGTTAGCGTTATGCAATGATACCGTAGCAATTTACAAACTTACCAACAAAGCCATGCATGTCAGTTCCCTGGCCGTAGTTTGCCAACAACCCTCCTTGGACCAGCTGATCTATGAAAGCTCGGGAGTAACCTTTAGACGTCAGTTCGTCGTCTATTGAATGATGCATCATGGTGACAAATTTAGAATACAATGCGCCGAGGAGTGACTCTGGTTTTGTGAAAGAGTGGCCCTGATCTTGGAGTGAATATATCCTGGAAGATGAATGAATCGAATTGAATGAATTAATTGCATCTGATTGAGCAACTCAGTAACAGAGTAACAGGTATGTATGCAGAAAATGTATGTATGACTTGACAAATTAAAAAACAAAAGAAATGTTTTTCACTCTTTCGTATTAAACAATGCTTGTCACACCATTGGTCAGTAAATTTTTTTTCTTTTATTTTTTTTTCTCCCCCATAGTCAGTCTCCTAAAAAATTTTCCTTAGTATTGGGATTCTCACACTAAAGGAGTGATTGGGTAGATGGGTATAATAAGAAATTTTTGCTAAATGAGTTTTGAGAAATTTACATTTTGCTCTCTTTCTCACCTCTTAAAATACGGCATGAGGTCTCCAATGTAAGACTGTATATTCAAGATGTCCAGACCATAATGCCACAACAACTTCGCCATGGTAACAAACGACCAATCAGAGCCCAAGAAATCAAATGACTTTCCGTTGTAAATTCCGAGAAGAGAGTTGCCTGAGCCTGTCTTTTCTTTGAGCCCTGCAAGAAATCAGTCTATGCATGTTAAATAAAATTTTTTTAATATTGCAAAAAATATTTCTTGATGAATGATTAACAACTGAGTGTCAATGTCCAGGCAAGTGAAAAAATTCCTATCATCTCCTCATTATATCTACCTGTTGCAGCAGCCAAAATTCAACAACTGACTAAATTTTCGACCAGCAGAATGAGGACATTACGAAAAACCCACAGAAAATGTCATATTAACTTATGTACACACTGACTAAAATAATATGTCATTATCAAATTGAAAAAAACCAAATACATTTTACATACCTAACATTTTTGTAAAATTAACCATGTAGACATTATCAGGGTGGATGATGCTGCCTCCAACTTCGTACTCCCTGCCTCCTAAAATTGACGTTGCAAGGCGCCCTCCTATTTTTCCATGGTGAAAGAGACTAATTTCCACTTCATCGCCAAGAAGTTCATGCAAGAAAAATGCAGCCGAAGTGCCACTTATGCCTCCTCCTATAATACCTAGAAAAGAATAAGAAATTAAGAAACATTTGATATCTTATAGTTAAATCTTTAACTGGAGTTATTCATGTGAGATGACCACAGCCTGCGTGGTTGGCCAACTTCGGCCCGACATCTACCTGACCTCAGACGAACATTGAGCCGATGAGATGTTATTGTTAGTATCCGGAATGCTGTAGTCCAAGTATAGACCAATTAGGCTGACTGAAAAGATATTTGTTTCGGACTGACCCGACTTCACAAGGCCCAACCTGAATTTTTTTTTAAAGGCTACTGCAGTACTGGGACAAAAAATTGGCATTTGACACTGAATTTTTTGGTTTTGTCAACTTTTGAACCTTGATTCTTTGAGCAAAAGAGAAGAAAAAAATATCCTATCAACCCAACTTTTTTTAAACAAAAGAATCTGAAACAAGACTTTTTTTTTTTTCAATCAGCCTTAATTTGTCTAGCAAATACAAAAAAATATATATGTTAAATAAATCTCTAGCCCAGTCTGGGGCACAGGGCTTCTCACATTTTCTTGTGTTCTTTTATATATATATATATATATATATAGAGAGAGAGAGAGAGAAATTAGGTGTAAGAAACCCTTAGGTCTGGGGCACACAACACTGTCAATCATCAACACACTGCAGTCTGCAGTATTTCAATCTGTTGACAATGTTCTCGTCTCTTGCGATCAAGCTGTAATTTTTAATTAATACAATTTACAAATCTATAAAATCAGTGCCAATTTTCGTTTTTTTTTATTTTTATTTGCTTTATTAATTTTACTGGAAAAATGTTACCAGGAAATTTTTTTTAATCGCTGAGATCATTACTGGTGGCAAATTTTTGATAAAGGCAATGCCACTATTCACACTGTGTCCAGGATTTCCTGGAGATTTCAAATATTGGTGGGGATACTCCAGATATTGGCTTGGGACCTGCCTAAACTCCAGATAGGGATACTCCAACAAGTTGATGAAGTCCCAGTGAAATAAAATTCATGAACAATTAAACATCAAAATTTAGTTCCTGATGATACCTTGACCTCTTATTCATACCTATTCTCTTTCTGTCAACTCTGGCACCACTGACAACCACAGTAACCACTAATATCAGCCAAATTCTGTACATTTTATCCGTCTGCCACATGCTGAAGTCCAACAGTTTTCCAAAAGAGGGCGCCCATTACCAATAAGGTGGAGTCACCAAGCGGAAATGTTTATAACTATGGCAGCATTTCGCAGTGTGAGATGCATGCAGTTGTTGAAGTCAACTTTGCCAGTTTCTAGGAGACTGACAGCCGCTAAATGTAGCATAGTACCAATGAGTATAGTCCTTGGAACATTTGCGTGTAAGCAATCAGGAAACAGAGTCTTGTGTGATGGTGAAAAATTGAAGGTGAATTTTCATGAGCGATAATTTGAGTTTTTTGCTGTGATTTTTAATGCAAATAATTATATTTTGTAACAAATCTATAAAATCAATGCCAATCAATTTATTTTAAAATTTGCATATTTATTATTAGTATAATCGCCTATGTTTAACTGAGTATCTTTTGGGAAGTTGGCCAGATGCATAAAAGAAAAAATTCAACATCTGAATTTCTGATGCAATCAGCTTTATATCAGGGTTTCCTAGTTGATGACAAGATGAGCCCCTCCCCTCAGAGATCCACAAAAATCTGAAACTTACACTTTTCTGTGACATGCACACATTCAACACGCTGTTGCACCATCAGCAAATCTAATTTTTATTTCATAAAAAAATGTGGGATGTCAAAAAGGCCAAAGCCTATCAGTGTTGACGCACAATAAACACCATATCAATCACTCCCCACCAAGATTTTGAAACCTCTAGGAAACCCAGGACGCAGTGTGAATAGTAGCATATGAAAATTAACAAATTAGTGCCAAAAATTTGTCACCAGTAATAAAATCAGCAATTCTTATTCCAGCCACCAGATCCAGCCAAGCTCTCACACAGTTATCTGATTCGCAATGCGGCATCACAAACAATAAATTCAGCTTTGATTCTTCTCAATCAAACAATTGTGGCATTGGAGGAAACAGAAAAGGTCTATGCAATGGCAAGTAGCTAACTCTCAATTATTTTCTTTTTTTGTGTGTAAGAATTACAAAGAAATAAAGCTTTCGAATAATCTTCAATAATTGTATGGATTACTTTAACGACTAAGTTTTAGAGTTGAGAAACGTTTTCATTGTCTGGTAGATTTTTAGTGCAAGCAATAATTGTATCAACATAAATATAGTTGCATTTTTTTTTGACAGGCATTACGAAAATTAAAAGTGCTACTTGAATACAACCTCACTGTGCTGGGAGACCCATTGAGAGAAGAACATGCGTGGACAGAAATCATCAAAATCAAAGGAGACATTGTCACGCTGAAACAACAGAAGGAGGTAATAGCATTTCATAGTCAGTTACTTTAACGTTGCCTCTGACAGTTGGACCCTTCATAACGAATACAGGTCAATTCGTCGACACGCAAATTCATGGACAACCAAGTCATTGACACATTAGAAGGCCCGATACAAATTCGTTGACAAACCAACTCGTGTAAATTTGGGAGACACAAAGTTGTTGACAAACTTTTAACCACAACAGTCAACTTGTTGACAGGTCGGTACCATCTCTTTGATATATTAATGCAAACTAGTTGACAGCTAATATGCCCAATGACCATTTCATCGACACACACTTACTCGGTTAATAAAGCCTCCACAGCGGTATACTTGCTACTAATACATTTGTATGAATGAGATCTATTTATATAAAAGGATGTCCATAAAATTTCTGTACGGAGATAATACAATAAAACCGCGATTGAGGGGGGCAAGGGGAGAACCAACTGGTCGACATGTCAACGAGTTAGTATAGCCACGATTTTCTGTCAACGAGATGGTAGGGCCGAGGGCATTGATTATCAATGAGTTTGCCGTCCTCATGTCAATGGGTTGGTCGTCAACGAATTGACTGTCGATGATTTTGAGTGTTGACAAATTGACTCGATACCTTCATAACAAGCGTGCTAATATTGAAAGTCTGGTTACAATACAGTGATTGTCAATTCCATGCCAGACCCACATGGTTTTAAGGAAATTTTTTGACTCTCCTAAATATTCTGTTAAATGTGGATCCTAGCGTGTGTGTGCCACAGGTGAAAGTTTTGTAAAGTTGAATGGTCTGTGTGCAACCTGCCTGTTGCAAATCATTGGCTTAAATGTGTACAAGTAATGAATGTCTTTTTTGTTTACTCGTAACAGGAGCTCGAATATGTGTATGAAAATGCAGAGAAAACAGTTTACGCTGCTTCTGAGACTGCTTTTTCCGCAGGTATGATTATCTTAAAATTTTAATTCACGATTTGAACACCAGCAATTATAATGGTATTCCGTCAATAAACCGTATTTATGTTGCCTTATTATTTTTTTTGACAGGTGCGGAGCAGATTAGCGAAATTGCCAATGAAATGCTCTTCGCTGCCAAATTAACGCGAGACAAAAACGGTCAAAAATCAAAACGATTAGAAAAAGAAATTGTCAAAATGGAAGTGGAAACAATTGAAAAGACAATGGAAGCTCAAAAGAGACGAGCTGCTCAAAAAGACACTTCTGAAAATGAAACGGACATTCTGGAAAATACTGATGAATCGAACGTAGATCAAGAAATGAATGATGAAGATAACACTTCTTGATGGTATACTATAATAGTAAAAACAGTTATTTAGTGATGGTGCTTAAATGTAATATAATAAAAGCTGTAAATTTATTGGTATGATTTAACTTTTCTATTATATCAGTGCCAAGTAGACTTTGAGGTTAGAGTAGAGCTACTAGTCTGAAACCGAGCCAGCTTAAAGAACCAGATGTAATGATGAGATGATAAGGCTTAGAGTCCAACCCATGTTACACATTCACCCCATGGGTGGGGTCTTTTACCTGCCTCAGGATAAATACCGTGCACAAGGCACCTACAATTTAGTGTCCATTGCGACTTGCATCACGTTGAATATGAGATGTGTATTCAGTTTGGTCTACTCAATGAATGAATAGGCGTGCTGCAAAATGGCATTTCCATTGATTTCAAAAAGGGCACGAGTTCTAGTTTTGGAATCTGCAAACCTCCTCGGTTCCTTACTGTAATCCAGGAATTTAATAAGCCACTATTGTCTGTGCATAATTGTTGCACAATCTCAAGAGTACTTGTTCTTTAATCGGTGGAAAAGGTATCTGCCAATGTATTCCAGAATTGCCAGTTCCCTGTCGGTAACAACACTGGTCTTACATTCAGGAGTGACTACAGTTGGCTTGTTTGCCACAATAAGTGCTGTCCTCATTTGTACTTGACACGAATGGTTGACCTCATTCAAGCCCAGAGAATATATTAAAGTAAACTGAAAACCAAACTTTTCATTAAACAATTTAATCATTCATCTTAATGAAGAGTTAACCATCACATACTAGCACCATGGGGCTTAATTGAATAGACATGATCATGGCGATTCTAAATCATTGTCTGATGTGCACAAACATCATTTGAATTATTTTCTAATAAAACAGTTCATTCAATATATAGATGACTTCAGCTACTGTAATTTCTATTTGTTAGGAATTAGATTGCTGTCGGGTGCGGCATCCCAAATTAACTTCTGAATTTCTTTGAACTTGGGGTGACTGGATCCGCCACAGAGTGTGAGCAACATGCTCTCGCTGGTGCTGATGTATGCGCCCGCTTCTTTCATCCTTTGAAGAGCAAACATTCTGGAAAAAGACAAACAAACAAAAGTTATCAGGGTGTCAGTCCCCCGGTGTCCAGCAGTCAGGAAAAATAATTTATAAAAAATACTAGATCATGGAGAAGTCAGAATTTTATTTTTGGTTGGGGGAAATGAAATTTGTGTGTGGGGGAGGGGGGGGGGGGGGCGGGGGAACTATAATATTTCCTTTTTAAATACATTTTGATGATGTCTGGCATATATTCAATTGCATATCATGCGTGACATGGTAAACTAATGAAATGTTTACGTTACGACGATTGCAAATTACCTGCATATTGAAATTTATTTTTATCAATTAAAATTGGTTGTAACAATAGATTTATGTTTAAAGTTACCTGTCAGTCATGCTTCTGGACGATACAGCATCTGCCAAAACGTGGACATCGAAATCTTTTTCCACCAAATCTAGAACTGTTTGTTGAACGCAGACATGTCCTTCAATGCCACAGAGGATCACCGATTTTAAATCTGGAATAATTATTATGTACGTGGATCAATTGTAGACATTCACTCTATGCAGAAAATATTAAATATGGTTAATACAAATAATGGCAGATCATCTAATAATTTTATGTAAGCTATAATTTCAAGGAAATTTGAATATAAATAAAATGACAAACATTCTCAAATATTAAGTACAGCAATATTAAATTGAGAGAACTTGACAGAATATTATTAATGAGGTAGACTGTCGTAAAAAAGATCCAAGTATGTTGTGTTTTACCTGGAAGAGTTTTTAAATGATCCTGAACTTCAGGTATGAGCATAGAAAAATTATTTTTTGGAAATACTGGGAGTCCTTTGACATCTAGTTCAGACACTGTCGGACCGAGACCTGTCAAAAGAAATCAAAATGCAATGTTAAGAGTTTTACAAGAAAATTTTAAAGATAAATATTTTATCCAAAACAAAGACTGATTGGTGCTGTGTTGTAACACCTACCCTGG
The DNA here is from genome assembly GCA_932294295.1 of Alitta virens. Taxonomy (NCBI): domain Eukaryota; kingdom Metazoa; phylum Annelida; class Polychaeta; order Phyllodocida; family Nereididae; genus Alitta; species Alitta virens. The sequence continues at coordinate 2,332,273 of OW028581.1, forward strand.
TGCTGGGACACTTTTAGATTGTAGACTAAATTGCAATTGTCTAATCGTGTACACCTATAATTTGTATGTATTATTCTGAATTTCTGTATAACATTGTGACATATATATATATATATATATATATATATATGTATCAATGATGATATCCAGAAATGTCAATACAATATATATAGTTTGTTAGCACATAATATAATTTAAATGCCATTTTGATATAAAGTTACCATTGCTGGGTTATGTAAAATGAATGGCATCTTTTCCAATACTTGACATTGTTTAAAACAGACGATCAATGACCTTTAGGATACTGCTCTGTGACAACCACAGGCATGCCAAGTATTTTGGCGCCTTCCAGCATTCTCCGTGCCACTTCAATAATCTGTGGGTAGTAAGAAATTGTCGGACGAAACTTTTCTTGCATGTCACATAAAAATAAAGCCGAATTTTTGGTGACAATCCTCCCTAGTCGTCTTGCCATCTTGGCTGTTGTTTGCAAAGTGACATGTGGCGCCCCCTATAATTTGTCACACACTACCAAGACGCCACCTTACGGATTGAACGATAATTGGTTAAAACAAGCTGACATGTGACAGGTAGATTGTAGATTGTGTTTGATAAGTGTTTAAAATTAAAATAACTGCTGCTGCACTGACTTTTGAATGACTACAGATATGGTAGACTATATGCAATTTATACGCTGTATTAACTGCAAAGGTTATGCAAAACTTAGTTTAAACGTCAGTATTTACATTGGTTACAAGGCAAGGGGAATTCCCAGGCAAGCCTATCAAGTGTCAAACAGCTGTCAAACTATCAGGTCATGGAACTGTTTATTGTGTTTTAACTGTAATGAGTTCATGGTGTGTTTATGGCTTCCGATTTGCATATAATGGACTGTTAAAAAAAAAAAACTGAATTTTCCTAACCTCGCAACTCCTGCAGACTGTCACCGACAGCGAACTTGATGCAACTGGCTGCATATATGTGGCTTGTGTTGATCACACTTGCCCCGGCAGACTTAGCAAGTGTTTTAACTTTTGGAATCTCACCACTTCGAGTGAGGATATATGAAGTTTTAGGATATGTAATTGGAAACAATTAATATTGTATACTTAATATTAAATTGTTTTATGGTTAATTCAAATGCCTAATTGTTTATTTTCAGATAATCGTCAGTTTGAAAATGAATTGTCCCAGTAAGATACTAGCGCTGGTAGTGCTGTGCGTCACATTATTCGTCGCTCAAGCCGATGACAAAACCAGCAGAGAAAAACAGATCGATCATTATAACGTAGTTTTGCTTGGAGCTACAGGAGACCTAGCTAAAAGATACTTATGGAAAGCATTCTTCGACTTATACAAGAAAGAAGTTGGTAAAAGTAGGGGGAAAACGCAGTTTTCCATTTACGCTTGTGGAAGAAGTGATCCGGATGAAGGAAGGTTCGTTATAATTTCTAACTAATCTATACCGAAAAAATAAAAGAAAACACATTAATTATAGTAAAAGAAATTACCTAAATTTAAAGCGTGTACCTGGTACAGTGTGATTGTTTTACCAAGAAACTACTGAACAAGTTCGGGATAAAAAAAAATTTATGACAACAAAAAAAAATTAATTTTTAGAATACAATTAAATACACATTCTATGCACATTCTGATGTTAAAAAAATTTTTTTTTTTAAGAAATACATCCATCAAGTCCCTTATGGACTCCTATAGTCAGATGATCTGCAACATAATTGTTTTTTCAACTGACCTGACATAGACTATAGTCTGACCAAGACTAGTTTGCCATACCAATTCATTTATCATATTTATTGAGATATTTTATATTTTCCTTTCAGATTCCAGTTGAGTGAAGTTCTTCTGGGCGTAATCAAGTGTTTTGATGACGATTGCCGGAACACCAAAAAGAAACTGGTGGAAGCTACCCAATATGTTCAGGTTGGTGGTATTTGTCAAACTCAAATTGCTAAGTTGAGCCTGAACAGTGACCACAGTTGTTAGACATCTTTGATAACAGGCAAAAAGTAATATAGAAAACATCAAATAAGATAAAATACAAGTCTCTTGATTGATTGATTGATTGATTGATTGATCGATTCATTGATCGATTCATTGATCGATTCATTGATCGATTCATTGATCGATTCATTGATCGATTCATTGATCGATTCATTGATCTTTACCTTTAATATATATTACACTTCCACACGGAGTCAGCTGTATAAGTAAAACACATCTATGCATAGATTTATTCATTAAAAATATGTGAAGACTATTAAAGAGCTGTGACTTAATATTACAATTTGTATATTTTCTTTAGACCAAGAATGAATCGCATTTCCAAGTGCTTGGTGACAGAATAGCTGAAAACACTCAGTCTATGTACGGCTTGCAAGGGGAACATGTCACTTACGAAAAGGTGAGTAAGTTCGTTTAACCTATTAATTCTGTCTCACAATTCTTCGGTGTCCCAGAGAGCTCCTACGAAAATTTTAAAGCCCTCAAATTCAAACAACACAGGTGAAAGAAAGAAGCGAATAAGTTAATTTAACGACTTTATTCCTTCAAAACTGCTACACTGTATGAATGGGAAGACACAATCTTTTTGTCACAGTACTTCCCAAATGTACTGGAAGAGGACCAGCCTGCCGTGTCCAGGATGTCCTGTACTGCTGAGGACTACTGCGAGATTGCATGCTATACATTAAATTGTTTTTCCATTCTCACTGCAGGATTGTATTATTGTCTAATGTCTATGCATGTAATGCTTCAATCGTGTCGTTTACTTTAGATAATTATCGGGTGTATCTACTTATTTCACTATGTAAACTCAAAATTGAACTTTTTTTTTTACACAGGGACGTCTTATCTACCTGTCCATCCCTCCCTCTGCTTACGGTCTGACGGCCAAAGCTGTCCAAAAATATTTGCGACCACGATTAGGGCACCCATGGGTCAGAGTTGTGCTCGAAAAACCTTTTGGACATGATACGAACAGTGCCAAGAATTTAGCAAAGAAACTAAGCAAGTATTTCAAGGAAGAAGAGATATATCGCACTGACCATTATCTCGGCAAGAGCATCTCGAGGCTAATTTTACCATTCAGGTTAGTATGTGATAAATAGAGGTGTTTTAGCGGACAGTCAAACTGGCTGTTAAAACAGCCACCTGTATTGAATGGTCACCTGCTGTAAATGGTCAGGGCTGTTCCATTTATAAAAGAAAGGGAGGGGTTGGACTTGAACATTTTTAATATCTGAAAAATCTTCCTTTTTAAATGGAACAGCCCTCACTTAATCACGACTACTCCAGACTAACTTTTTATTATTTTACCCCTTTATTAAAGAGTTACATGTCTTTTAATGGCTAAATTTTTCAATACTATTGTGTTGCCACTAAACACAGGTTTAACTGCATATTGCAAAAAAATTGAACACATATTTGTAGAAATTTTGTGAATATAACATCACGATTGACACTACGAATAGCTTGATAGCGTTGATTGCTTCTTCATGTTTTTTATTAAATGTATTTTAAATATTTTTCAGATACAAGCATATTGAACAGTACGGATCCATGTGGAACCATAACTTCATCGAAAGAATTGAAGTCGTCATGAAAGAGACCATTGATGTGCAAGGTGAGAACAGCTAAAAAGTTTAAAAGTATTTGTAGTCATCAAGATCATATGTACAAAGTTAAAGTGTTTTACCAATAAAAAAAGTAAAACACTTTAAAAAATATATAATACCAAATAGGAAAATTGAGTTCCGTTGAAGCCAACAGAATCTTATCGAATGTTAGTTTGATTGTATACCAAATAATGAATAGTGTAATGCTAGAAGAAAATACTAATGACATGCTACATAAAAAATTGGAAAAAGTACAGTATGGCGGACCCAAATTTATGACCTTATTTAGCAAGCCATTATGTCATGCCTATGACGTCATATCCCTGAATTCTATGAATGACGTCACAAAAAACAATCGCTCTTTTCATTTTCAAAACAAGACATTGTTAATTTATTTCTTTTATCGGGGGCTACCGCCCCCAAACCCTGCATGCTAGAATAAATTTTAGCTAAAAATAGTGATATTTTTAAATATTTAATGGACACCAAATATGGGCATACATTTGGGTCCGCTGTACTGCACTATACCAAAAAATTTATGTATTTGTGTTTTCGCAGGAAGGTGGATATTTTACGAAGATGTCGGTGTCATCCGTGACGTGATGCAAAATCACTTGATGGAACTGATGATGCTGGTCGCTATGGAGTTGCCCATCAACTCGGGAAATATTCAAGACATTCTTCAAGCCAAACTAAAAGTTTTGAAGGAGATAAAAACTCCCGGCCCTGAAAATACGATCACAGGACAGTATGACGGTTATGCTGCGGATGTACGGGAAAATATGAACAAAACTGGAAGGATAAGTACCCCAACTTTTGCCGCATCGGTATTCTACGTCAACAATGCGCAGTGGCAGGGCGTACCCTTCGTGCTACTTAGCGGCAAGAAGTTAGACACCAAAGCGAGTTATGTACGAGTTGTTTTCAAGAACGCCATGTACTGTGTAGGCCATGAGGAAGAGTGTGAAGTGCCCAAGCAGATAATATTTCACGTCGCGAGCGGTGACTTGCTAAGGCCACCTATGATTCTCATTTCTAAAGCGTTGCCAAAACCTGCCGAGTTCCCCAGTTGGCGGTTTGAAAATATCGGCACCAACATGACTTTTTTTGGCCAGCCGGTGAGTGACATGCACCAACTCATGGCTGAAAATGAGGTTGACGCATACGTGTCAATTGTCCGAGCTGTTTACAATGCAGAAAGACACATGTTTTCCAACAAAGAGAATCTTATGGCATCATGGAATATCTGGACGCCCATCTTAAAAAGAAGCAGAAATGGTCTCTGTTTGTACCAAGGAGGCCCTGAAGGGAATCATGAGTTAGACTTTGTGATACAAAACTACAACTTGAAATTTGTCCGATGTAAACCTGCAGAGAATGTCGCATCTCTTAGCGAAGAAACAAGAAGCCAAATTCCTGAAACATTCCTTGGTGCGCCATTAGTAGCGGGGCACCAAAAAGAGCTTATCGCAAAACTAGCTGAAGACATTTATGAGAAGGCCAAAGAAGCCGTGACGGAAAGAGGTCAGTTTCATCTGGTCCTCTCTGGAGGCGACAGCCCTCGACCTCTAATGTTGCACTTAGCAACAGAATATCTTATGTTTCCATGGAAACAAACGCATATCTGGCTTGTTGACGAAAGATGTGTGCCAATGACTGATGATGAGTCAAACTTCAAATCACTTGAGAGCAATCTTCTAGAACTTATAAACATTCCGTACCTAAACATACATCCGATGCCTGTTCATATAAACAAGGATCCTTGTCAAGTGAATGATGAAGGAGACATTCTTTATCAATCGATCATCAAACGACTTGTTCCGGAATCACGATTTGATTATGTTATTCTCGGATTGGGTTCTGATGGCCACACGGCATCTCTGTTTCCATGGCAGCAAAGTTTGAGAATTTCCAAGCCTCTCGTTATCTATTCCTCCACCTTGCCGGAAAAAGAGGGTGACCCCATCGATCGTAGAATGACCTTGACCTTCTCCGTCATCAATAACAGCCGCCATATTTCGGTGTTAGTAACCGGCAAGAAGAAACATTCCATTCTCAATTCCTTAAGAAATAACAAAAACAGTGACTTTAATGAGTATCCAATACTTGCCGTTGAACCAAAAGATGGTATTTTACGATGGTATATTGACTACAGAGCTCTTACTGAACCTAAATCTAGTTAACATAATAACAATGACAAGTATATTCTTTCAAACTCATGGTTGTGACAGAGCTTAATTCAAATTTGTTAATTCCCAGCAGGCGTCATTAGTCCCAGTCTAGGTGGTAATTCAAGTGATTAAATTGAAAAAGAGTCGTGTGAAATAGAGAGCACAAATAAGTAGCTACGATCATGTCATTCTGAATATAATCAGCGAAATTAATATGTATCATTGCGAACTTATTCGCAGGTGTAAATTCATGCGGATCTGATGTTGTGATTGTTTAATTATCTGACATGATTGCAAGGTTTAATATTGTTATTACATTCCCAGGTGTGTTCAACTTGTGTGTAATTCTTTCATTATAAACAAAGTGTTTCACCCCAAAGCATCCTTTGAAATTGTAAGAAATGGGCAGAATATAATAAGATTGAAAAACAGGGCTGTTCCATTTAAAAGTGGGGGGGGGGGAGGGGGTGGGCAGGAAAGTTTTTTTTTTAAGTGGGGGAGGGGTTCTCTAAAAGAAAAAAAAGGGGAGGGGGCTGACCAGTATTTTCTTAACTTAATATCTTTATGTAGAAAAAATATGGGGTCATGGTGGCAGGGGTCTGTCAATACAAAAGTGGGGGTGGGGTGTAATAGTTAGTATTATAAATTCAGAAATAAATTGTTTTTTGAAAAAAAATTTACAGAACCAAATTCAACTAATGAATCATTCCAGAACTATTTGTAGTAATTCAGTGCATTGGCAAAGGTATGACATGTCAAACAGTTGGCCTCTAATTGGGTAAGCTTTCGTTTCCCGGATGTTTCCAATTTTAGGATTTGTCGGTAGTTTCTTGTATGATTACTTACGATCATGTCTTCCTAATTGAACTTTATGCAGATTTTGCATTTCTCTGGTAATTGAATTGATATTTTACATTTTACAACAAATAGTCTATTCTGCAATTTAATCTTTATATATTGTAATAAGGAGTCCATGTAATTTATTATTAAAATGTACTTTTTATTTAAACAAAAGATATTGAATTATATTTACAATTGTGAATACTTGAAATGATTTGATAAATAAAAAAGCAGTGTATGAAGATATTAAAGTGTTTTTTCAGTATTTAAAGCCAGTTAACTAGTACTAAGTACACCTAAAAACTGTATATAAAGTAATGATATTTCCTAAAAAAAAAAAGTTTGAAGGTTTAGTGTTTATATGTTTGGAAATAGCGTCAACAAACGTAGGCCCAGTCCAAGAAAATGAGTGCCATATTTACATTTGTAATTATATGTAAGAAAAACGGCAACCAAATGTTTCATTTTGTAAATTTTATTCCCGAATAACAAAATCAGTATTCATGTATTTAACACGTTTTGGGAAACTTAATATTCCAATATAATACACAATTTGTGAGATTACACAAAAGATAATTTGACATTGTGCAGTGTGCATGTTAAGTGTATACTATGTTCCATTTTTAATGTCTCGATGCTACTGGGTCTGAAGCTTAGCTTATATGAGCTGCCAAGAGGCAGATGAAATGATGACATGACATTTACCCCAAGGGTGGGGTGTTTCATTTGAGATTCAATCATTAAGATTATATAATAAATGTCCTAGCTATATATACACATCTGCACATAAATATCTATAATCGCCAATTTGGTATTATTGAAGTATTTCAACTGTTTGATGCTGTCATGACGTCAAAAGCTTGAATTCAGTGTATGACGTCACAAACTAATGACAGCGGTTTTCATGTTCAAGGTAAAAGTGCTGTTTACCCCCGCTACTCCATACCAAATGCTATTCTAATTGTGCTACAACTCAACTTGGTAATATAAATTATATATAATCTATAAAACTTCATGTTTCATGGACGCCAAATATGGGCATCAATTTGGGTCTGCTATACTGCACTAAACCCTAATATATAATATTATTAATACTGAATTTTTTATCTGTTTACACTTGCCCATGTACGTTTCTCAAGTGGTCGTAACATTCCGTGTCACTTGGGAAGTGCTCCAAGCAGGCCCAGCAAATCTCCCGATGACAGAATAAACAGTGGACTATGTTACACCCAGAAATTTTCTCTATGGCCATATTGCAATTCCTACACGCTTTTCTTTGATCACTGGCTTCCATCCATTCCTCGAAGGCTACCTTGATTTCATAGTCGTGGCATTGGCCTAGGTGGTAGTAGGTGCCACATTTGGGGCAATGTCTTGAGTAACAAGTGGGACACACCCAATATGGCTGCCCCGGTGTTTTGCGCAGGACACCATTGCACTCGAAGTTGTGGCAGTAAGCCCATCGATCCACATTGACTCCTATATATGGGTCGATAGCTTTGGAGACGATTGTTCTTGGGTCTACTTTAATAGTGTTGGCCATGTTCAGAATGTCCCACAAGCACAACACCTCACCCGCACTACAGCTGATAGGGAATTGCTTGGATTGAAGGGCAAGTTCAACTAGTCCCCAAACGCATTTCCAACAACAGACCTGTTGACATTTCTGAAGAATGTACGAGTTTCTGTAAGGAGGGCGATCAATAAAGTCGTAACATATCGAACACTCCGGACACACCGAACTGTCAGATGCTCTATCGACGAAGTACTTTTCTTCAATGGATTTAACGTCTTTTCGTTTTCCTCTCACAAAGAGATCTTTAGCTCTGGCCTTGATTGGAAGAATTTCAACATTTTTCATGTTAGTTGATTGGTCTTTGGCAATCTCAAACATGGCATTGTCTTTCGCATCAACGTCAGAAAAATCAAAGTGATGGTACACTATCTCATCGAATATATCATCGAATATCTCATCGTTAGTTTCCTCAAAAAAGGATGTCAACTGGACTCGTGTGTCACGCAGTTGGGATTTTGGCGCGTATATCTCAATTTGTGGAGTTTGTCTGTCTATGCGAAGACAACACTTTCTTGTGCTTATTAAGTAGTCAAGAAAAATGGACACTCCTGTTGCAAAAAGTTTTTTAAGCTGGGAGAGAGGGTATATTGTAGGAGCGGTGACATTCCGCAACATTTCAACAATTCCTTCAAGCGATCCTAAGTCTCTTGAGCTTAAAATGAACATTTTGCCTCTTGGTGAATTCTGGTGAAAGTCGCAAGTGATGTCCCTTGACTTCGACAGTTTGTTGACGACCGCTTCAATGTCAGACTGCAAGGCAAGGTGAATGTCGTCTGGAACTGTCATCTTCACAGAGTGAACGTCATCCTCGTAATCCATAACTTCCAGTGGCATTTCGTTAATTTTCTTGTCCTTGATGCTGTCTAGGGCACTTGACGCGATACGTGCCGTTTTAAATTTCACTTGAGCATAAATGAAAATATCTTCTGGCTTCGGCTGCCCAACCTGGATGTTGACTTTGTTGGCGTCTGTGACCTTATCAAATATGCGCGTGAGCGAGCAACAGAAAAATTCAAGTTCATACGAGCTAGTCTCAAAGGCAAGAGCTCTGTCTATTTGGACATCTTCGGGAAGAATCTGATACGCATTCATGAAGGCATCCGTGACATCTTCTTGCGTGACAATCGGATCACAACCAGACATGATTAAATAGTCAGAAGTGTGCGCTTTAACTGTGACTACTCTGTTGTTCACTGTCACATCGGTGTCCAGTACTTTGCTGTAATTCTTTTCCCCACTAATTTTGACGCTTACATTTCCACTTGCGCATGGTCTTCGACACACTCGAATACTGACAGTCTTTGATCGATCAATTATAACACCAGCTTCTGGTTTGTTGAAATCTTCAATGTCATTATCAAAGGCAAATTCCAGGAGAAAAGATCCTGATAACTTTGATTGCAAAGCCTTTTCAGCATCACCTAGATGTTCGAAAGAAACCTTCCCCCATTTTCCTAATGCCAGCTTTTCTCCATGGTACTGAGCGACTGATTTTATTTTCCCAAACTTCTCCAGCTCTGACACCACTTTTTCCTTTGTCAGAGGAGATTGTCCCGTCTGAATAATTCCAACACAGTGAAACTGGTCAGGGTAAAGGATATCTTTGATAAGTCCACCTGGTCCTAGGAGGACTCGCAATGGGCTCTCCCTGTGTGGGTAACATATTTCTGCATCCTGTTGGATTAGAATATCACCCAACGCAGCATGCTCTTTATCTAAAACTTCTTTTATTCGCTCGTGGTATTCTGTTGGTGCATAGACTAGCATATCCTGCCCATTGTCTTCGAAAATAACGGTCGACTGAGGACATAACGCCTCGACAAAAGCTTTAAGACTACAGGGAACAGTCTCTGCCTTAATCCACCATGATGTCCTCATCATTTTTATCATTTTTTCCCCATTCTGACAAAGTTTAATGGGTGCCACTGAATTCTGGTTCACTATATGCTGTAAGACGTAACCAGGAGAAAGTCGGTTGTATATCTCTGTCGCTTGTTCCTCATTTATTATCATGCAGAGCTTCTGGTTGTCCAGCCTGATTTCATAAGAATCACTTAAAGTCACTATTCTTGAGGGATTCTCCTTGTGAAAATGAGCAACTGACCACTGACTGAGTACTACCCTTTTGAAACTTTGCAAGGACATGTAGCCCAGAGAAGGGTGTCCTCTGTAAATGCAGATGTTCTCTTCAATTTCAGTGATGATGATTTCATTTAAGCATTTGTCAGTTTCCTCAATGTTAGCTGCGAAGCGCAAGTCTGCCACCCTCGGGTCAGCTCCACGTATCTGCGCAAATCTGTCTTTGACATAATCTTCAACAGCGTAGCAGGTGTTTTCCACAACTTTGTATTCTTTGCACCAAGTCTGTGACTCCTTGGTGCCAGCTTTGTTGCTCCATGCTCGCATGACGTTAAGCAGTGTGAAGATGTCCCCTTCAGGATTGCTGAAATGCAGAATGCTGAGAGCATCTGCTGAGCTCTCAAACATTTCGAGGTTTGGGTTGTTCAACAAGCATTCTGCGATCAGACATTCCAGCAGGATTTCTTTATCAATGCCCTTTTCCAACAGGTCATGCTTAGCAAATGTCAGTCCTTCGAATGGTTTGATTTTTGCCACCATCTGAGTTCCTCCGGCAGATGCTGCCACCTGGTGTGTTTCCATGTTGCTTTGGAGGCATTTCATTGGCGAACCGTTCCTGTCCATGACTATGGCATCCATTTCCAGACTTTCTTGCTTCATTATGGACATTTTCTGCAATATAACCATTTTAGTTCACAATATAAATGATGCATAATAATAGGTTGTATTTCAAATTATTTTCTGACGAAACAATTCTATGAAATTTTTAATATTTTGTTGCAAGCCAATTTATACCAAAATATTTAAATCTTCCATATTTGGCAATATGCAAATTAACTGATTTACATTAATATATATTCAAGATATAGACCTAACGTACCCAATGCAACCAGTTGTAATCCGGTCTAACTTTATATAACTTTGTAAAATTAAGGGACATATGGTTTGCGTGATTTCATTTGAATTGAAAATGGATGCCATAGAAACAGCCCATAATAAGGTAGCTGGAACTTGTGTCCACATCATAAAATACTTGACCCACCCTACTGATGCTTCATGTCAAAGGGCATTACTGTATTATTTGCAGTTGACTCCTTAGCAAGCCCACCAACAGTGTTGTGTGTATTCCCTAGCATCTATGCTGAAGCAAGTAAAAGACCCCACCCTTAGTATGCCTATTATGTGAATAATATATCATATTATATTCTCATGTCATCATGCGGTTTGCAGGTCAATCCAACTTGTTTAATTATAATATAATATTATGTCATTAAAAATATTGATTGATAAAAACTAACACAATTAAGTCAATTGATGAAAAGGATTTGCATAAATTACATTATTAAGAGCAGTAGCGGATCCGGGGGGGGGGGGTTTCGTAAAAGCTTTAGCAACCCCCCTTGCAACTTTTTCTCCGCCCCTGAAAGAGAATGCTGATTATGCTAGTCCCCCTAGCTGTACCTTTATATATGGCCCACATCCCTCAAAATGACTCATGATGCACCCTTTCAGATGATGCAACTTTGAACATTTAACTGTAAAGATCTATCTATAGGCCTATGACCTATAATTACATCATGGAGTCACAATTAAGAGACCAGTGACTCCATGATTATAGTGATTGCATAATCATCATTTATACTCCTGTACGACATATGTATATACATGATATAGGCCTATATTTGTAAAAGAAATTTGTTGAAGTATATATAAAAGAAAAAGTGGAATTATGTGTGAGCAATTAGATAGGCAGACACATCTAAGAGATCTTTGAGCACCTGCTATAGTCTACAGGTCGGCCTACACTGACGTTGCATAATAATCCAACATCTAGGCCTACGCTTTTTATATATAAACGACAAAAGGTATTTAGACCTACCTTAGATTTTTCGTGATCCACTCTACAGTCTCTGCTCTGCTTTGCTCTGTATCATCGCCAACTGAGCTGGGATGCAATGGGGCAATAGCTATATTTATGCCCCGAGGTTTCCCGCCGTTGTGCAATACTGACTGCCCATGCGCGAATGGGATTCCCCTTCTATACTTAGCCTTTACGACCAACATACCATAAAAGGAAGCCCAGGACGTCTATGTCCAAATAAGGACGACTTGTTCTGACTTGTTCAGCCAGGACACAGGACTCAACATGGATGGTTCGACAATACGGGGGGGGGGGGGGGGGGGTTGAATACTCATTACACCAGGGAACACAATATTTCAACAGCAGGGTATGAATTGATAGTGTGGGGTCCCCCAGGGCTCAACACTTGGCCCGGTGTTGTTTTTACTCAAAACTTATTGATTTACCATCAGCCAGTAAAATAATTTTGTATTATTGATCGTTAAAAATGCATTTATGTGTGGCTCAAACTTAAATGAAATGAATAAATTTAAATTTAGAAATGGTCAAAATTTCGTTAAAGTCATCATTAAATTTGGAGAAACTAATTTTATGCACTTCAGCAATAACAATATTGTATGTAATGTATTTTATATATATATATGATAATCATCTTAGAACACTATAGTGAATGTTAGAAAATTTCTAGGAGTTATAAAATGTATAAAAATTAACATTGTATAAGAACATATTGGATACATAGTTAGTAAAATAAGTAAGTCAGGTATATTAAATAAGATTAGAAATAAGCTTAGTAAAACGTGGAAATTGAAATTATATAAATCCTTTGTGTTACCTTATTTGAATTACCGCAATATTGTATAGGCATCTACATATAAAAGTAACTTAAAACATTTATTAATTATTCAAAAGAAAGCATTGAAATTAGCTCTTAATTTTACCTAGATTAACATCCAGCCGCATTGTGTTTCAAACTGCCAAGGTTCACCCTATTTATGAAATCAATCACATTCAGATGCTTACATTTCATGTTCAAATATACCACTGTATACTACGCCTCTCCAAACTTATAAACATCAGTGCGAGACTATAGGAGCTCATTCGATTTTAATTTACCATATCCAATGATATCCAAGAATTGAAAAATTGAAATATATCAAATACAAAGGTCCTTTATATTAAAATCAGTTGTCGGTAAATTTTAAAAATGTAAGCGATGTTGATGACTTCAAAAATCAAACTTATTAAAGCCCATCTGCTCAAAGAATTAAGTGTCAAGAAATATATAAGTGGTATGCTTTATCCACTATAGTATATATATATCACATGATACATTGTGGTTTTACTAACCAAAATGTGTTTATAACATTGTCATAGCTTGATAAGCCTTTTGTGTTGCAATGAACCGGTGTTCTCTATTAGTGTAACTTTCTGGAGACTCGTAAGCCCTCGGGGGTTTCTGTCTGAAATTTTGTATAATATGATATCGAATTAATAATAAAAAATAACCCATTTTGTACTTAAATCGCTGAGGGTGGACCCATAAGCAGCAGAATTTAGCTGCAAAAGTTAGTGATAATTTGGTACATTTATTACGATAAGCCTCAAATAGTCCAGTCAGTTTTGAAAATTCAACTTAGCCACAAAAAAAGGCTGAAATAAATGTATTAATTTTCTGGATCAGCCACTACACTGAATGTGATGAAAAGGACTGTGGTTTGCAAATAGACAATGATTACACTACCCTGGTCATAATTTCACATTTCCATATATTGATGAACAGAAGTTTGTGTAAATCAGATTGGTACATTTTCACACCCATAGGTTATAATTTTAAAACTTGTGGGTCTTTCATGGAACAGTAAAGCATTTAGTCAGCTTCTGTTTCCGAAGCAGCATAATTGGCAACAAGCAGCAGTTAGTCAGTTAGTGAAGTTAGTGGCAAAATTTTGGCAGAATCAGTCAGAATTTGAAATTCAACTGACTTACAGGTCTAGCTGAGGGTTAAAAACTTAAATAGAAGAGTCCATAAAATTTTCAAAATGTACTCTTTATCTAAAGGTATTGCAGTGCATTACAATTACAGTACAAATAAATAATTGTTATATCAAATTATTTTTAAATATAAAAGTAGTGTATGAACATGTTATAAGTGTTCTTTCAGTATGTAAACACAAATAGTACTAATTAAGTACACCTAAAAACTGTACACATATAAAGTTATAAAAACATCGACATGAAATCTGACAATCTTTTCAAATGGCACTTCATGGTCTTAAAGCAGAATCTTTAACATTTTAACAAATAGCAAAATTATTATATTACCTCCCCTGTGCAACGCACCAAATGTAATCTTTTTCCTACGCAGAAAATTTGCAGGTGGATATTTAAAAAAAATATTTGAAGGTTTGTAGTGTTCTCAAAACAAAAATATGTTTGAGCGTATGTATCTTTGGAAATAGCGTCAACACACATGAACATGACATGAGCACCATATACAGTTGTATGCAAATGAGTCATGGTTGGTTGCACCTGTGATTTTAGTTTTGTACTAAATCAACCAAACAAAATAATTTTTGCTTTGAAATCAACAAAACATTAATTCTTACAAACACTCAAGTTCACTCAATTACAGGGGTGCCCAAATTTTCGCACAGCTCATTTTGTACCTTTTAATTTCCGTCATAGAAACCAATACAGCTTTCTCAAGAATTATTGCCTGAAAAGCAACCTAACATCTACCTTTCATTAAATAATGACTGGCATGTTGCTTTCATTTATCCTTAAAGCGATATAATTAATAATCTTGTGTTGTCAGTAGGGCGCCCAAACTTTTGCATACAACTGTAATATCATTGGGATTCATCACAATATTAATCATATATATATATATATATATATATATATATATTTACCAGATTATATTATAAAAATAAGGTGAGCAGGCAACACACCGGAGCAAACGATATATCGTGAACCGGTACACATCCCTAATATATTATTATTGCAGGTATATAATTTATACAGATATAAAAAATCCATCACAGTTGCAATAACATTTCTAAAGTTCAATTACACAAAAAGTCAATGCGTATCACATTAAGTAGTGTACTGGAAAAGTTTTAGTTTTATCACGTAAATGTTTCTGTAATAAACTTATTCTCAAACTGTATTCATGAGATTTGGTATGGAGAACTCATAGATCGAGCGATCTAGCAATAAATCCAGGGCCACCCCTTTGCTATGAGGTATCTAGTTGGAGTGGTTTTAACAATGGTAGAAGCCAAATTGCCAGTGTTCGTTAAGCGCAGGCCGACAAGTTGCCTTTGAAGTGTGCGACTCTCTCGGAAAGTCCAATTGTATCCAAGAGATGTAGAGACACCAGTTTCTAATTTCTGAAGAATATCCAGTCTCTCTTCGTCGCTCTGCTCTGGAATAATTTGTCTCCCCCTCAGTTCGATTTCTCCCGACTCCGATCTTCGAATGATCGTATCATCGTCCTCATCATCTTCCATTGGCAAGTCTTGCGTGACGACATATTTTTCTAAAACCTCAAAACGGAACCATTTCTTTCCTCGTAGGTTTGCGATGTTCTGCACATTTCTGTAATGGATGCTTCCGTGGTACACGAAACATTTCAGCTCAGGACTGGACTTGACGAGATTGAAAAGTTCTTGATCGATGTTTTCCGGTTGAGCATAACAAATGAACTTCTGGAGGGTATTGGAAAACTTCTGAATCAAACATTCGATATCGACAGCCCTGACAGATGCATATCTCATGTAGCCAATTCCTCCGACAGGGATTTCTTCTTGCAGGAAAAGATTAATAGCAATCGAGGGAATTCGAGTGACGATTGTAAAATCAACTCTAAGATCAGGACTGTGGTTTCGTAGAGCTGCCCACGTCTCTGATGCTATGGTGGGGAGATGAAGATCAGCACGAGTTCGCTCGTATGTCACGAGGACACCGAGGCGCTGCAAAGGAGCATGGCTGAACCTAGCTAGAGTTGCAACCACATCCTCGGACAACATAGTTGATCGTAAGCTCAAGAATTGCAGATAGATCAGGTTGTTGACTAGTGTCAAGAACTGATCGGGTTCAGGAATTTTTATATTCAGCGACACCCACGTTGCATCTTCAGGTTTCTCCCAAAATAGCGCTAGCTTTGTTAGTCTGCTGATGTTCTTGTTGTTTGTCACAGAGGTCATGATACGATCACAATCAGAGTACTCATAAGCAGGCCAAGATCGCAGCGACAAGCTTTGCAAGTGTTCTGCAGTTCTGATTAGCTCGAGAACTGGGAGCACCTCCTGCATCCTTCCTACTCGTAAAGTTGTTTCGAAGTCAATGATGAGCTTTTCGAAGAAACACTCCGTTCTCAATGCATTGAGGACCTTGATGCAAGAATCAGGAATAAGCTTCTCATATGAGAGATAAACTAGCGTTACTTCTTTTATGTATCTGCCAAAGTTTTCGATTAACTCTATAATGCTATCGTGATCAATGAAGGTCACATCTGGTGGATGACCTGGATTGCTTGACATGATTATCTCGACTTTTCTCCAAAGGGTTGGATGGTGAAACACATCGTGCAGGGCTCGGCATGTTTGACTGACTTTCTTGCGGTCACTGAATGTCAAGTATCGCATGATGGATACCCAAACAACATCCGGCAGAAGGCTGAAATCCACTTCCTCATGCTGTGACATCCTATAGCTGAAATGTAAGACAAAAAAGTGAGAAAAACCACAAGAAATTAGGTTGTTCATACATGCCGTGTGGACTAAATTAGCATTACTGTCATGTAGAATGTACTAGAACTGTGTGTTATTGGACTAACAAGAACTGAAACAAGACTAGGACGCCACCTGGGGATAAACTATGACAACCTGAAAAACACTGGCACAGAGACTATCAACAAAGCAATTTGATCACCAAAGGACCAAGGAGCCAACAGAACACCAAAATAATATTATTGTGTAAAAATGCAAATGTATATTAACAGATATATGTGAATTTTGAACACCTTTTACTAAAAACCACAAAACAACAATTGTCACTAGTCATCTAAGGACATGAACTGACCCATCAGGACAGAAGTATTGGCCTGGATGCATGACAGAATTGTCCGATCGATCACAACAACAATGACAACAGAATGGGGAGGATTTTAGACAATAGGTCATTAAGACAAAAGGGACTAGTATATAAACTACAGAAAAATCAGATAGAGACACACTCCAATATACCAGTTCTGGACACCAAGTCACCTTGGCCAGATTAATTTTGCTTTGACAAAATTGGAAGATCACAGATCATTTTTATTTAGCTATTTTTAACCAAACCTGATTGGGAAACCAAGTTAGAAGAAAGTAAGTGAATTTTATGTGAATATTTGTATAACTTTATGAATTAAGAGAAGTAAGTAAATATTGTGTGAATTTATGATTTGATGAGACATTTGAGAATTTACTGTGAATTTATGTGTGACTTTATGAACTGGGAGAAGTAAGTGAATATTGTGTGAAATTATGATGAGGAATACGAATGATTATTGATTATGTCCTGTATACAGAGAAAGGACAACCTGGTAGAGATTCGAGCATCCATTATAGGAGAGGTGACTCAAACAAAAGAAAGCATCTTTTAAAAGCTAAAAGATGGCTTTATATTTATATTGAGAGATCCCTAGAGAGACAGGGACAGACTTTTGAATCCCCCATTATAAAGAAGGGTTGACTTCGAGAGTAATCTGAAGAAGAGAATGTGTTTGCAGGGAGTATCCAATGAAGGATAGCTCAGTGCAAGATATAAAGAATCTTTCTGAGTAATTTGAAGAAGAGAATGTGTTTGCAGGGAGTATCCAATGAAGGATAACTCAGTGCAAGATATAAAGAACCTTTGTGAGTAATTTGAAGAAGAGAATGTGTTTGCAGGGAGTATCCAATGAAGGATAACTCAGTGCAAGATATTAGATTCCTGTATACAAAAGAGACAACTGTATATTTAAATATGTCTGACCTGAATGATCAACTGAAATAGAAATACCAAGAAACCAAATGTATTATAGACAAGATTAATTGAACTAATGGTTTTTAGTAACAAGGGAGAGTCATCAAATCTATGTAGAAATTATACTAAAGAGTATAAAGATTACAGTAAAACTGGCTAATGAGGTGATGTCATCATTGTTAATTGATCCAGATTGTCTGGACCAATAAAGTATCTAAATTATATGTAAGGTAAATTAACACAGAAGGTGATATAAATAATATGAGCAGGATCCATGGTACTCTTGTGCTTGACTATATTTGGGTGTGGGTGATCAGATACTCATGTTTGAGTAATTAGTGTATATTCCGGACCCAGTACCTCCAAAAACTGGTGATCCCTATGTTTTATAATCATGTTTAGTCAACTATAGCCATAGTGTATTATTCAATATATTTACTCATAACTATGTACTCATGTTTGAATGATTTGTATGTATATAGGACCCAGTATCTCTAAACTGGTGATTCCTACTTTGTAATACATTATATATCAGAATACATTTTAAACTCAATTTTCCAAGTTGTTGATTATTACGGATAGATTTATTTGATACATAGAGTGGTCTGCACACATGAGAGTGGCCGACAGTTACCACTAGTTCTTAGTCTAGCCATATAATGGGCAAAGAAGGCTACAAAAAGCAGTTGACAAGGCAGTAAGAATCGCAATTATTCAGATTAAAAGAAGATTAATTAAGAGCACACTAGACCCGTACCAGTCCCCCTGGTTTAAACGGACCCGGAAGAACCGATCTTATCACATTACAACTTAATGAAAGTGTTCATGTATAATTATTACCAATAATATTACAGTAATTAGTTCTAAGTTGGAGTGGCCCTATAAGACAGAAATTATTAAGTTTCAATAACTACATGTTAAATCAAGTTACATAATACTTTAGGATATTTAACAAAATAATAATTAATATTGGCAAAGTATCATCACCTAAATTAATGGCCGAAAATTGAGAAGTAATGAATCCAAAGTAAAACCTGATAGGTGTCATTTCAGCCAAATTAAGGCAAACCCGATAAAATGAAAAAAATTATCATATAGCCATTATAGGCCCATAGTAATAATCAGTTATCAGTTAATCAATGTGCTTCTTTGTAGTCATGAGTAATAAACAGTTTGTATGTCCATATACGGTAAAACTCTTATTGATAACATGTATGTTATCTAGATTTTAAGTATTGTTCCTACTATAGTCTAGACTTGAATGAAAGCATTTTAGAAAAATTTACACAAATCTGTTTGAAAGAAATGTTTGTAAATTTATTTTCAACTATGAGTATTACCTATGAGTATAGCCAATAGCCTACTATGAATATGAATTCATTCCCTTCACAAAATCATGAGACATGACCAGAGATTGTATAACAGAGATTGTATAACGTATACAATCTCTGGACATGACTTTCTGGCTATGCATGTTACATTTTCACTGTTTAGTGACAAACAAAACACTGTCATGCAGTAAACAAGCAATGTACTGTTTTTGGAGCATAAACATTGTCATTTACAACACATTTCATTACCTGTCAGTTGTTACCTGTGAAGCTTCAGGTAGAAATAGACCGGGGATTGCGCTGACTCAGATTTTCGATGTCAACATCTGACAAAAGGTCAAGGTCGGTCACATGGTCAGAGCAGTCCCGCAGATAATTTTCGCGCCAACTATTTTTGGCTGGTTGTTGATG
The DNA here is from genome assembly GCA_932294295.1 of Alitta virens. Classification (NCBI taxonomy): domain Eukaryota; kingdom Metazoa; phylum Annelida; class Polychaeta; order Phyllodocida; family Nereididae; genus Alitta; species Alitta virens. The sequence goes on from OW028581.1 coordinate 2,352,192, forward strand.
GTTGTAGAGTGAGATGGCGACATTCCCAGCTCTGAGAGCTTTAAAATCAGAAAGAAACGAGCTAAAAGAACAAACTGTTGCCTAACAGAAACACATTACGATGGCAATGAAAGACGATCTGCTGTCGGAATTCATCGATTTCATCGATGACTGGAAATACGACTTGGTCAGTTCAGACCCAGAACTGAAAAACTGCTCAAACCATCTTCTGAATCCTGGACAACTGCCTGTACAGGGTAACTTATTGCATTTATCACATTTTCTTGTTTGTCCCATCATTTTAGTAATTAGTTTGCAACACTATGATGACGACCGTTTGTTTGTCCCAAGTCTTGCCAAGTGTTTGTTATGCTGATCATGAAAGTGGCCTTGTGTACAGTAATTACAAAAAAAAAATTAGTTGGCCGTTCTGGTAATTGGCCGTTATGGGGGGTGGCCGTTTTGGCTAGTTGGCCGTCATGGGGAGTGGCCGTTATGGTCGTTGGCCGTTTTGACTCTACTCCCTTGGTTTGTCACCGTAATACGGTATAGCTCGGTATCCAGGCGTACATTGTACACACTTTTTTATTTAAAGTTTGTCCCCCGCGTTTTGTTAACTTATCGAACTGTTCAGCAGCGCGGTTAAGCCCAAAAATAGGCCTAGATGGTGAATATAGACAATAATTATTTTAGACAGTCGGTGAAATTAGCCTGCGGCTAGAATTAAATTTTTTTTTAAACTGACTATAAATTAAAGTTTTGTATACACTTCATTGAGCGTTTGAGGTATATGCGTTTGACAGAAATAAATTACGAGTTAATATATGCTAACCACAAATTCCATGAATTCACTTAAATTGATAAGACTCATTTTAGAGGAACTAGAACTACATACAAATTTTTATAATTTTGCAGTAGGCGTAAGGGGTTCATAGACTTGGTTTTTATTTCGAGCAGATTTCAAGCCATCAATGTTGAAAATAGAAGACACTGTGCAACAAACAGCTGCAGGCGCTGCTCCAAAGAATGAAGTTGACCCCAAGTTAAGCAACGGACAGGAATCACTACCTGCTGATTTTTTTTCATCTGATTTCCTGTAAGTATAGAAGGGGAAAAAAAAATCAAGATGTTTCTTGTACTGTCGTAAACTGGTAAATACCGCCTTTAACTGCCGTTTACCTATAATCAGCCTAGATCATAGTAGATGATGCATAAATTATCAAATGAAACTGTTATGAGTAAACAAATTTGTTATTTAATTGCTGTAAGGTAGTAAATTTTGAGCATAGGTTAAAATATCTCCATGCTCAAATTTCCTAGCAAACTATTTGTGCATTATGCGTGGAGTGGTTCGTCAGAGGCCGCTTAATATTGCCAGCTGTATAAATACGGCAAGAGTTTACAGTTGACTTTTTGAAGGTCCATATCATGCCTCAGGTAACTTGTAAGGCTACATTAACATAATATATATGGCAACACTTATGAACAGCTAACATGGATTGCGGCACGGCGGAATTTAGCGGTAAATACCACCCGGTAATAACCAACCTGCCGTAAACTTGCCAACCCTGGCACAAATGCTTTGTCAGAAAGAAATGACAATCCTTAATTTATATATGATTAAACTCTGATTCGGTGAAACTTAACACATCTGAAAACTGCTTGAAATTCACTATTTTATGGGATCGACATATATTGCTGATAATGTAGATGTTACTTACACAACAAATATTCCGTAAACAAAGTGCTACATGTACATGCATCATGGCTGGTTATTGGGATTGCCGTATTTCGCTAATTTTGTTTAAATTTGTAACGCCTTCTTTGTTTTTGTCTTTACAGGGATGTACCATTTGGTAACAAAAGTAACGACAGGTGAACTTGTGATAAACTTTGCTTTATCTGCCAGATTACGCCTTGAAGTTAAAGTACTAAGTAATCTCTTAAGAAGGATTTTAACCTTGAAAGTATCATTTACTGAAGGTGATATAACTTCTCTTTTTCGAATTAAACGTCACACCAGAGGTAATGATCACAATAGTTTCGTGTAGCAAAAGCAGATACTGCAAGGTGAAAAAAAAAACCCCCCGTAAGCCTATGCATGTTGCAAATTTTCAGTTGAAGTGACTCAAACCCTTTTACACGCATGACTATTCAGTGTTCCAGCTAGGATTTTAATTGGGCATGATGCACAATGATATTAGGGCACCGAGTTGAAATTCACTTGATTTCTGCATGGCGCTGATAAATCGCTCAAATGGCCTAGCTGGAACACTGAGTATTAATATTTCTTGACTAACACCAGAATTACATACAATAATTTTCCAGAACACTCCCACTGCTTGCTGTGTGCACTGTTGTTTAATTTACCTAGTTTTAAGTCAAGCTTCATTCATTTGCTTAATTATTGTACATATTGTTCAACGTTGGGTGTGTGACGTATTTTGCTCTTTTTAAACTACTGCATTCAGGGCTGGTCCTACAGCAATGAAGAAATGCACATACAGTGAGCCCTGCGCAACAGCAATATTATGTTAAATAAAAGGAGGGTCTACATTCCACTAGAAAGGTAGATGTGCTGAGCACTGGGGCAAAATAAGCATCATATGTTGGTCCACGCACATGCTAGGACTGGGCCTGACTGGCATTGCGCACAAGAATATTAGGGCACCTAAATAGACACATATAGGGCGCCCAGCTAGTTGAAAAGCAAAAAATAAAGGTCTTAAAGGTCTTTACTTAATTTTGTATTGTTTATTCCACTTGTACTAAATGTGTTACAATTTCAGGCATTATGGCGGCATGGTGCAGCGATATGCTCAAATGGCCTAGCTGGAACACTGTTATTGAAGAGCAGATGTAAATTAAATGGGCAGGGCTGTTGGTGTCAGTTGTTTGCATGGATTAGTAATAGGTTGTGTTTGCTCTGCTTTATTTCAGAATTGAGAACAAAGACATAATTACATCAGACAAGAGATTTGAAGAAAATGATCAAGGGAGCCTGCGATCCTCTCTGTGTGAACTGCAGTTGAACTCCAATGTCCTGGAGATAAGTCCTGAAGCTGCTGTTAAGTATTTTAACGCAGGCATGCATGACCGCAAGGAGCATACATTACTGAGAGACCCTCGCTTGAAAAAGAGACAGTGTGGTGTGTCTGTGGGAACTGAAGTGGCTGCTGGTCTTAACAGTTCACACACTGCTGTCTCAAAGGCTGCTCTGAATCGGTGCAAGCAGAGTATGGGGTTCAAGATGCCGCTATCGGCAGCTGATCCCTTGCCCACTGCTATTGTCACTGCATCGGCAGCTGTAACGAGGCCAACAGCCACTGTTGCACATCCAGGGTTTCAAGGGGCAATGCACAAGCCACAGTCTCCGCAGGTTACCGCAGTTCGCTTGCCAGAGGCAAGGGTTAAACAACCGGCGGTTAATGGAGTAGTGCAAATGTTGCAGTCCCGTGAAGCTCCAGTCACAGCCTCGGTTGTGGAGTTATGGAAGAGGGCGTTGCAAGGGCAGTGCCAACAGGCAAATGCGGCACCGGGCTCACCAGTGACTATGGTTGACCAACCAATACTGCAGGAGGTGGCGAAAACGCTGCAGTCCTCCAGGGCCCCTGTCACAGGCGGCTTGTCGGTAGTTACTGTTTCTCAGGGCACACGAAAAGCATTGCCATCATCCATGGCCCAGAGGGGCTCGCTGCGGAAATCTTTTAAAGCCAAAAAGGCATTGAAAGATATGTTTGCGAACAAACAGTCAGGTGACCAGGACAAGAATGCCAAGATCTGCTGGTCATGTGGGAAGAAACTGCCAAACAAGAAAGCCTTGCACAAGCATATTAAGTTAGAGCACACCAAGTCCTTTAGGGGATTACAGTGCCCTGTTTGCGATTGGATAATCGTTGGAGAGCAAAGATCTCGGCTGCAAAAACATCTAAAAAATCGTCACAACGTTATGGACGAGCAAGCTTGTCATCTTTCTCAGAAGGCTATGGTGAACGAACTTCAGAAGCGAGTCAAAGACAAGACTACAAAATCATCTCAGAAGTCGCCCAACTCGAATAACCTGGGAAAGGCAGCACATGCGCCTGTTCCTGAACAATCGCTTTCTCTAGACACCAACACTGAAAACATTCTTCTAAAACAACTTACTCAAGCGAATACCCTGTTGGACAAAGCAAATAATCGATGTGCTCAGCAGAACAAGCATATTCAAAAACTGCAGGAAGAGAGAAAATGTGCCTTTGACGAACACCGTAAGATGTGGAAGGAGCTCAAGAATGGTTCTCAGACAAATGCATGTTGCGGACAATCGAACAAAGGGAAATCAGAGAAGCCATACTATCGTTGTTGTGCTAACTGTACTCGGCTGAATCCACCTTCTCCTGGCCCGTTTAGAAGTCCTGTCAACTTCACAAGGTAACCAACATTAAAGATGGTATTTTAGATCTGATATTTATTGGTTGACAACCTGTAATAACAGAATATTCACCTTCAGGTGAAGACCATTGACAGTATACTGTGCCTACAGAAATCGGCGTTCAATCTTACGAGGATTCCTGAATCGATGCTTTAAAGACAATGAATCAGGGACTTGAAAACTAAAATGACTGGGACAAATGTTTACACTTATTCTGGTCATTTATTATTCCATTTATTGAAATCGGTCAATTATTTTAAACTTCCTAAAATTAGCACTAGATCAGGGCATTTAGAGGAAGCGATCTCCGTTTTACAAATATTTACTTTAGTCATTGTGAAAAATACTCATTGATCTGATAGTGTGTTATTGTTACAAGCTGTTAGTGTAGAAAACTGGTATGTTTTGTTTGGTCTGTTAGTGTTACTTTGTTACTTGCACTTTTAGTGTAGCAAATTTGTAAACGATCTGTAAGTGTGTTTCTGCTGCAAGCATTTTTAGTGTAGCAAATTTGTAATCGATCTGTTAGTGTGTTTCTGCTGCAAACACTTTTAGTGTAAATTTGCAGTCGAACTTAGTGTGTTACTGTTACAAGCACTTTTAGTGTAGAAAATGTGTAAACGATCTGTTAGTGTGTTTCCGCTGCAAGCGCTTTTAGTGTAAATTTGCAGTCGAACTTAGTGTGTTACTGTTACAAGCACTTTTAGTGTAGAAAATGTGTAAACGATCTGTTAGTGTGTTTCTGCTGCAAGCACTTTTAGTGTAAATTTGCAGTCGAAATTAGTGTGTTACTGTTACAAGCACTTTTAGTGTAGAAAATGTGCAAACGATCTGTTAGTGTGTTTCTGCTGCAAGCACTTTTAGTGTAAATTTGCAGTCAAACTTAGTGTGTTACTGTTACAAGCACTTTTAGTGTAGAAAATGTGTAAACGATCTGTTAGTGTGATACTGTTACAAGCCGTTTTAGTGTAGAAAATTTGCAGTCGATCTGTTAGTGTGTTACTGAAACAAGCACTTTTAGTGTAGCAAATTTGTAATCGATCTATTAGTGTGTTACTGTTATAAGCACTTTTAGTGTAGAAACTTGGCAGTCGATCTGTTAGTGTGTTACAATGTAGCAAATTTGTAAACGATCTGTTAGTGTGTTACTATTACTGTTACAATGACTTGAAATACTAGCATATTTTTTCAGTCAGATCAGTGGTTTTTTTTATAATAGAATGATTAGCATATTGTCAAAATAATTGTTAGAAGCAATGCATGTGCCACGTATGGTGTTATGTAATGGTTCTGAAAATTGAGATGTTCATAATTCTCATGTGAAAGTGATGTGTTATCACTATAGTTGGATTTGTGTTGTTGAATCATGTTATTACTTTTAAATGGCTGTGAAATGCAGTCTGTGAATTTCATATGAATGAAAGATGGTTTTGAATTTCATTCCCAAGACTGCTTAGTTCTGTTGCCTAGATGGCCTATAATGAGGTCATTTTATCATTGAAAATGCTAAGTTGTGACAGCATGTGATTTTCATCGCAAACGGTGTCTTGTCTGGTCAGTACTATTCTTAATTCTTCCAGTGGTAGGCTATTCGAAAAATTTCTGGTGTTGGGGTGGGCTGATAGAGTGTTCAGTTTGGTGTCCTCTAACATTGGTTTGCCACCGCTTCTGGTCAGTATGGGTAATGCAGCCCACACGAGGGATACTTCTGGCAAGTTTGGTTATGACGTACATTTTCTTTTGGTCAGATGTTGGTGCTGGTACAAATCCATGACCTGCTTTAACGAGATCCTTATTGCAGGTCAGCTGGATGAATACAGGAATGTCGGGGGATAGAAATGGTATGACAACCAATTGTTTGTCTTTATTACGTCGGCCAGCTGATTTGTATACCAGTGAGTATAATCGTGAGATAGTTCGTTAAACCTGTCATTTTGAGCTTATTTGACATCTTGAGCCAAATATAGGGTATGTCACTAATTCTAATTCAAACAGACTGCTACAGTATTGAACTGATGGAGTGAAAGCTTTTAGAAAAGTAGTTCAGTTTGGCATTTATCCGGCATGTAGGTACTCCTATTTTGGGGCGGGGGCCTAGCTCAGTGGTAGCGTGCTGGGCTTCCAACCACTGGGTCCCGGGTTCAATTCCCGGTCGAGCCTATGTTGGATGGCAGTTTCATCCTCCATCTCATTGCCATGGTCCCTACCTGTCCTAATTAGCCCATCAGGTGCAGAAATACAGGACGTAAAGCTCTAATCCACCACCACTCGTATTGGAGAAAAAAACCAAACCCTTATTAAAACATTAACATCAATGCAGTTGCTGTGGTTCGCATGCAATATTAATGTCTGCCGAGCTGGAAAATTACCACATCCCGTTTTACCAACCTAATGCCTAATAATTTCCTTTTTAAGGCCTTCGAAAGGTTTATGCTTGAGCCTCTGCCATGTGGGTTATCAACAAGAACTGCTTCAGAACAGCAGACCATCCTGTCATCAAATGCGGTAACTTCATCTGAGAATGTCCTCCAGCCTGTGCCACTGTTGTGCAATGACATTGGTGAGCTGCAAGTCTGTGCTTTTAACATGATCGTAAAGTGCTGTTATAATTGTTAAATTGGACGGGGGCCTAGCTCAGAGGTAGCGCTCTGGGCTTCCAACCGCTGGGTCCCAGGTTCGATTCCCGGTCGAACCTAAGTTGGATGGCTGTTTCTTCCTTCGTCTCATTGCCATGGTCCCTGCCTGTCCTAATAAGTCCATCAGGTGCAGAAATACCGGATGTAAAGCCCTAATCACTCGCCACACACCCACCCATGATTGTTAAAGGGGAACACAAGGACTTCTGCATGTTAATTTTAAAAGATCTATTAGATGTTAAGAAACATATTGTAGTGAAAAAAAATAGTTAAAAAGTCATGCTTAGTGTGATTTTACGCCGATTAAGAGTGCAGTTTTCACTGTCCGCCGAACTTCTGGGGGCCGCCATTATTGCACACGGCACGGAAGCTGGTGACGTCACTTATGTCCTAAATCCTAATGAGGGTATATAAAAAGCTGGGCTTTGCTTTGGAGCCCTAGAAAATTACATCCTTAATTCCTCAACCTGCGCAGATTGCAATTAATCCATTTCATTGTTTATTGCAATTTAATGAAAAGAACTGAAAAGATAGTTGAATTTCTTTTTGACTAATTGCAATGAAATGATTTGTATTTATGTAGGTATATTAGAACACTCCCCACCCCCCAACCATTAAGCCTTGGTGTTATAAAATTAACAAATAGGCATATATGATCATCATTACAATACAACAATGAAATACCATAGATATTAAAAACTATAACCAATTTTTGGATTTTATACATTTGTAATCGAATTTGATTGTATGCCTATAATTTTAATATCCTATATTCCTGACACTTTAGTAGTAATTTATATATCTGTTCCTAACATTCAATTTGATTCAAATTAAGGTTAACTTTATACATGCACTGTATGGAGTTGTATAGAATTATTAAAAGGATGTTCCCTTCAGTAATCTTCACAAGATTAGCAGAATGAATTCATTACTTTTCCAAGGGTCATTGGGGTATTGTCGCGCATTAAAAAACGATATATTGCCTACTAGTAAATACAGCTTTTTTCATTTAATCATTGCTTGTTATACACCATTAGAAAGATTATGTTTATCAGGAAATAAGCAATTTCAAAATAAGATTTCTTTTATTAACCCCTACATGTATTAAAGGCTAATCCAAATTTACAGGTTTATTATAGGACCCTAACTATATATGTAGTCTTATAATAATAATAGGTTATTTGTATAGCACTAGATTCTATAAAATTGCTCTCCATCGCTTTTCAGATGAGTGTTTATTCATAAAATTTGCTTCAGACTGCTTTTGAAACTCTAAATTGTTTTTTTTTTTTTACTTCTTATATCATATGGTAGCGTGTTTCTAGTCTTGATTTCAACGGCTGAAGTCTGATCCATGCAGAGAAGACTTGGGAAAGGTCTGTAGTCATGGTAATAGGCCAAAAAAGATTTTATTTACCATCAGTGTCAAATTGACATAAAAGCAATTCAGCCTGACACCTTTTCATAAAGGTGTTAAGTGCAATCAGTGCCGTTTATTAATATTAGGTAACCTGTTAAGTTCATTGCAATTATACTGAAGGCTAGTGAACCAAATCCTTCATTGCAAACAATTCAAGAATGTAATACCTGCCACTCTATAATATTCAGAATTTTTTTTTTTAATTAAGTACTCAGTTATCAAAATTTTCAAAGTCATTGTTTTTCACCACGAGACCAAGGGGTGTAGAGGCCGTCATTTATGCATGGAGAATTAATTGCATTGTCTAAAATTGTTCAATAACAATTTACTTGACACTAGGTGAGAACTGTGACATGCTCTTATAACAAAGGTTCAAGTGCAATTAACACCTGTTTGTGAAAATTTGACTGAAATGCAGGGCCTCTAGAATACTTGGCTTTCATGCTGAGACCTGTTGTACAACAGTGACGTATTTCCTGCAAGAGCAAAACATCCGGAAAAGTCGAAAATGGCGGCCTCCGTAGTTCACAACACGGAGCTAATAAATGCAGGATATCACTTTACCAGGGCATATATACAAGTTATGAATATCGGGGATTTGTTTCAATGGACCAAAGCTAGCATCTGAGAGGTAAAGTGCTGAAGGTGTTAGTTCCCCTTTAAATTAAAAATTGCTTTTAGCTTTGCTGCTATATTTTTACCATGTTTCTTCTGCAGACCTATCCCAGAAGCTAGATCAACTTATTAGAATATCTGAAAGTAACAGTCAGCAACTGGTCCTCTTGACCAGCTTGGTCAAATCCAGTTTAACGGACAAAGCAACCAGGAAATGCAAACTGCAGGCAGATCAACTATGGCTCGCCGCTGAAAAAGACAATAATATTAGCTCGGTCTTCTGCTGTTTTGGAGCATCGTGTCACTACTTAGATGAAGATTAGTAGTAACACCATGGTTCATGTATTGTTCTCTTCATATATTCAACTGTGTCTTATGAAAAGCATGTCATATAGGGACTGCGTTCAACTGTGTTTTATGAAAAGCATATAAATGTTCTCTACTGTGAATTATGAGTTGTAATTGACAGAATAAAAAGTATATTGTGTTATCATTGGATTCTAAATAGTTATGTAACAATGCCTCTTCTGAGCCACATAGTCTTGGTCGAGGACCTTATCGTAAGTAAACTTGATTGTGAACATTACTAGTGCGATTTTCTGCTCGCACAAATGACCTTGCAACCCAGTAGTAAACTTGGGCTATGGCAGAAGTTTACTTACAGAAAGTACGCTCAGTCCTGGTACACTATTTAGCTAATGGTTCAAAAGTCATCTGGTTAATTCTTGATATGATTGATAAATTAATGGCATCTGGAAAATGCTTGGTAATGGCAGCCTGTGAATTTTATCCTTAATCCGGAATGTCTTTGTCATGATTCCATGGGATGGGGGCTTAGCTCAGTGGTAGCACGCTGGGCTTCCAACCACTGGGTCCCGGGTTCAATTCCCAGTCGAGCCTATGTTGGATGGCTGTTTCATCCTACGTCTCATTGCCATGGTCCCTACCTGTCCTAATTAGCCCATCAGGTGCAGAAATACGGGACGTAAAGCCCTAATCCACCACCACTTGTCATGATTCCATCCGTGTAACAGAAGATTTGAAGCAGTTCCATATTAGATTTTGAAGCTTTACATACTTAAATACCCTCTGAAAATGCTTGTTGGAATAGCATGTATATCACCTCTCAGGACTATATCAATAAAATCAACAAAAGCCGAATGCTCGTGTGCCTTTTCCAATGTTATTTGCATCTTCTAGTTCCCACATCAAAATAACGAATAGGAAGAAAGAACATCTTGGCCAATGCTGATGAGAAATGTCTTGAGAATACACTAAAGATTGTGTAACATTTAGTGAGATACTGTTTCAGTGATCATTTCCCTTGTGCATTACTAATTAGCCCATTAGATGTAGAAGTACAGGACGTAAAACCGTACTCCACTCACCACCCAGCCTTGTGCAGCACATATCTACCCCCAGCTCCCATATAAAAGTTAAGAATAATTTAATTTTGTAATATGAAATTACTGTACATTGTAATATGTTATTTTTGGTAAATATAAACTGTCATTGTCTTGGTAGTGTTTATATGAATATTTTCCTGTTAAGGAGGGCATGGTGCTATCTTACTGTGCTCTAGTCCCCCCCCCCCCCCTCCCTTTATAGTTTATCACAATTTAAAAGCCCTCGAAGGTCCTGGGCCTCCACGCGGCGAGGGTGGAAACACTTGGGGTGAAGTCCTCTATCCCCAGTGGCTAAAACAGGACAGTGCGCATTGCACAAGCTGCTCCAGCTATCCAATGCAGACACTTATTGATTTTTTGCATGCTTCTGGTTTCTACTACCAACTATGGATGATCAATCTTACCCTAGAGAGCCTCTACGAAGCCCACTCAGGTGCTGATGAGGCATTAAACAATAACACTACTACTACTACTACATCCCAATTTAAATGTTGAGTGGTAGCTCCAAAGACTGCTGCTTTTTCTTAACATAGGTTGGTTCCCTCTCTGTTAAAGCAAAGGACTCCCATATTGGCCGCCATTGTCACAAGACTTTGCGTGATAAAATGATTATGTTGGTACCAGCCAATCAGAAATGAGAACCACACCATATCGGCAAAATCTAAATGATGAGTGCGATACAATAGCCAATCATTGCTTCGCTTACATCTGCCAATCGTAAGCTAATGTACAGTGATAGCCCTTACACTTGAAGGCCAAATATTTCCATAGAAGCTAGAAGGGTAGTTGGTCTCCCATTGGATATTCAGGCTGGCCAGTAGTGACTGTCCTTGAAGTTGATATTTAAAAGCACTTGAAGGGTCGTGGATTACCAAGTTGGCTCTCTGTCAGTGCTTCGGCATGTGCTCGGGGGTGGGGGCCTAGCTCTGGTAGCACGCTGGGCTTCCAACCGCTGGGTCCGGGGTTCAATTCCTGGTCGAACCTAAGTTAGATGGCTGTTTCATCCTTCGTCTCATATGCTTCTGGTTTCTACTACCAACTATAGATAATCAATCTTACCCTAGAGAGCCTCTACATAGCCCACTCAGGTGCTGATGAGGCGTTAAACAATAACACTAACTAATCATCCTTTGTCTCATTGCCATGGTCCCTACCTGTCCTAATAAGCCCATCAGGTGCAGAAATACAGGACGTCAAGCCCTAATCCACCACCACCATCGGCATGTGCTCGCTTGTGCCTGTCTGCTTCAGAGGGCGTAACCTTTAACCGAGGGTAACTTGCCGTAAATAGGAGCAAGAACCCTTACAGGAATTTATTAGGGTATTTGAACCCAACCCTAGATAGGGTAATGCTTACTCTTAAGTTATGCCTTCTCTGGCTTGCATGCCCAAGGTGATCTTGAATTTTTTTTAAATCCAGTTAAATATGATTTTGGTTCTGGTGGGTGGCTGCCCTCGAAAATCCTTGGCTTCCTCGTGGTAAGGGTGAGAAGGACTTCGTGAAGACCTCAAACCTGTGGCCAACACAAGGCTATGCGCAATGCATACTCTAGTTATGCCTGTCTTGCAGCCCCATGCCTTGCATAAAAGTGAATGACCTTTGTGGAATGATTGGCTAAAGCAGTCTTTAATCCACTGTGTAAGTATGTTGCTTCAGAATTGCCCTTTCTCAATATAATGCAGTAGGGCCTGCTTATAATAAGCACGCTTGTAATAAAAAGCTGGTTATAACCAGGTCTTTATCCAGGAGCAGATTGTTTACTAACGGTAAAACGGAGACTTGTTGAATATAGACAAATAGTTCGATAATCTGACTGAAACTGCAGTGTATGACAAGTACAATTCCATAGCAACAAAAAATGGATGTTGCATGTCAACATGAGACTTAGGCCCCATGTTACTTTTTTGTTGTATAAATAATACTGTCGTGAAGTAAAACTTTACTGAAGTATTCAGACTTGAGATTGTTGTCTAAGTTCTCACTGCAATAGGCAAGGTAGAACTTGGTTATTTGTTAAAGAAAGAGGAAGGGTGCACAATTAGTAATGAATAACCTTGTTTTCCCCAAACTTTTTTGTCGTTCCAAGTGCTTAGTATAACGGAGCGCTGTATCAAGTTTTATTGCAGTTGGGCATTTCTTTACACCCATATTAAAAACTACTGAAGTCAAACATGCAATTGTGTGCAACGTATGAGTACACACCACCCATGCCCTGAGCCATCAACTTCTTGTTTACTTACATATGCAGGCAAGGGCCGGTTTTTATGAGCTTTTTTTATGATATATCTTTTATATATAAATGGCAAGAAGCACCTGAACTACTCCTTGTACATCTGGTGTTGGGGTGAGTAGCGTTGTGCTTAACTTATGATATATTCATTATGTGAACGTTTTAATGTGGTTTTACTAGCTATCATTTTTTATGAAGACTTCTACATTAAGTGTTTGAGTGTTTTCATCAGCCCTGCATTGATTTTCACGATTTAGCAGCTGGGTGGCCTAATGGTTAAGGCATCCACCAATTCCACATTGGCCAGCTCTGCTGAAGGTCCTGGGGCCCGATTCGATCCTAGACCCAGGCAATCTTCTTGAGCTATAGCCCAGCTGGATGTCGATTGCATGAGACGTTGAATTGGAGGTTCCTTGTACTCGGTGTCTATGCTGAGGCAAGTACCTGTGGGGTAAATGGTGTGGACTCCAAGCCTTATCTCATCATTACATGTGCCTCTGGTAGCTGGTCATGTAAGCTGACTAAGCTTCAGACCAAGTAGCACTGGGGCGGGGGCCTAGCTCAGAGGTAGCGCTCTGGGCTTCCAACCACTGGGTCCCGGGTTCGATTCCCGGTCGAGCCTAAGTTGGATGGCTGTTTCATCCTTCGTCTCATTGCCATGGTCTCTGCCTGTCCTAATTAGCCCAACTGGTGCAGAAATACAGGACGTAAAGCCCTAATCACCCACCCACCAAGTAGCACTGAGACAGCTGGTTGAGTAGCAGGTTCGAACCCACATTTGGTAAGGATTATTTTGACAGATCTGCCTCACTCCAAACGAAGAACCTTTGAAATGACAAGGGTATAAGAAACTCCATGATAGTCAGCCTGACTGCTCGTTAGTATAGGGTACTTTATATGACTAAACACTGTTTAGTCATGTACAGTACCCTATACTAACGAGCAGTCAGGCAGGGGGCGCCGATGTGCGAATGCACATGGTGGCATGCTTACTTGTAAGCATTATGACTGTTATCATCGGTATCGGTATCAGCCGATACCATGAGGAAATATCGGTTGGGTAAATACATGGATCGGTACACCTCTACTAAACAGTAATCATGGTAATTTTGACAATCTTTGTTTGGAGAACGGCAACCGCCAGTAATGGTGTAATGGAACCTGATTTAAGACCACTATTGAGTTCTCTATTGAGTTCTCTATTGAGACCCTCACCATTAACACCCAGTTAGACCCAAGTGTACTCTTATTGTATTTTCCCCCTTGCCATTAAAACTGGTAAAATGTGTACAAAGGGTGTTCTTAATGGCAAGCTTTAATTTTACTCTGATTGTATTATAATTATTACTTCTAAACATGGAATTTATTTTCAGTATTCCAACATCCGCATCTACCATAATGGAGAGAAACACAGATTTTACAATGAGTACACCTGCACATGATCAATATTATGGCTATATTGATGGGATAACTGACAGTGTATCTGATAACATCACTATGGCATCACTGGCCTTTGTGAATTCACCTCTATATAAATCTTTTGCTAAATCGGCTGATTATGTTTATCATTCTATTGCTTTTTTAATTGCTGTAACTAACCTATGCACTATTGCTGCAGTTATTAAGTTTAAACAACTTCAGACTTCTACCAATGTTTTAATAGTAAGTTTGGCTATATCTGATTTACTGATGGCACCTTCTCTTAATTTGTCTCGTTTGAGAAAATATGTTTCCAGCAGTAATGAGACGCATTATAAGCTATTCACAGCTACATATGTCACGCTTCACATTGTTTCATTTGTCACATCTATAGTTAACTATTTTCTACTTGCCCTAGAGCGTTGGTTTGCTGTCGTTTTTCCGCTTAAATTCAAAACCATCGTGTCAATACGTAAGACAATTGCTGTGGCCATGTTAGGCTGGTTGTATGGGGGAGGATTTTCAACCATCGTTTGTGTATACTATGTTTTTGACATGCCTATGTCATTTTTTGCTAAACCATTCTTCTTTGTCAATCTCGTGCCGGAGATAGTTTTCATCCTTTTGTCACAAGTTACCATATATTTCTGTCTGATCATGTCGATTATTCTCTACATACATGTTTTCATCGTGTTATACAAAAGGGGACTGCAGTTTCCCAATAATGCTGAAATAAGTACCATCAGAAAGACAAAAAAGATCACTGAAATGACTGCCATATCATTGTCAATCTTCGTTTGTGCATGGTTGCCGTACAACATCACTTCTGCAATTGCTCCGACTTCATTGAATACGACTCTTACTGGAGCAATTGCATTCAACATTTTCCTGTATGCATTGTTCAGTCTGTCATTTGTCAATCCGGCTATATATGCCTGGAGAAATGAACATTTTCGAGCTGCATTCTTAGCCATGTTATGTGTGAAAAAAGTTTTACCGAACTCTCATCCGTCTACTAGCACATCTGTGAGTTCTTTGAATTCTCTAAGCATCAGACGAAACCCATTGCCTTCTGTGTCAGAAGATGTTAGGTGACAAAGCTAAACATGGCTGTACTACAGTGTACTATTTTGTGCTTGGATATTACCTGAAGCACACATGACAAAATTTAATGATTTGCTCTATTAACTAAAGACTGATTATGACTTTCTAAGCTTTGTTGAAAACTATATAATTATGAGAGACACTTTAAGGTGTATTATGTCACTGAACAATGTAAAGTTCAAAATAAAAACATAACTTCAACCTGCAGCATTGTGAGTTTTTAGATTTATTTATTTGATGGCAATTGAGAACCATTTATAATGATAATTCTTTAATAAAGTTTGGTTCTAACGTGTTGAATGTCCGGGAACATATTTTGTCTATTTTGTACCAGACTAGTGTATAACGAAGCCTGGTTATGAGGAAGCCTTTTTGCCGGTCCGCAATGGTCCGTATAAGCGGCCCGACTTTGTCCATTAAGAAAAACTGTTGGCACTGTGTAATACAACAGGGGAATTAGCTCAGTGGTTGCGTGCTGGGCTTCCAACCACTATCCTGTCGTCCTGGGTTGATTCCCGGTTGAGACTAAGTTGGATGGCTTGTTCATCCATCATCTCATTGCCTTGTTCCCTGCCTGTCCTAATTAGCCCATCAGGTGCAGAAATACAGGACGTAAAGCTGTAATCCACCCACTATATAATACGATACTCTTATGTCTACCTGGCTCTATCATACCTCAGAACGGACTTGTACGAGTAACCTTATTGGACATGTGTAACATGGTGTGGACTGAGCGCCTTATCTCATCAGTACATCTGGCAGCTGGTCATACCCAGATAGCATTCCAAAGCAGGCCAGCGTCATTTCTATATCGACCGCTGTTGGGTACAACATCGTTTTGACATGGCCGACATCGTGCCGACGTCGATATGATTTAGAATGCTATCTGGAATAAGCTGACCATGCTTCAGACCTAGTAGCATTTAGACATTAGAATTAATGTGTCTACCTACATATTGGTAAGAGTCTGACATTACAATCATTGCAGTTAGTGTTGATGCTAGGAAAGATGTCAAGGTTTTGAGTTAAAGTTTATTTTAGTAAATAACTTGCCATAAAATGATTCTGCAACCAATTTTAGGAGAATCGTAATTGGAAGAATTCTTAGTAATAAGGGCAAGGAAAATGCAGAAAACTCTTAATATAGATGTCCCAGTAGCACATTAGAACACAGACAGCCATTGATTCTTAGTTTTATTGTAAATCCTCATAGATAATAACCAGTACAAACAGACTGTAGTGATTTACAGTGCTTTATTCACTTCTTGATACATACCCGCATGCGGTGTCGTAAAGAAAACTAAAATGTCTGAGAGTGACCTATGAAGATATGAGTGTTAAAAAGTCTTAATATCATAAAGAGTTTTTATTTAAAGTCTTAATGAATAATTCAGTGGTGATGCTCAATCAGGAGGATCTAGAGGGGATATCTGCACACTTCCGGACACAGATGGTATTTCATTTTGCCGGATGGCTTGACGAGTACGGACTGATTTTATGGACATCCGAGTGTTTTGACGTCTTTTTCTGCCTATCATAGCCAAGAACGCTGTGCAAAACTGCTCATTTCTCCAGGCATATATGAAAGGATTTACAAAAGAGAGGCAGAATAAGAAGTAAAGTAATATGTTGAAGGTCAGTGCACCGGTAAGAGTAGTGTTTAGCCAGTCTGGTACAGCGGTGCAGAAGATATTATGCGGCAACCAGAAGCAAGTAAAAATGGACAGAGATATGGCAGTCATTTCTGTGATCTTTTTAGTCTTTCTTATGGCAGACATTTCATTGCTACTGGAGGCAAACCGTGTTGCCCTCCTGTGTAAGACAATGAAAACATGAATATAAAGAATTGTTGAGATTATTAAGCAAGCGTAAACATTGACTTGCGAATAAAAGGCGTAAATTATTCGTGGAACTAAATTTACAAAGAAGAAAGGTTTAGAGTAGAATGACATTGGCTTCTCAAAAGTGTAATAAGTGCAGACGATAACTGAAGATCCACCAGCATACAGCCAGCCCAGAAGAGCCACGGCAATTGTCTTGTGCACAGTAACAAACGTCTTAAATTTTAGAGGAAAAACTATGGCAAACCAGCGTTCAAAAGCGAGTAATAGGTAGTTTACTAATGATGTTACAAAAGATACTAAGTGTAGTGAGGTATAAGTAGCAGTGAAAAGCTTGTAGGCTGTTTCATTGTCTGGTGAGATATATTTCCTTAAACGAACCAGAGTCAGTGATGGCGCCATGAGCAAATCAGACACGGCTAAACTCACGATGAGAACATTAGTTGACGTCTGAAGCTGTTTAAATTTTATGACTGCCCCAATAGTGAATAAGTTAGTGATAGTTATGACAACAGCTATAGCATGATATACATAATCCGCTGAATTAATAAAAGATTTATATATTGCTGAATGGACAAAACTCAGTGTCGCAGGTGTGCTGTTGTATTTGACACTAGTATAGCTAGTATAGATATCTTGAAATGTTGGACTATAGCTGGCCGATGTTAGATCGTTAGTAGCTTCCATTTTGAATGATGGTCTGGCTGCCCAGCTGAAAAAGAGAACGATACCGGAATTCAGTTAAGTAATACAGCTGTATAGTTACATCCCGAATAGGAGGGAGTTAACTATAGTTTTTGTTGGGTATATCCCGATGCTGAAGGCGGAGGGATATAAGCAACAAAAATGTTGGTTAACTCCCGACTATGAGGGATACAACAAACTTATACTTCACTAGGAAGTCTTTGCCAACTTCCACTCACAGTCTCTCACAAACCCTCCACTGTATACGTATATAACTAAAATGATATTTTTCATTAATTATGAAATTTCCCTCTAACCACTTTTTTTTTTTTATGTTAATTCAATTTAATTTGTCTTTTATCTAATCCCTTCATAGCGATGTATTTACTAATGTTAAAATGTACTTTCAATGAAATCCCCTGGTGGCAGATATGCTAGCGACTGTATGCCAAAATGTCTGTCTCCAACACCATATTTAAACGTATTGTATACAAATATTCTTATTGTAAAAATGATTATGATTATGGTTGAAATAAATGCATCTCTCTCTCTCTCTCTCTCTCTCTCTATTTACTAATTTGTTTGATTATTTGTTTGTTTTTACTGTCAAGACAAGTTCTGTTTGCACTCAGGAGGGAGTTAACTAACATTTTAGTTGGTAATTACCCGCTTAAAATAATAGGAAAACAGTCTTAAGTGGAGTATAATCCCAGATAATATTTTATTGGCTTGATGTCGCCCCAGCATAGGTCAACGTTGACTCCGTCTGGTATGCTATCGGGGACGTCATTGCTCCAGCAAGCGGATATCACATGTCATTTATGTAATACGAAAGATTACCATGGTAATACCAGTATGTGGTAAAATACGTAGAAATATATGGAGGTCATATCTGATTGCATATCTGATTGATTGAAACATTTGAAATATAAAAGAAAAGTATGTGTCCATGACTTGTTTAGAGATACAAAATTGGATATTGCATGAGAATTGAGGTACCCATTGTCTTTCACATTGAGTGTTCGGAAAGTCTATGCATCTGGTGTGGGTTATAGACCCAACCATGACGTAGCATAACAAACCGGGCACGTTTCAATATTGGGCGACGTGTCGATACTGTCCCGATTTGGAATGGTATCTTGGGAGGTAATTTTAGTATAGGCTCCAAATTAGTATCATCTCATCATTACATCTGTCTCAGGTTGCTAAAAATGTGGACCGATCCAATCAGTCTGGCAGATTGAATAGATTATAGACCCCACCCAGACTCAGACCTACATTTTTGATACAATCATGTCTCACAGCTGGCAAGCAGTGGTTAACCTGCTGTCTTGTTTCATGTTCATGGGTAACACAATCATTTAGTTTTCCATTTTAGGTGTTCATTGATTGATATGCCTGAGTAGTTAAATTCAGTAACCCTGCATTTGGGATGGACCCCACATTGGTATCACCTCATCATTACATTTACCACTGCTTGGAGCTATGCAGACTGATGCATTGCTGTAGGGTTCAAGATAATTATCACTTCTTTTTTTGGTCCATAAGTTGGAGTTGGACTTCAAAACATTCCTGTGCATTTGGTGAGGTCCTGTACTTGACATGGAAAATAGACCATTTTAAATCCCATTATAACAATAGTGGATTTTCACGGAAGGTTCGCTATATTTCCACCAGGTGGCTACGACAGAATACTGCACTTCTATTGGCTGAAAAAATTCCCGCCCTTGATTGTGATTGGTTGAAACAAAGTGCATCTTAGCAGCAGTATTCTTAGTGCACTTTAATTTATATTTGACATCTTATCATTCAATTGATTTCCGCTTTTTGCCTGAGAAAATTATATTTATGGAATCAGTTATGTTTTACTACATGGCCAAATGTGCTACGTGTTTTCCATGGGAAGGATAAACGCATGGTTTTTAGCTAATTATAATGAGGCAAAAACCATGCATTTTCCATGCATTTAACCAAACGCATGGAAAACGCATGTGGCACAATTGGCCACGTAAGTCTGAAAAGCAAAATGAGTAATAAGACAAGATGAAAGACTTATGTCCTTCTGAATTCCGGGCTGCTCAGTGAAAATACTATTAAGCGTTGTTTCGCTGCACATGGCTTATCCAGGCATATTCAAAAATCAAAATGCACTTACCTGAGTTCAGCACAGACTAGCCTAATCCCAGGTGTTTCATGGCAGTTATATAGGTAACCTATGAAAAAGGAGCTCGTAAAAATACAACTCTCTCTCTTCGGCTTCTTGCATGACTTGTAAATATTCTGCTTAAGGCAAGGGAGGCTCATGTGTTATGTTTTTGTACCGAGTTTCCTTTCTTAACTATGCCTTAAATTTTTTTAAGGTGGCAAACTTAATAACCAATTACTTGTTATACCATTAAGTGGGGTTAACTAGCTTTAAATAGTGTGTGATGTACCTGGGGCTTGTGTTTCTTTTGTAATATAAATAGTGTAATTTGTTGTTATTTTTGGAGGGGTGAGGGGTATTTTGCATTATACGCCTAATAAAAATGTTAGGTAGTTTTAAAGAACAAATTTACAACTTATTAAAGAGCTCAGGGCTTGGGTGGAGCTAACTAAGATGCTGTAACTCAAGAAATAAAATGTTTTTACTTTAAAATTTGTCTGGAAACTATGACAAAGCATTATAAGCAAAACTAATACAACGAACATGTATGTGAGTCGTTTATTGAAATATGATTAAAATAATGGCCTGCCATTTATTGCATGTAGCAGGTTAAACCTTCCAGTGTTGCAAAAATATTGCCAACCTTTAATATGATTTGGCACTATCTGTAACAATAGTTTATATTTTATTCAAAATAGCCATATCAACAAGTACCAAAAATATTCCATAGAGCATGCCACATCGACTTGACATTAGACCGACATTGGTCGACATGAAACCGACATTGGTTAACATGAAACTGACATTGGTCCCGACATTAGTCAACATGAAACCGACATTGATCAACATGAAACCGACATTGGTCAACATAAAACTGACATTGGTCAATGTGAAACCGACTTGGCATATCATCCGGGTTATCACTTGTAATGGTTTGAAGTAAATTCTAATTTAATTTCATATCAAATATGTAACAACAATGCTAGTAGCATTAAAATACTGCAACAGCACACCAAACTCCCTTCTAAGAACATGCCCACCTAATTCTGTCAAAGCTTCAGGCGACATAATTGGTCATCTACTAAAAATATGCAATGTGGGAATAGATCGGTCTCTGGATGAACTCATCCGATTCCATGTAGGCCTTAATCGCTGGCAATTGCTGAAAAATGTCAACAAAATGTTGGTCAATAAACTTCTATGTTAAGTGTATTACAGGTTTTGTTAAGGGCTGTTCCATATTTTAAAAAGGGGGGGGGGGGTGTACCAGAACATTTTTCAGAATCCCCCCCCCCCCCCCCCCCCCCACAACCCCGATATCTGTTTTTTGACAGAACCAACCGTTTTTTACCACATTTAAGATTTAAGAAAATACTGGTCAACCCCGCTCCCCCACTGTTTCTCTTTTACAGAACTGCACCCCCACCCCTTTTTTTTCAACATATTTCTGGTCACCCCTCCACCCCCTTTTTAAATGGAACAGCCCCAACTTAAAATCTGCTGCCATGTACATTGAAAAGTTGGATGGACAATATTTGAAAGGCAGATGAAAGGTAGAAGCCATGCTTACCTCAAACCTGTCGTGGTACGCCTTCAGCTTGGGGAAGTTTTCAAGACACCCTGGACACACAAGAGTGTGCAGATTGAGTATCTCATACCAATGGAAATCGACGTAGGTCAACTGAAATTGTGTTCACGCCATTATTGTTATGGTAAATAAAAGTGAATAATGGTGACTTTTACTGAACCTCCTTTAGTTACAATAGTTTTAGAGAGAGCACGGACAGTTCAGGGGTGAATGAGACAGATCAGAAAGATTGTAAAGTAATTGACCAACTTTTCTGGCCCATTCCTAAGGTCCTTGTCATAAAATACTTGTCTGTGCTATACATGCCATTAGTGGAGAAGATACAGAAATAGCAATACAAATGCACAGAAAAGGGGTAAACTTTGGTCAAAAGAGGTAAAAACTAGTTTATTGCCCAGATGTTGGGGTGACAATATCATTCTTATCAAATGTTTCAATCAGTCTGAAAAGTCGTTCTGAGGATGCAACTGTCCATGCTCACTCTAAAACTGCTGTGTGAGAACAATTTGGCTCACAGTATACAAACAATTTGATTACAAGTATGTGTTATCTGATTAACCTAACTTATTATCCATAACATAGTCTAACCAACTAATTATCTAATATATGAAGAATTCCCATGTTGGTTTGTAAACGGCTACGTGGCCAATTGTGCCACGTGCGTTTTCCATGCATTTGGATTAACGCATGGTTTTTGCCTCATAATAATTTGCTAAAAACCATGCTTTTACATGCGTTTATCCTTCTCATGGAAAACGCACGTGGCACATTTGGCCATGTAGTGCAGGGAATTTGGTTTGAACCCATGCTCACGGTAACTTTTCAGACAATGACTAGGTCAGCGCAATGCTGCTAGTCAACAGTCAAGTCTCCAGTACTGTGCACTAAGAAACCAAAAAACTAAACAAGGTCAACAAAATACAAGTGTCGGTTACAAGTCGTTGCCAACAACAAACAAATAAATTGACTTAATTTCTAACTAAATTTTTTGCAAAATTGATATGATAAACAATCTTTATTGTAACTGGAACCTAGTTTTATTTACTACATGGCCAATTGTGCCCCGTGCGTTTTCCATGTGTTTAGACAAACGCATGGAAAACGCATGGTTTTTGCCTCATTATAATTAGCTGATAACCATGCGTTTCCCATGCGTTTATCCTTCTCATGGAAAACGCATGTGGCACATTTGGCCATGTACTTTTCTCTTATGCATTCATTGTTAATGTATGTCATTTACTTTGAATTAAATGAAGCTGTCAAATAAAAATATATATAGTAACTGTGGAAGAAGCTGACAGTGCTCACTGACTGACCAACAAGCATTTAAATGACCAACTGCAGTCCAAGTCAAAGATACCTTTATTTAAACAGGGTAATTTCATTCAGTTGTACACTTTTTTCAATGAAGCCCTAACAATAATTGATATAAATAAATGTATATGTTAAAAGATTATGTTCATATGAAGGTTTAGAAGTTAAAATTAGTGGAGAAATTAAGACCAATATTAAAAAATGATACAAAATTAGATAAAACAAAGTTTAAAAAATAGATCTTGCATTTAAAATATGTTGTAAATTTTTTAGTTTAAGAACTGAGACTAGATATACTTCCTATGTCACTGGGAATTTCATTCCATGTTTTGGCTCCTTTATACCGAAAAGATGACTGAACTCTGTTGCTTTTAAAGTTTGGGATTTTTAAATTATTAGAGTTGTTGGTATTATAGCCATGGTCAGTGCATTCACATTTTTGTGACATATCATCAGGACTAAGTAAGTTCATACATTTATACATCATCACACTTGCATGTAATTTGAGATTTTCATGTACAGTCAGCCATTCAAGCTTTAGATCTAATGTACAATTTAGATGTAAATTAAGAAAATGACAAAATACTTGCATACTTGGTCACCGATCAGCCACTGTTTGTCACCCAAGAATTCTTCGAATGGTTTCAGTATTTCTGGAAGTTTCTCTTCGTAAACCTTCTTTTTCTCTTCCTATTCAACATAACCGATTGTTAATAGGCCAATTTCCAAATGTTCTTTAAAGTGTGGACGGCTTAGATTCATTTCACCAGTTACGAAAATTAACAGATTCAAATATATTGTAAAACATCATCATTAAGACACCCTTCTTGGCTTTTGTAGTATTGGAGATGCGATTTTTAAATTTCGATTATTTTAGGCAATGAAGTGAATTCTTCACTACAATACGGAGTAAATGAAATTTGTGAAATCCGTTAATTTTAATATACTCACAAATTCTTCTTTGCTTTTAGGATGATACGCCAATTCAATAGTGCCCTTTATTATGTCCACGATTTGTTCAGACATAACATCCACCATAGCGCGCTCATGGTCATTGCTGCCATCTGGTGATAAAAATTTGCATAACGAGTTTTCAAACTGATTTTAGAGTTTATAGTACAAAATTCCCATTGCTGATACTGTTTGCCATAAAACAATTTATTCTCATAATTATATTGTCAAATGCATATTCTGCATATATTGTCAATTGCATATTCTGCGTATCATCCTAAAAGCAAGAAGAATTCTTGAAATTTGTGGTACTAGCTACATGGCCAAATGTGCCACGTACGTTGCGTTTATCCTTCTCATTTTTTTGGAAAACGTACGTGGCACATTTGGCCATGTAGATACATGCTTGACTTGCCAGACAACAATATAAAAAAGGATGTTTTCTTTTTCTAAATACCTTTAGAGTTAGTAGAACTGATAAGTAAACTTTCCTTATCTTCTTCTGCGATACAACAATAATCAATCTACATTTAAACCTACATTTTGTATATTTTCTTCAGTGCCACTGACAGCAATTTCTCTGATGTGCAATCAAGAAATATAAACTTTTTGGAAAAAGTGCAGTATAGCGGACCCAAATTATTGACCATATTTAGCGAGCCTCGTTGCCAGGCCTATGACGTAAAATGCTTGCATTCAATGAGTGACATCACAAAATAACGGCGGGGGTGAGGCAATAACGCAAGGTAATGATAGTTTATTTAGCTTTTTCTTGGAGGCTGCTGCCCCAAAACCCCCGCTACTCTACACAAATGTATTCTCATTGTGTGCCAGAACAAAATTTGGTCAAAAATAGTGATTATTTTCATGTTTCATGGATGCCAAATATGGTTAATAATTTGGGTCCACTATACTGCACTAAACCCAACTTTATTATATGCAAATAATTGTGCTCACATTACCTTTTACATAATAAAGTTAACTTACATAAATTGTACTTCCTTGCTAGATATCTCAATATTGCAGTGCTCTGAGTTAATTTCACATTTCCATCAATGTAATAAGGAAGCTGAAAATATATGTTGTATATAAGATTTAAACATTAACCAAAATGTAAGTATTGAATATATATACCATAGCGGAGGGTATTATCGACAGGGCAGGTATTATCGACACTCGCATGAGAATGTTAACAATTTTGTTAAACTAATTTAAGTGTCGATAATACCCGCCCTGTCGATAATACCATCCTTTACGGTATAGTGCTACAATATCAGGAGAACTTGGTATACTTACATTTGGAAAGTCCAACCCAAGTGTGAATTTGACTTCGAGCCAGTCTTGGTCTGTTTCAGCATTGTATTGTGGATCCCCTTAAAAGAAAATACAAGAAGTGAACTTATTAATTGAGCAAGAGTTTAGTGTAAAATGTAGTGGTTTTCTTGTTTGTTTTAAAAGTTCTGGTCTACCTATGAATCAACTACTTTGCCCTCATAAGGTCGATGAAACTTTGCCAATTAGACTGCTATATTTAATCGCAGCCTTGTAATTTATGTATTTATTTATCTATTATTTATTCAAAATTTAATGCAGTTAAGAGGATACTGTATCTGGTGTACGAAAACTAATTTCCACAACTGTACATTTAATCAGCCCAGTATAACCCACCTTCTCTCACTGGCGGATCCAGAGGGTCATGCCCCCCCCCCCCTACCAGCCTTAATTTCTATAGTGGCCCATGACATATTGAACCAGAGGCACCTCTAATAGTCATGCTTTTGCCCCCCCCCCCTAGAGGCCGGGCTGGATCCGCCAGTGCCTCCTCCTACATGCATGAATATATTTTGTCTAGATTAATTTAAACTTAAATTGTTAGCTGTACTGTAAGGGGCACAGATGTTCTTGCTTTGTTTAGTAACCGATTTCTCACGGTGTCTAAACATATACCTCCATGGTATAAAATAGTATAGAATTGTGATCCCATATCTCAGTTATATGAGCTAGTTAAGAACAATAGAAGTTTGAAGAGATCTGCAGATTGTTTTTTTTTAGTCAAATCGTTTTTAAAGATTAGTTTGATGGCCTAGTGGTTAAGACAAAACTCATCTCCTCTGAAGCTTCTGGGTTTGAATCCACAACATTTTGTGATGTCAATTAATAAATTAATGGTAACTTAATTGCAATCTTTAAACTTTAATATGCAATTGACGGGTGGGGGGGGGGGGGGATGCAGACCTACTTTGTCCCACAGTGACTTTCCCTCGCTTGTACAAGTGACCGCAGTTAACCCATCGCCAAAAGTTAATTAAAGGTTGATCATTGATGACAAACTATGAACTTAATACTGATATTAGATCGGTGATATCAAGTGTAAAACTGTACCAAAGCACAAATATTCCAAAACAAAATTGTGTGAAAAAAGGTATTTTCAATTGTGAATTTCAGGGGGGGGGGGAGGATGATTGCATTGATTATCCCCCCCCCCCTTCCCAAAATGGGGGAGGTATATATCCCCCACATCCCCTCCCCCCCCCCCTGTATATACGAAATGCATAACATATCTGTCCATGTAAAATTAGTTTTGCAAATTATGTTACGACTGTAAATCTATTCATATAAGGACTCAAGAATGTGTTCTAAACACTCAACAAAATATGTGGTCTGTGATAATATTTCATATTGAAGCCCATCCATGATGCAGAATATCAACCCCAGCAGTCTGGGAGGCTGACATGTCCTGAATACTCCGGCATATGTTAAGCAGGAAAAAAGGTCAAATTGAGGTCACTGTGGAACATGAGAGATGCTACTATGAACAGTCTATATATGTTTACTCCTATCAATTTTTGAATGTGTCTATAAGGTGCTACATGGCCAAATGTGCCACGCGCGTTTTCCATAAGAAGGATAAACGCATGGAAAACGCATGGTTTTTAGCTAATTATAATGAGGCAAAAACCATGCGTTTATCCGAACGCATGAAAAACGCACGTGGCACAATTGGCCGTGTATAGTGTTGAATGTTAGCTGTGATTTTTTTTGAAGTGGAAATTATCTCACACCTTTAGAGACGTATCTTTTGTCTTCAAACTCCACTCCAGCATACCTCAACATAAGCCTACTGGGCTGGGCAAGCTGAAATAAAAAAAAGAGTTATCGGTTTTTGAAACTATAATCAACTACAAAGTATATATATAACTTCATAAGGGCCTGTATCAATACTGATAACCTAAAACTAGATTATACAATCACATATTAGTTAACCACCTAGAAACATGAGTATTTTATGGTGTGATTTTATACCAATTTTAAGTCTCTCATAATTCATAACTGAACCGTCTTTTATCATATGCTATTTTCATGTATTTATATGAAAAGGAGTGAGACTTTAATACAATTTATCTAGCTATCTATCTATCTATCTATAATCTATCTATCTTTCTGTCTGTCTAGCTCTCTGTCTATCTGTCTATCTATCTATCTATCTAAGAGAGGCAAAGTTCTTAATATTGTTTATTAAGAAATTTTGGTTTAACTTTAATATAACAGTGTTATTATAGGTAAGCTAAATAGAGAAGTTGAAAAATTATTAATAACATAAAAGCCATACTTACACCTCTAAGTTTCCAGTATCCAAAAACCGGAGCCATTTTTGTGTCTCAGTAAAAATTTAAAAAGTCAATTCCTTCCCTATCAACACAATATAGGTGTAACTAAGATGGTTCAACTTCGGAACTTCAGAAGTGGGCAAGCTCTGTCTGGTGACATTCACTGTGGCCCAGTTGTAGCTGTGTCTGGGCTGAAGTTGTTATTAGAGCCCTCAGCTAGTCTATTTATTGGCAATACTGAAATACAGTCAAACCTGCCATGCTTTGAAAAATCCTATGAAAAACAAAATATATATATATGAAAAATTTTGTGTACTCTTTATTTTCTGTAAGTCACTGAAATGTGTAATAATACAGTCAACCCTCATTTATCCGGGCCTCACTTATCCGGTTCCCTCGCTATCCTCACACAGTTGGCTGGGAACAAATCTACTTCGTGCATTTATATATATTCAGTTATCCGGTTCCCTCATTTATCCGCACAGTTAACTGTGGGACGAAGGTGTGCGGATAAATGAGGGTTGACGGTATCCATTGAATGATATACTGTACAATGATACTTAAAATTGCCGTAAAGGGGGAAAAATGCACTAAAAAAACTGCATTGGATTATGAACAGCCCTATAAGGGCCACCTGTAATACGTGTAAAGTAGCACAACATTGCTAGTGTTTCAGAACTATTTCCATGTTGTTTTACTCCCTCGGACTACACGGTATTATGTATTAGTTATATCCCTCTTGATCGTTTGCTTTGTTTAACTGCTGTCATTAAGCAATTAAATTACAATTTCCACTCAGGAGGGAGTTAACCAACATTTTCGTTGGTTACCCGCAAAATATATAATATTATTTAATCTTATTGCAGACACACACATACATTAGTTACAATATATGGGGGTCCATATCATTCTAATAACTACCTAACTACTGAGTATTATTGTATGGCACTGGAAAAACAAATTATAAAAGCGGTCTTAATGGCGAGGTTCACTGTAAATTAAGCGAGTTTGCTTAGTGAGTTGATATAGTATGCAGAGCCACACTAGTTAATTTTCCGTGTTATGATTTATATTTGTGTAAACAGTGTACACTGTACTTGAATAAAAACTATAGATCTCTGATATATGAGAAGTCCAGTCTATTAAAGTTCAGTATTATCCTTGGTATTATCGTTTTCAGTTGTCAGTTCGCAAACAAATAAAAACTAAAAAATTTGCTTTGTCATGCTCTCATGTTGCAAACATAGTTATGAGCAGTTTGCAGCAGCATGGCAGACACTTTTACTAATCATTGTTAATATAAGCAGAACAGGAAATCTATCCCCCTCAGAACAATAGGAAAACTATCTCTCTCAGAACAATAGGAAATCTATCCTTCTCAGAACAATAGGAAAACTATCCCTCTAGGAACAATTGGAGATCTATCCCTCTCAGAACAATAGGAAAACTATCTCTCTCAGAACAATAGGAAATCTATCCTTCTCAGAACAATAGGAAAACTATCCCTCTAGGAACAATTGGAAATCTATCCCTCTCAGAACAATAGGAAAACTATCTCTCTCAGAACAATAGGAAATCTATCCTTCTCAGAACAATAGGAAAACTATCCCTCTAGGAACAATTGGAAATCTATCCCTCTCAGAACAATAGGAAAACTATCCCTCTAGGAACAATTGGAAATCTATCCCTCTCAGAACAATAGGAAAACTATCCCTCTAGGAACAATTGGAAATCTATCCCTCTCAGAACAATAGGAAAACTATCCCTCTAGGAACAATTGGAAATCTATCCCTCTCAGAACAATAGGAAAACTATCCCTCTAGGAACAATTGGAAATCTATCCCTCTCAGAACAATAGGAAAACTATCCCTCTAGGAACAATTGGAAATCTATCCCTCTCAGAACAATAGGAAAACTATCCCTCTAGGAACAATTGGAAATCTATCCCTCTCAGAACAATAGGAAAACTATCCCTCTAGGAACAATTGGAAATCTATCCCTCTCAGAACAATAGGAAAACTATCCCTCTAGGAACAATTGGAAATCTATCCCTCTCAGAACAATAGGAAAACTATCCCTCTAGGAACAATTGGAAATCTATCCCTCTCAGAACAATAGGAAAACTATCCCTCTAGGAACAATTGGAAATCTATCCCTCTCAGAACAATAGGAAAACTATCTCTCTCAGAACAATAGGAAATCTATCCTTCTCAGAACAATAGGAAAACTATCCCTCTAGGAACAATTGGAAATCTATCCCTCTCAGAACAATAGGAAAACTATCTCTCTCAGAACAATAGGAAATCTATCCTTCTCAGAACAATAGGAAAACTATCCCTCTAGGAACAATTGGAAATCTATCCCTCTCAGAACAATAGGAAAACTATCTCTCTCAGAACAATAGGAAATCTATCCTTCTCAGAACAATAGGAAAACTATCCCTCTAGGAACAATTGGAAATCTATCCCTCTCAGAACAATAGGAAAACTATCTCTCTCAGAACAATAGGAAATCTATCCTTCTCAGAACAATAGGAAAACTATCCCTCTAGGAACAATTGGAAATCTATCCCTCTCAGAACAATAGGAAAACTATCCCTCTAGGAACAATTGGAAATCTATCCTTCTCAGAACAATAGGAAAACTATCCCTCTAGGAACAATTGGAAATCTATCCCTCTCAGAACAATAGGAAAACTATCCCTCTAGGAACAATTGGAAATCTATCCCTCTCAGAACAATAGGAAAACTATCTCTCTCAGAACAATAGGAAATCTATCCTTCTCAGAACAATAGGAAAACTATCCCTCTAGGAACAATTGGAAATCTATCCCTCTCAGAACAATAGGAAAACTATCCCTCTAGGAACAATTGGAAATCTATCCTTCTCAGAACAATAGGAAAACTATCCCTCTAGGAACAATTGGAAATCTATCCTTCTCAGAACAATAGGAAAACTATCCCTCTAGGAACAATTGGAAATCTATCCTTCTCAGAACAATAGGAAAACTATCCCTCTCAGAACAATAGGAAATCTATCCCTCTCAGAACAATAGGAAATCTATCTATCCCCCTCAGAACAATAGGAAAACTATCCCCCTCAGAACAATAGGAAATCTATCCCTCTCAGAACAATAGGAAAACTATCCCTCTAGGAACAATTGGAAATCTATCCCTCTCAGAACAATAGGAAAACTATCCCTCTCAGAACAATAGGAAATCTATCCCTCTCAGAACAATAGGAAAACTATCTCTCTCAGAACAATAGGAAATCTATCTATCCCCCTCAGAACAATAGGAAAACTATCTCTCTCAGAACAATAGGAAAACTATCTCTCTCAGAACAATAGGAAATCTATCTCTCTCAGAACAATAGGAAATCTATCTATCCCCCTCAGAACAATAGGAAAACTATCTCTCTCAGAACAATAGGAAATCTATCTCTCTCAGAACAATAGGAAATCTATCTATCCCCCTCAGAACAATAGGAAAACTATCTCTCTCAGAACAATAGGAAAACTATCTCTCTCAGAACAATAGGAAAACTATCTCTCTCAGAACAATTGGAAATCTATCCCTCTCAGAACAATAGGAAAACTATCCCTCTCAGAACAATAGGAAATCTATCCCTCTCAGAACAATAGGAAAACTATCTCTCTCAGAACAATAGGAAATCTATCTATCCCCCTCAGAACAATAGGAAAACTATCTCTCTCAGAACAATAGGAAAACTATCTCTCTCAGAACAATAGGAAATCTATCTCTCTCAGAACAATAGGAAATCTATCTATCCCCCTCAGAACAATAGGAAAACTATCTCTCTCAGAACAATAGGAAAACTATCTCTCTCAGAACAATAGGAAAACTATCTCTCTCAGAACAATTGGAAATCTATCCCTCTCAGAACAATAGGAAAACTATCCCTCTCAGAACAATAGGAAATCTATCCCTCTCAGAACAATAGGAAAACTATCTCTCTCAGAACAATAGGAAATCTATCTATCCCCCTCAGAACAATAGGAAAACTATCTCTCTCAGAACAATAGGAAATCTATCCCTCTCAGAACAATAGGAAATCTATCCCTCTCAGAACAATAGGAAATCTATCCCTCTCAGAACAATAGAAAAACTATCTATCCCCCTCAGAACAATAGGAAAACTATCCCTCTCAGAGCAATAGGAAAATAATCCCTCTCAGAACAATTGGAAAACTATATATTCCCCTCAGAACAATAGGAAAACTATCTCTCTCAGAACAATAGGAAATCTATCCTTCTCAGAACAATAGGAAAACTATCCCTCTAGGAACAATTGGAAATCTATCCCTCTCAGAACAATAGGAAAACTATCCCTCTCAGAACAATAGGAAATCTATCCCTCTCAGAACAATAGGAAAACTATCTATCCCCCTCAGAACAATAGGAAAACTATCTCTCTCAGAACAATTGGAAATCTATCCTTCTCAGAACAATAGGAAAACTATCCCTCTAGGAACAATTGGAAATCTATCCCTCTCAGAACAATAGGAAATCTATCCCTCTCAGAACAATAGAAAAACTATGTATCCCCCTCAGAACAATAGGAAATCTATCCCTCTCAGAACAATAGGAAATCTATCTCGATCAGAACAATAGGAAAACTATCCCTCTAGGAACAATTGGAAATCTATCCCTCTCAGAACAATAGAAAAACTATCTATCCCCCTCAGAACAATAGGAAAACTATCTCTCTCAGAACAATAGGAAATCTATCCTTCTCAGAACAATAGGAAAACTATCCCTCTAGGAACAATTGGAAATCTATCCCTCTCAGAACAATAGAAAAACTATCTATCCCCCTCAGAACAATAGGAAAACTATCTCTCTCAGAACAATAGGAAATCTATCCTTCTCAGAACAATAGGAAAACTATCCCTCTAGGAACAATAGGAAATCTATCCCTCTCAGAACAATAGGAAATCTATCCCTCTCAGAACAATAGGAAATCTATCCCTCTCAGAACAATAGAAAAACTATCTATCCCCCTCAGAACAATAGGAAAACTATCTCTCTCAGAACAATAGGAAATCTATCTCTCTCAGAACAATAGGAAAACTATCCCTCTAGGAACAATTGGAAATCTATCCCTCTCAGAACAATAGGAAAACTATCTCGATCAGAACAATAGGAAAACTATCCCTCTAGGAACAATTGGAAATCTATCCCTCTCAGAACAATAGAAAAACTATCTATCCCCCTCAGAACAATAGGAAAACTATCTCTCTCAGAACAATAGGAAATCTATCCTTCTCAGAACAATAGGAAAACTATCCCTCTAGGAACAATAGGAAATCTATCCCTCTCAGAACAATAGAAAAACTATCTATCCCCCTCAGAACAATAGGAAAACTATCTCTCTCAGAACAATAGGAAATCTATCCTTCTCAGAACAATAGGAAAACTATCCCTCTAGGAACAATTGGAAATCTATCCCTCTCAGAACAATAGGAAAACTATCCCTCTAGGAACAATTGGAAATCTATCCCTCTCAGAACAATAGAAAAACTATCTATCCCCCTCAGAACAATTGGAAATCTATCCCTCTCAGAACAATAGGAAATCTATCCCTCTCAGAACAATAGGAAATCTATCCCTCTCAGAACAATAGAAAAACTATCTATCCCCCTCAGAACAATTGGAAATCTATCCCTCTAGGAACAATAGGAAATCTATCCCTCTCAGAACAATAGGAAATCTATCCCTCTCAGAACAATAGGAAATCTATCCCTCTCAGAACAATAGGAAATCTATCCCTCTCAGAACAATAGAAAAACTATCTATCCCCCTCAGAACAATAGGAAAACTATCCCTCTCAGAACAATAGGAAATCTATCCCTCTCAGAACAATAGGAAAACTATCTATCCCCCTCAGAACAATAGGAAAACTATCTCTCTCAGAACAATAGGAAATCTATCCTTCTCAGAACAATAGGAAAACTATCCCTCTAGGAACAATTGGAAATCTATCCCTCTCAGAACAATAGAAAAACTATCTATCCCCCTCAGAACAATAGGAAAACTATCCCTCTCAGAACAATAGGAAATCTATCCTTCTCAGAACAATAGGAAAACTATCCCTCTAGGAACAATAGGAAATCTATCCCTCTCAGAACAATAGGAAATCTATCCCTCTCAGAACAATAGGAAATCTATCCCTCTCAGAACAATAGGAAAACTATCTATCCCCCTCAGAACAATAGGAAATCTATCCCTCTCAGAACAATAGGAAAACTATCTATCCCCCTCAGAACAATAGGAAAACTATCTCTCTCAGAACAATAGGAAATCTATCCTTCTCAGAACAATAGGAAATCTATCCCTCTCAGAACAATAGGAAATCTATCCCTCTCAGAACAATAGGAAAACTATCTATCCCCCTCAGAACAATTGGAAATCTATCCCTCTCAGAACAATAGGAAATCTATCCCTCTCAGAACAATAGGAAAACTATCTATCCCCCTCAGAACAATAGGAAAACTATCTCTCTCAGAACAATAGGAAATCTATCCTTCTCAGAACAATAGGAAATCTATCCCTCTCAGAACAATTGGAAATCTATCCCTCTCAGAACAATAGGAAATCTATCCCTCTCAGAACAATAGGAAAACTATCCCTCTAGGAACAATTGGAAATCTATCCCTCTCAGAACAATAGGAAAACTATCCCTCTAGGAACAATTGGAAATCTATCCTTCTCAGAACAATAGGAAAACTATCCCTCTCAGAACAATAGGAAATCTATCCCTCTCAGAACAATAGGAAATCTATCCCTCTCAGAACAATAGGAAATCTATCCCTCTCAGAACAATAGGAAAACTATCTATCCCCCTCAGAACAATAGGAAAACTATCTCTCTCAGAACAATAGGAAATCTATCCTTCTCAGAACAATAGGAAAACTATCCCTCTAGGAACAATTGGAAATCTATCCCTCTCAGAACAATAGAAAAACTATCTATCCCCCTCAGAACAATAGGAAAACTATCTCTCTCAGAACAATAGGAAATCTATCCTTCTCAGAACAATAGGAAAACTATCCCTCTAGGAACAATTGGAAATCTATCCCTCTCAGAACAATAGGAAATCTATCCCTCTCAGAACAATAGAAAAACTATGTATCCCCCTCAGAACAATAGGAAATCTATCCCTCTCAGAACAATAGGAAATCTATCTCGATCAGAACAATAGGAAAACTATCCCTCTAGGAACAATTGGAAATCTATCCCTCTCAGAACAATAGAAAAACTATCTATCCCCCTCAGAACAATAGGAAAACTATCCTTCTCAGAACAATAGGAAAACTATCCCTCTAGGAACAATTGGAAATCTATCCCTCTCAGAACAATAGGAAATCTATCCCTCTCAGAACAATAGGAAATCTATCCCTCTCAGAACAATAGGAAATCTATCCCTCTCAGAACAATAGGAAATCTATCCCTCTCAGAACAATAGGAAAACTATCCCTCTAGGAACAATTGGAAATCTATCCCTCTCAGAACAATAGGAAATCTATCCCTCTCAGAACAATAGGAAATTATCCCTCTCAGAACAATAGGAAATCTATCCCTCTCAGAACAATAGGAAATCTATCCCTCTCAGAACAATAGGAAATCTATCCCTCTCAGAACAATAGGAAATCTATCCCTCTCAGAACAATAGGAAATCTATCCCTCTCAGAACAATAGGAAATCTATCCCTCTCAGAACAATTGGAAATCTATCCCTCTCAGAACAATAGGAAATCTATCCCTCTCAGAACAATAGGAAATCTATCCCTCTCAGAACAATAGGAAATCTATCCCTCTCAGAACAATAGGAAATCTATCCCTCTCAGAACAATAGGAAATCTATCCCTCTCAGAACAATAGAAAAACTATCCCTCTCAGAACAATAGAAAAACTATCTATCCCCCTCAGAACAATAGGAAATCTATCCCTCTCAGAACAATAGGAAATCTATCCCTCTCAGAACAATAGGAAAACTATCCCTCTAGGAACAATTGGAAATCTATCCCTCTAGGAACAATAGAAAAACTATCCCTCTCAGAACAATAGAAAAACTATCTATCCCCCTCAGAACAATAGGAAATCTATCCCTCTCAGAACAATAGGAAATCTATCCCTCTCAGAACAATAGGAAAACTATCCCTCTAGGAACAATTGGAAATCTATCCCTCTCAGAACAATAGGAAATCTATCCCTCTCAGAACAATAGGAAATCTATCCCTCTCAGAACAATAGGAAATCTATCCCTCTCAGAACAATAGGAAATCTATCCCTCTCAGAACAATAGGAAATCTATCCCTCTCAGAACAATAGGAAATCTATCCCTCTCAGAACAATAGGAAATCTATCCCTCTCAGAACAATAGGAAATCTATCCCTCTCAGAACAATAGGAAATCTATCCCTCTCAGAACAATAGGAAATCTATCCCTCTCAGAACAATAGGAAATCTATCCCTCTCAGAACAATAGGAAATCTATCCCTCTCAGAACAATAGGAAAACTATCCCTCTAGGAACAATTGGAAATCTATCCCTCTCAGAACAATAGGAAATCTATCCCTCTCAGAACAATAGGAAATCTATCCCTCTCAGAACAATAGGAAATCTATCCCTCTCAGAACAATAGGAAATCTATCCTTCTCAGAACAATAGGAAAACTATCCCTCTCAGAACAATAGGAAATCTATCCCTCTCAGAACAATAGAAAAACTATCTATCCCCCTCAGAACAATAGGAAAACTATCTCTCTCAGAACAATAGGAAATCTATCCTTCTCAGAACAATAGGAAAACTATCTCTCTCAGAACAATAGGAAAACTATCCCTCTAGGAACAATTGGAAATCTATCCCTCTCAGAACAATAGGAAAACTATCTCGATCAGAACAATAGGAAAACTATCCCTCTAGGAACAATTGGAAATCTATCCCTCTCAGAACAATAGAAAAACTATCTATCCCCCTCAGAACAATAGGAAAACTATCTCTCTCAGAACAATAGGAAATCTATCCTTCTCAGAACAATAGGAAAACTATCCCTCTAGGAACAATTGGAAATCTATCCCTCTCAGAACAATAGAAAAACTATCTATCCCCCTCAGAACAATAGGAAAACTATCTCTCTCAGAACAATAGGAAATCTATCCTTCTCAGAACAATAGGAAAACTATCCCTCTAGGAACAATTGGAAATCTATCCCTCTCAGAACAATAGGAAAACTATCCCTCTAGGAACAATTGGAAATCTATCCCTCTCAGAACAATAGAAAAACTATCTATCCCCCTCAGAACAATTGGAAATCTATCCCTCTCAGAACAATAGGAAATCTATCCCTCTAGGAACAATAGGAAATCTATCCCTCTCAGAACAATAGGAAATCTATCCCTCTCAGAACAATAGGAAATCTATCCCTCTCAGAACAATAGGAAATCTATCCCTCTCAGAACAATAGAAAAACTATCTATCCCCCTCAGAACAATAGGAAAACTATCCCTCTCAGAACAATAGGAAATCTATCCCTCTCAGAACAATAGGAAAACTATCTATCCCCCTCAGAACAATAGGAAAACTATCTCTCTCAGAACAATAGGAAATCTATCCTTCTCAGAACAATAGGAAAACTATCCCTCTAGGAACAATTGGAAATCTATCCCTCTCAGAACAATAGAAAAACTATCTATCCCCCTCAGAACAATAGGAAAACTATCCCTCTCAGAACAATAGGAAATCTATCCTTCTCAGAACAATAGGAAAACTATCCCTCTAGGAACAATAGGAAATCTATCCCTCTCAGAACAATAGGAAATCTATCCCTCTCAGAACAATAGGAAATCTATCCCTCTCAGAACAATAGGAAAACTATCTATCCCCCTCAGAACAATTGGAAATCTATCCCTCTCAGAACAATAGGAAATCTATCCCTCTCAGAACAATAGGAAAACTATCTATCCCCCTCAGAACAATAGGAAAACTATCTCTCTCAGAACAATAGGAAATCTATCCTTCTCAGAACAATAGGAAATCTATCCCTCTCAGAACAATAGGAAATCTATCCCTCTCAGAACAATAGGAAATCTATCCCTCTCAGAACAATAGGAAAACTATCTATCCCCCTCAGAACAATTGGAAATCTATCCCTCTCAGAACAATAGGAAATCTATCCCTCTCAGAACAATAGGAAAACTATCTATCCCCCTCAGAACAATAGGAAAACTATCTCTCTCAGAACAATAGGAAATCTATCCTTCTCAGAACAATAGGAAATCTATCCCTCTCAGAACAATTGGAAAACTATCCCTCTCAGAACAATAGGAAAACTATCCCTCTAGGAACAATTGGAAATCTATCCCTCTCAGAACAATAGGAAAACTATCCCTCTAGGAACAATTGGAAATCTATCCTTCTCAGAACAATTGGAAAACTATCCCTCTCAGAACAATAGGAAATCTATCCCTCTCAGAACAATAGGAAATCTATCCCTCTCAGAACAATAGGAAATCTATCCCTCTCAGAACAATAGGAAAACTATCTATCCCCCTCAGAACAATAGGAAAACTATCTCTCTCAGAACAATAGGAAATCTATCCTTCTCAGAACAATAGGAAAACTATCCCTCTAGGAACAATTGGAAATCTATCCCTCTCAGAACAATAGAAAAACTATCTATCCCCCTCAGAACAATAGGAAAACTATCCCTCTCAGAACAATAGGAAATCTATCCCTCTCAGAACAATAGGAAATCTATCCCTCTCAGAACAATAGGAAATCTATCCCTCTCAGAACAATAGGAAATCTATCCCTCTCAGAACAATAGGAAATCTATCCCTCTCAGAACAATAGGAAAACTATCTATCCCCCTCAGAACAATAGGAAAACTATCTCTCTCAGAACAATAGGAAATCTATCCTTCTCAGAACAATAGGAAAACTATCCCTCTAGGAACAATTGGAAATCTATCCCTCTCAGAACAATAGAAAAACTATCTATCCCCCTCAGAACAATAGGAAAACTATCCCTCTCAGAACAATAGGAAATCTATCCCTCTCAGAACAATAGGAAATCTATCCCTCTCAGAACAATAGGAAATCTATCCCTCTCAGAACAATTGGAAATCTATCCCTCTCAGAACAATAGAAAAACTATCTATCCCCCTCAGAACAATAGGAAAACTATCCCTCTCAGAACAATAGGAAATCTATCCCTCTCAGAACAATAGGAAATCTATCCCTCTCAGAACAATAGGAAATCTATCCCTCTCAGAACAATAGGAAAACTATCTATCCCCCTCAGAACAATAGGAAAACTATCTCTCTCAGAACAATAGGAAATCTATCCTTCTCAGAACAATAGGAAAACTATCCCTCTCAGAACAATAGGAAATCTATCCCTCTCAGAACAATAGGAAATCTATCCCTCTCAGAACAATAGGAAATCTATCCCTCTCAGAACAATAGGAAATCTATCCCTCTCAGAACAATAGGAAAACTATCTATCCCCCTCAGAACAATAGGAAAACTATCTCTCTCAGAACAATAGGAAATCTATCCTTCTCAGAACAATTGGAAAACTATCCCTCTCAGAACAATAGGAAATCTATCCCTCTCAGAACAATTGGAAATCTATCCCTCTCAGAACAATAGGAAATCTATCCCTCTCAGAACAATAGGAAATCTATCCCTCTCAGAACAATAGGAAAACTATCTATCCCCCTCAGAACAATAGGAAAACTATCTCTCTCAGAACAATAGGAAATCTATCCTTCTCAGAACAATAGGAAATCTATCCCTCTCAGAACAATAGGAAATCTATCCCTCTCAGAACAATAGGAAAACTATCTATCCCCCTCAGAACAATAGGAAAACTATCTCTCTCAGAACAATAGGAAATCTATCCTTCTCAGAACAATAGGAAAACTATCCCTCTCAGAACAATAGGAAATCTATCCCTCTCAGAACAATTGGAAATCTATCCCTCTCAGAACAATAGGAAATCTATCCCTCTCAGAACAATTGGAAATCTATCCCTCTCAGAACAATAGGAAAACTATCTATCCCCCTCAGAACAATAGGAAATCTATCCCTCTCAGAACAATAGGAAATCTATCCCTCTCAGAACAATAGGAAAACTATCCCTCTAGGAACAATTGGAAATCTATCCCTCTCAGAACAATAGAAAAACTATCTATCCCCCTCAGAACAATAGGAAAACTATCCCTCTCAGAACAATAGGAAATCTATCCCTCTCAGAACAATAGGAAATCTATCCCTCTCAGAACAATTGGAAATCTATCCCTCTCAGAACAATAGGAAATCTATCCCTCTCAGAACAATAGGAAATCTATCCCTCTCAGAACAATAGGAAAACTATCTATCCCCCTCAGAACAATAGGAAAACTATCTCTCTCAGAACAATAGGAAATCTATCCTTCTCAGAACAATAGGAAAACTATCCCTCTAGGAACAATTGGAAATCTATCCCTCTCAGAACAATAGGAAATCTATCCCTCTCAGAACAATAGGAAATCTATCCCTCTCAGAACAATAGGAAAACTATCTATCCCCCTCAGAACAATAGGAAAACTATCTCTCTCAGAACAATAGGAAATCTATCCTTCTCAGAACAATAGGAAAACTATCCCTCTCAGAACAATAGGAAATCTATCCCTCTCAGAACAATAGGAAATCTATCCCTCTCAGAACAATAGGAAATCTATCCCTCTCAGAACAATAGGAAATCTATCCCTCTCAGAACAATAGGAAAACTATCTATCCCCCTCAGAACAATAGGAAAACTATCTCTCTCAGAACAATAGGAAATCTATCCTTCTCAGAACAATAGGAAATCTATCCCTCTCAGAACAATAGGAAATCTATCCCTCTCAGAACAATAGGAAAACTATCTATCCCCCTCAGAACAATAGGAAAACTATCTCTCTCAGAACAATAGGAAATCTATCCTTCTCAGAACAATAGGAAAACTATCCCTCTCAGAACAATAGGAAATCTATCCCTCTCAGAACAATAGGAAATCTATCCCTCTCAGAACAATAGGAAAACTATCTATCCCCCTCAGAACAATAGGAAAACTATCTCTCTCAGAACAATAGGAAATCTATCCTTCTCAGAACAATTGGAAAACTATCCCTCTCAGAACAATAGGAAATCTATCCCTCTCAGAACAATAGGAAATCTATCTCTCTCAGAACAATAGGAAATCTATCCTTCTCAGAACAATAGGAAAACTATCCCTCTAGGAACAATTGGAAATCTATCCCTCTCAGAACAATAGAAAAACTATCTATCCCCCTCAGAACAATAGGAAAACTATCTCTCTCAGAACAATAGGAAATCTATCCTTCTCAGAACAATTGGAAAACTATCCCTCTCAGAACAATAGGAAATCTATCCCTCTCAGAACAATAGGAAATCTATCCCTCTCAGAACAATAGGAAAACTATCTATCCCCCTCAGAA
The DNA here is from genome assembly GCA_932294295.1 of Alitta virens. NCBI lineage: Eukaryota > Metazoa > Annelida > Polychaeta > Phyllodocida > Nereididae > Alitta > Alitta virens. The sequence continues at coordinate 2,393,053 of OW028581.1, forward strand.
CAATAGGAAAACTATCTCTCTCAGAACAATAGGAAATCTATCCTTCTCAGAACAATAGGAAAACTATCCCTCTAGGAACAATTGGAAATCTATCCCTCTCAGAACAATAGAAAAACTATCTATCCCCCTCAGAACAATAGGAAAACTATCTCTCTCAGAACAATAGGAAATCTATCCTTCTCAGAACAATAGGAAAACTATCCCTCTAGGAACAATTGGAAATCTATCCCTCTCAGAACAATAGAAAAACTATCTATCCCCCTCAGAACAATAGGAAAACTATCTCTCTCAGAACAATAGGAAATCTATCCTTCTCAGAACAATAGGAAAACTATCTCGATCAGAACAATAGGAAAACTATCCCTCTAGGAACAATTGGAAATCTATCCCTCTCAGAACAATAGAAAAACTATCTATCCCCCTCAGAACAATAGGAAAACTATCTCTCTCAGAACAATAGGAAATCTATCCTTCTCAGAACAATAGGAAAACTATCCCTCTAGGAACAATTGGAAATCTATCCCTCTAGGAACAATTGGAAATCTATCCTTCTCAGAACAATAGGAAAACTATCCCTCTAGGAACAATTGGAAATCTATCCCTCTCAGAACAATAGGAAAACTATCCCTCTAGGAACAATTGGAAATCTATCCTTCTCAGAACAATAGGAAAACTATCCCTCTCAGAACAATAGGAAAACTATCCCTCTCAGAACAATAGGAAATCTATCCCTCTCAGAACAATAGGAAATCTATCCCTCTCAGAACAATAGAAAAACTATCTATCCCCCTCAGAACAATAGGAAAACTATCTCTCTCAGAACAATAGGAAAACTATCCCTCTAGGAACAATTGGAAATCTATCCCTCTCAGAACAATAGGAAATCTATCCCTCTCAGAACAATAGAAAAACTATCCCTCTCAGAACAATAGAAAAACTATCTATCCCCCTCAGAACAATAGGAAATCTATCCCTCTCAGAACAATAGGAAATCTATCCCTCTCAGAACAATAGAAAAACTATCTATCCCCCTCAGAACAATAGGAAAACTATCCCTCTCAGAGCAATAGGAAAATAATCCCTCTCAGAACAATTGGAAAACTATATATTCCCCTCAGAACAATAGGAAACTATCTTTGTGGAGTATAGGCCTAATGTTTTGTTTGTATGTGAAATATTCTTGTCCTATATCACTCGAGATGCACATTCCAGCGCACCTATATATATTGTTACAATATATATTAGTCTTCCTCACCATGGAGACCTAAGAATTTGACCCAAATATTTGTGTCTATTTACGTAATGATGTACTGGAGAAATTCCAGTCCACTAATTTTTGTTTTCATTGATATGTCTCTTTCATATATTACATATCTCCCTGAGGCTAATGAAGCAAACTCCTGAAGCAGAAATATTTCATCGATCAGTACATATCTTTCATCAAACGTAATATATACATCATGTAAAGTCTTCTTTTTTTATTTATACTTCTGCCTTTCGCACTTGGCATATCACACACAGAAGTGCGTGTCCCTGCACACGCAAAAGGGTTTATCCAGCTTTCGAAGTGACTCAAGCAATCAGAATACATGAAAAATAGATTCATTGTGTGGCTGGCTAAATCTTTGATATAAAGTTGAAAGAAGTATTTTGTTAGTCACAACCTCTGAAGATGTCTCCTGTGTTAGGATACTGGGCAATTCGAGGGGTAAGTAATATACTAATATTTATACTTTCTTGAGTTAAAAGAAGTATTTTGTAGTCATAACTTCTGAAGATGTCTCATGTGTTAGGATACTGGGCAATTCGAGGGGGTAAGTAATATACTAATATTTATACTTTCTTGAGTTAAAAGAAGTATTTTGTAGTCATAACTTCTCAAGATGTCTCCTGTGTTAGGATACTGGGCAATTCGAGGGGTAAGTAATATACTAATATTTATACTTTCTTGAGTTAAAATATTACCCAGATAGCATTCCAAATCGGCCTAGCATCATCTCCATATAGGCCGCTGTCGTTACAACATTGTATTAACATCCCCGACGTTGAAACGATTTGGAATGCTATCTAGGTATAAGTTCCGCGTATATGAAATATAGGGATACTTTACAATTAATTAGGAAAGTAAGATTGGATTGATAATGCACAATTTAATGATTAAGTGGCCTAAATTTTAGTGTACTTTTGCTTTTACTGCAAGGTTTAGAAAATAATGAACTTATACTTATTTATGACGAGAAACTACCAGCTCCTTATCATGTGATCATTACATTTACCCCTGGCTACTGATCGTTCAAGCTACCCAAAACCTTGTGTGTTCACCAGCAAACAATATTTCAACAAGGTTATTAGAGGAGAGGCAAACTCCTAAAAAAGATGGATATTTAAGAAGTTGGTGACACATCAAGGGTTGATGGTCATATTACACATCATTTTATTCCCAAGATCCTCAACTGTTTGAATTTTTATGTTTGCCATGTCAAAAGTAGTAAATAAAAGGTATTAAAATTTGTTTCCATGGCAACAAGTCCTTTAATATTTAAACCCAATATTAAAATTAATTTTATCCTCTAACTTTGGCAATACAACTGAAAAATGTTTGATATTTGGCAAAACTGTACAGGTATCTACAGCAATTGGAAAACAATATAAAGTATTTACAAATTGCGTAACCCTGTTGCCATGGTAACAAAACAAGTGGTGTTTTTGCTAATTTTTACCAATACTACCTATTAGAAGTTTTTTTCTTTATTCATGTAATATATATTATCAACAAATAAGGTATGCTTTGGCACAACCAACACCTGCCGCTATCATTCACATGATTTCAGTTTTGTTAAATAAATAATGTTGCCATGACGACCAGTTTGAAATGTATAAGTCATTTGTCAGTGAATTGTGCTGTGACTAAACTTCCACATTACTGCCAAAAATTCATACTTGTAGTAATTATAGCTACTAGACTAGGGTTGTACACCTTTATCTTTATAACGATACGATACGTATCACGATACAGTAAAACCAATATGATACGTATCATGATACGTATATCGTTAAGCTATATCAACGAAAAAAGCCTACAATACTGACAATCCACTATGAAATGTAATGAATAAATATTTATGGAATAATCCAGACTGTTGTTTAATGTCATTACAATTAAAGTGGCTGATATTTTTCTTTAAAAGCACCAGAACATTTGGGTAGCGGGTGTCTTGTTTACTCAAAAATGCCCCTAACCATACCGTTTAATTGCATCGTTATTATTACATAACGGTTATCAATACCTGTATCGGTTTCCTTGTACCGGTACAAACGGTATATCGAGAACCGGTGTACAGCCCTATACTAGACCCTTACTGGTCTCTTAGCAATGCAACATTGAACCAGCATTGAGGTAACAAACCCTGATGTGATTGGGTTAAAGGAATATTAAACATTTACATAAAGCCTTAAAGGTCTTAATGTTATTCTGATATAATTTGGTAACATTATGTGGTCAAAATAAATTATGTTTTTCTGAAGAAGTTGTCCTAACGTTAGGTGTGGGGTGGGGGCCCAGCTCAGTGGTAGCGCGCTGGGCTTCCAACCACTGGGTCCCGGGTTCAATTCCCAGTCGAGCCTATGTTGGATGGCTGTTTCATCCTTCGTCTCATTGCCATGGTCCCTACCTGTCCTAATTAGCCCATCAGGTGCAAAAATACAGGACGTAAAGCCCTAATCCACCACCACCCCCTAACGTTTGGCGCTGTTATGTTATGTTAATATAATGTTACTTAATTGTATGCTGGGTGATTACATGTTCAATAATATGAAATTTTTGCTTCTTTTAATTATGCCTTATTATACAGCTTGGTCAGCCCATACGATTAATGCTGAAGTACTGTGGGGTAGAATTCGAAGAAAAGAGATATGTTGGAAAAGGTAAATTTTGATCTTTCAATTGGGCACTCATAATAGAATATTTATAACACAGTTTAACTCCTTATGTTCAGTCTTTTTACAAGCCAGACTTAGACATTCTCTATGAGTTGTATTAGATAGTTAGATACATAGTTAGAAAGATAGTTAGATAGATAAATAGATAATATATAGAAAGATAGATGGATAGATAGATAGATATTGAAAGTGCACCCCTCTTAGGCAAGTTCTTGCCGCTATCGAGGTTTGATTGATGAGGCAAGAGAGGAGGAGATCCACCCTTGTTACACATTTACCCCTTGGGTTGGATCTTTTACTTACCTCAGCATAGACACCGAGCACAAGGGACCGCCAATTTAACGTCTCATCCGAACGACATCCAGGCGGGATGATGCTCATGAAAGATTATGAATCATAGTATCACACGAAAGCATGATTTCCAGTTTTCTTAGCTGAGAAAAGGCCATGATATTATACGAATAACTGGATTTAGGATGTGACAAGACTGTGTTGTGAGTGTACAGTAGTTTCAAGAAGAAAAAAAATAATTGGCAATTCTAACGTCTGCATTCTAACACGCTTAACAAAACTAGCATTTCCACTTTACAATAAAGAACACCTTTTACATGAACAGTGTATAAAACAGACGTTGGTTTTGTTCAATACAGAAAAACTGATAATACTGTCGAACCTGTTAAAGTCAAGACAAAGAGGTCATTCTCCAAAAACAGACTTATATGTCTCTTAAACCACACCTACATCATGCAAGTCTTGGGCCTTCTCATGGGTGGTACCACTGTGGGTGAAGACCTTAAACCCCAGTGGCCAACACAGGGCTCAGCACAATGCACATTGCACTCTAGTTATGCCTGTCTTTTAAACAAGACCTATATCATGCAAGCTCGTTATAACATTATTAGGAGCCTTTAAAAGTCTTAGGCCTTCTCACTGGTGGTAACCGGTGGGTGAAGACCTGAAACCCCAGTGGCCAACACAGGGATCTGTATAATGCACATTGCACACTCTGGTTATGCCTGTCTTTTAAACCAGACCTATATCATGCAAGCTTGTTATAACATTATTAGGAGCCTTTGAAAGTCTTAGGCCTTCTCATTGGTGGTAAAACTGAGTGTGAAGACCTCCAACCCTAGTGGCCAACTCAGGGCTCTGCACAATACACACTCTAGTTTGTAAACTATGTAATTCTGTTACAAATAATATAGAAGATGAATTTCATGTACTATGTGCCTATAATGATATAAGAACTAGTCTTTATAAAAAATATAAGTGACATTAAGTAATTTCGATGAGTATGATGATTTTTAAAAATTTGTGTTTATTAATAACGAATATCAGGTACAATTGGCTAAATTTTTGCTGAAAGCTATGGAAATAAGAAAACAAGTACTTTTTGTTATTTAGACGTCACGTATTTAAGCACTGAAATGGAGTGACATATAAGCCCTTATGGGGCTGGGTGGTTTATGTTTCCACGCATGATGTTTGTATTGTTGTAATGTAAAATAACATGTCAATAAAGATAAAAAAATATATATTTATATGCCTGTCTAGCTATCCCATGCCTTGCGCAGACATTAGATACTCACTGGCTCCTTCGCGTTTAGATATAATTTTATACCACCTGACACTTTTTTTTATAATACAGATGTTCCCACATATGACCCAGACAAGCACCAAGATTGGTTTGATGTTAAATTCACACTCGGTTTGGCTTTTCCTAATGTAAGTGTGTCTTAACAAATATAACGGGTTCCTTGATATTCATAAATAGCTTTTTTTTATACATTTCTGTATCATTGCCAACAATTTATTTTTTCAGATACCGTACTACATTGATGATAATGTCAAATTAACTCAGACCACAGCGATATTGAGACACCTTGCGAGAAAGTATGATTTATGTAAGTTTTTTCAATTGAACACAAAATAAGCGATCCGGAGGTAACTCTAGATGATACCTACTGTAGGAAGCAATTGCTCATTATGCCAATATTTATCACCAGATGGCAGTAACGATGAAGAGCGCGCCCTGGTGGATGTGGTGTCTGGGCAGGTTATGGACGTAAGAAATGGAGTGATTGAAGTGGCATACCACCCAACAAGCAAAGAAGATTATGTGAGTGCAATATAAAAATGGAAGGACAAACAATTATGACAAATAATATAAATTTAAAAAACCTAACATCATTTAAACTGCTACTGCTGCTGGTTGTGCTTGTTTTGGATGTCATGTTTAAATATTAAATGGAATGATTTTAAAATGACTTATATGTGTCTTTCTCAATAGGAGGAGAAAAAGAAAATTTATGATGAGAAACTACCAGAAAAATTGAAACAATTTGAAGAATTCTTGGGCGACAAACCATGGCTGATTGGCGACAAGGTATGACAAATGAGAATTGGGGAAAGATAGGGCTGGATGTCTAATACAGTTCAAATATTTCTTAATATTTTGTAACTGGTCTCGGTTTCTGCAGAATTTACTTTCCATTTTCACAATCTTCAGGTTTGTGCAGATAAATTTAGACACCTATATCCTGCTTTAATGAGTTTTAAAAACAATTGCAGTTGACCTACGTCGATTTCCAATGGTATGAAATACTCGATCAGCACACTCTTATGTGTCCAGGGTGTCTTGAAAACTTCCCCAAGCTGAAGGCATACCATGACAGGTTTGAGGTAATGTTCTCACGTACCTTTTAAGTTATTCCATAGCATTATTATTATCCTTAACGTCTGCATCACTTCACCCAAGAGTTTCACATCATACCTTCAGTATTAATATATATATATTTATTATATTTCAGCAATTGCCAGCAATTAAAACATACATGGAATCGGATCGATTCATCAAAAGTCCAATTAACGGCCATGTGGCTTATTTCATTGGATAGTCCAAATGATGCACACGGAGAATAAAAAAAGTAATTCCCGCTTGAGTGTAATGCTTTTGATGCCATTATTACATGTGAAGCTAGAATTTTGTACTTTTATTATAGACTGACAAATTTATGTTAATATTGGTTAGTATAGTTTTCCTGGTATTTACAAAATCATTTACAAATTGTAGTATACACTTGAATACACTGTATATGATCAGTATGATGTATAACAACCATAATGTAATTGTTAGCTTCCATTTCCTATGTACATCATGCCGCGGAAGGTTCTGGCCTTCACGTGCTCTTTACACAACAATTTGGTTATTTACAGATTTTTCTGCTACATTGAAAAACAAAAATGAAGTACTGAAATAATAACATATAAATGCAGGATGTCATCGAGTCAGCTCAGCTGCCCAAGATGCAATTAAAGTAATCACAAATGTCAATTTGCATTTCGTGTTCAATAATCTCAAATGGAAAATGCAAGTAATGTTATTGTTCTAAACAATAGTCTCTCTACCGCTTGGCCTTATATCTGAAGCAAGACTCAGGTTGTCATCCTCTCTCTCAAGACGGAATTCTTGTGACCTTCGTGAGCTTGCCCCCGGTATTTCACGAGGTTCATTGTCACCATATAAACTCAGGTCATCATCTTGTGACCTCCGTGCACTTTCAACCCCGGAATAAGGCCGCTGCGACGGCAGTATTTGGTTACCCCCAGGAACAGGAGGATTCACTTGGATATCATTCCTGTTCTGTCTCTTTTTCTTTTGTTTACTTTTGTGCGATTGGTCATTGACTTGGTCATCTGATGCACCTCGATTAAGATATGATCTTCGCTGACGGTCAGTGCTTCTTTCATTCCTGGTGTCACTTTGCAGAACTTGGATGGCATTAGGGTCTTGGCTGGTGTTACTCTCTCTGCGTGGTGTTTGACCACTTTCTCTGTCAGCTGCCCTAACATTTGTAGATCTTTCTCGGGGTGCACCCGAGATGTTCGTGCGTATCCGTTGCAACATGCCCACGTCTCCTGAAGGAGGCTGATATTGTGGAGGAGGCTCGTCAAATACATCACTGATGGTATAAATGGGAGGCTGAACTGGAACGCCAATTGATCGATTCATATTTATGTCATTAACGGCATAATTATAAGCAGGAGGAGGCTCCCATGAAACAGATATTGTTAATCGTGGAACTGGACCATCAACAGATGAGACACTGCCAGATCTTTGACCTTGATCCTCCCAAGCCTCTTCATAAAGTGGAGGGGGGTCACCAACATCCGCTGGAGTTACGACTGGGGAATCATCTTCATACTCCCATTCAACTGGGTGTCGACCATCTCGGTTAGCAGAAAAGAATCGCCTGGAATGTCGTTGCTGTCTGTTTGGCCGATTCAAGTTCAATCGTTTCTTGAACCAAATAAGCATCAAAACAGCTATGATCAGCACAAATACCATAGCAGCAGAGGTGAGACCGATAACCAGTCCAAGATTGCCAGAATTACCTGAAAATGAAATTGTACTTGTGATATTGGTAAATTTCTTATAGGCTGCCAAAAGCCCCAAAGTTGTGGAATCAACCATATGCATTTAGTACAAAATGGTCAACATCAAATTCAGTTACTTCCAGGTCGCACATGTAAGCATGAAAATCAACTACCCTGCTTAAATAAAAAAAATTTTACTTTGACTTGACTTTAAACTGCTGAACTCTAAAAGTAATGAGATTTCTATAAACTAGTCTTTGTTGTTTTCGGAACTACATAATATTTGTATATATGTCAACATAAAAATTGACTAATGTGTTGTTCGAGTAGCCATAGGTCAAACAACCAATTTCAATTACTTGAGCAGTCCTCTTCATCTGACATGTCCAGACAATCAAATCGGCCATCACAAACGAATTCATCTGGAATGCACATTCCATCTCGACACTGGAACTGTCCTGGACTGCATGGTGGTCTCGGAGTTGCAATTGTAGTTGTTGTTGTAACTAAGAGGAAATAAATGCAAAAATGTACACTTCCTAATTTTATTGAGAGCTTCATTCACGGCCCGGTGTCAGACTCAATTGCTACTGGGTCTGAAAGTCTGAAACTTAGCGAGCTTATATGACCAGCTACCAGAGCCAAACTTGATGATATGGCTTGGAGTCTACACCGTGTTATACATGTACCCCATAGATGGCGTCTTCCACTTGTCGCAGCATAGACAACGTTACAAGGCACTTTAAATTTTATGTCGTGTACTTCTGAAATCCAGCTGAGATGCAACTCTTAAAGAGTGCCCCAGACCTGGAATAGAACCCGACACCATATGAGCTGTGTTTACTGTTAACTGCCTTAACCACTAGGCCACCCAGCCCTGCGACATTGGATCGATTTAACATGCTATCACAGTGGCAATTGACTTTGAAGATAGAATGATAACTGTATTACAAAGAAAAGAGACCATTCGTAATAAAAATTTAAAAAACAGTCACCTTCTGCGGAGCAGTAACCAGCGTGAATGTAAACATTGTCGATGGCTATGTTTGACTTTTGACCAAGCGATGCACCCTCTATGATAATCTGAAATATGATCGAGACATGAGATGATTATTGGCGTTATTCAATGGGGAGAAAACGTAACAGAGCCTACAGAGGGCACTACGACTGTAGCACATAAAAAGACAATAAGATGATGTTATTACACCATTGTTGCGTGGATGACGTCACAATATAGATGGCGTCATCAAACAATACCTATCTGCTACTGTGGCAGTGAACTCTTGTGGTATGTGTTCTCCCCATTGGGAGTGAGTGTAGAGCACCACCAGAGATGATGAAGTGACGTCATCCTAATGTCTTTTATCTGCTACAGTAACAGTGCCCTCTCGACCGAAACACTGTCATTTGCAGCCAGCGTGCCGATAGGTGAGCTTGAGACAGAACACATTGCATTGGGTCATTCTGGCAGGGTGCGACACAAAACTTGTCTCACCTAATGAATCAATTTAATTCTGTGTCCAGGCCCTCCAGGGCACCTTTTACACTGGATTTATTAGAAAAATGATGTGAAGGGCCTTGTGACTGGATTTCAACACTCGGATAACCCAGTAAATGGTAAATATACATCAGAAATCAAGAGAGAATACAGCATTTTAGTGGATTTTACAGAGTTTACAACTGATAGTTTAACATAAGACACACAATGAGAAAGGGTGATACAAAATTGGTGTTTGCTAAAAAAATAAATAGATAAACATGAGTTTGGTATCAGTAATGTCACATTAACGTGCAATGATAGAGCAGGCTCCATGCATGCGGGGTTTCCATGAAAGTTCCAATGCAATGTTATCTAATTCACGACTCGTCATTAGGCAGTTTGTCGGACTAAGCGCCCTCAGGCAGTTGTTCTCACCATTGTATTTTTTATTTTTTTGTAATAATCACTGTAGTTTTTTTTTTGTGGAAACAATGCTTGTAGTACCTGGTAGGCTTCCGTAACATATGTAGGTATATTGACGCTGTGCCACCGATCTCCTTGTTCCCCGGTTTTTTCCCATAATTGACGCTCTGCTCCTTCGTGGTCCTTTAGTTTCACTCTTAAAGCGCCTAGAAGGCAATATTATTTATAATACTGCAACATTTTGCCAAGAGAGCTTCATAGAATGACTTTAACAAGTACACATCTTGTTTCAGCTTGTCTCATCCAACTTCAAAAAATGCGAACGAAAAGAGGAAACAGTAGCGTTTCTAATTTTGGGATCAGTATAGTTAAGGTACATTGACCCAAAGAATAAATAGCTTACTTATCACAAGCAGGCCAACTATAAAATAGTAACCTAGGTAATGTGCCAAATCTTTTAACTTTGGTCTGATGTCAAGCAGATCTGGCGTGCTGTCCAGGACCGCGCCAGTATCCCTAAAATTTACCTCACTTCTATTGTATTAAATGTAAGTTTACTTTAAATTCATGATCCAAAAAGCTATTGGATTTTAAAAAGTTGAGTCCTTATCACTCTACATTTAAGGAGCAACTATTTGCAACATCTTTTGAATTCATTCACTTACCGATATCTCTGCCGTACATGTGATATTGCAATACAATGCAAATCGGAGATCCTGTAAGTGTAGCGGATACTGGACGACTGATTAGTCTGCCTGTTTGAGGGGTTATCGTTAAACTATTCAAATACATGTAATAACCTCTGGGATCTGCAACAAAAAAAAAGGCTATCCAGAACTGTCTGCGATTTATCAATCTGGCTGAAAAAAGTATTATTTGGTTAATGAATTAATCAATCATTCAAATGCTCCATGACGGCATCAATGTCATGTTAGCCAAGTTTGGTGCTGTTGCTACAGGATGGGGCATTTGAAAGACCTCTTTTTGGCAAGGGTGACAACACTGCGGGTGAAGACATCAAGCCTCTCAAACCCCAGTGGCCTACACAGGGCTCTGTGCAATGCACGCTCTTGCTAAACCTGTCTAGGTATCCCATACCTAGCTCAGACGTTACCGACCATTCAGGTTAATACTTTTTTTAATTCCTGTCAATCATTCATTGCAAGTCGAAACAATTTCAGCAAGTAATCTATTAATCATTTCACCAATCAGGGAATCAGTCAATCTTTCAGGGGGTCCTTTATTTGAGGTAGGCCTCTATTACTTCAGGGACAATAAAAGAAACCAAAAAATGTGAAGATCTTATGAAAGTAGTTCTGAAAGATATCCAATTCTTGGACTTTTGTTCATTTCAAAAGATTGGTTGGAGGTGGGCTTCTATTTGAGGGGCGCATTTATTTGAGTAAATATAGTATTAATCACCTTATTTTCTGCCCTTTCATTATATTCTAATCTGATTGCGACAAACACTTACCCCCGTCAGCATCCGTCTGAGGACCAGTTTGGAACGACACAGTTGACCCGCTCCAACGAAACCAATCCAGGATTGGGTAAAAATCATTGTACCATTCACATCGTCCCAGTTCAAAAGTGCAGGATATATCAGCTGAATTCATTAAGATAAATATTTAAATCATGTACTGAACTGCATTACTAGTCTATTTCAACAATAATGAATTTTCTGAAGCTCATAAAAACAGAACAAATCGGTGTATCCTTACAAGAATAACACGCAGTCTCCAAAAGCGCAATATCATCTAGTCCAATTGGAGCCAAAAATCCTTGTCCGGTACTTTCGAAACGTACCTATAAATAAAAGCAACTACTGCAAATTCTGACATAAAAAAAAGACTGAAGATAACAGATTAATACATGTTAAACTTCTTAAAAAGCATTATATCAGTGCTGATACCTCATAAATATCTTGAAATCTTGCTGGAATTTCTATTTGACCTTGAGTCCACCCCTGACCTTGGTCACCTTCTCTGTGCCAAGCTTTTATGATGCGATCATTCATCAGGTCCAGTTCAAATTGCACCTGGAAAATAAAGAGCACCCCCAGATAGCATTCCAAATCGTTTCAACCTCAGCACGATGTCGGCGATGTTAATACGCCGTTGTAACAACAGTGGCCTATATGGAAACGATGCTGTGCTGATTTGGAATGCTATCTGGGCCAGACTACTGTGCAAATTACAGCTCATTTGCAGAACATTCAGTTTGTGTGAGGGTGGTACTGAGTACTGACCAGAGCAAAACACTCATGACCGGGAAAAAATGTCTCCACATTTTTTTCCAACCTCCTTGTTCGGGATTAGAGACTAACCGTAAGGGTGCCAACAGGCCCACTCATGAAGTACCAAAATGAAAGACATCTGCTATAGCTTGTAATTCCGAGGTTGACTTCATGAGTTAGAACGACATCCAGATAGTAGAGGTAGTTGGTGTACATGAAGAAGCCTGGACCTGAATTTCAACGTGGATTTGTATTACTCCAGTACTGTAAAGGAGGATATTACCTACAGGGCGGGTATTTTCGACACTCAAATTAAAATGTTAAAAAAAAATTACATAAATTGTTAACATTTTAATGTGAGTGTCGAAAATACCCTCCCTGTCGATAATACCCTCCGTTACGGTAGTTATTATTACATGCATTGTATATTTCGTACTTGTAACTGCATTCTTCTAATGAAATCTTTTGCTCTGTGAAGACACCATCTTTGTGTAATGCAATATTTTATTCCATTTATTATGCATAATAAGGTCAAAATATAAACTGTTTCCAAAAAAATAATCTGAATCAATATTTAATAATTTTTCATACTAACCATAGGCGCCACCAATAGTGTGGTCATGGTTTGGCTGCACTGGGGCCCGAACGTCTCGATTCCAATTTTCACGTTTGAATCCACAAAAACTTTTATCTCCACTATCCTCAAAATCACAACCCCCGATGCCAATCCCACCTATAATGAGAAAATAACAGACATTAACTTACTGACAAAAATGACCCCAAATAAGATAGATGGGTGGGTGGGTGACCAGGGTGAGACGGGCTTTATGTCTATATTTTTGTACCAGGTAGGGCTGATCAGGACAGGCAGGTGCCAAGGCAAAGAGACAAAGGATGAAGCAAGATAAGAATAGAGCTTTACGTTCTATATTTTTGTACCAGGTAGGGCTGATCAGGGCAGGCAGGTGCCAAGGCAATGGGGCAAAGGATGAAGCAAGATAAGAATAGAGCTTTACGTTCTATATTTTTGTACCAGGTAGGGCTGATCAGGACAGGCAGGTGCCAAGGCAATGAGACAAAGGATGAAGCAAGATAAGAATAGAGCAATTTTCATAATTTTCCACATTGATATCTGTTATTGATAAATAAGACACATACGTCGACAGCGTGCGTGTTGGTATGACTCATCTGAACTATCCCCACAGTCGTCTTGGCCATTGCAAACCTGGTCGCTGCTGATGCAGTTACCGTTCCAGCATCTTTCTTCATCTGGACCACAAATAGCTGTTTGGATGAACCAATGATGATATTCAATGACGACATCAATTTAATATTCATGCAAAAATTTAGCAAGATTGAAGCATGAGGATAAACTGTCAGCGTTATTCAGTGTTACGATGTTAATAAACATAATTATCATGCAACAACATATTTCATACAAGTCTCTAAAAGACTCTCGTTTCTTTGATTCTCACCAGGGATAAGCATTTAATCAACCAGTGGCAAAAGGGGACCACCAGAACTACCTCCCAGCAAGTAATAGTTTATGGAACATAAAATAGACTTGTCCAGTACAAAAAGAACATTCTTACTATTAATACTCCTTGGGTGCCTGCTGTGATTTCCTGATCTGCTGCTGTGCTCTCCCATACTCCTTTCATGGGCATCTGCAGCATCTTGAGAATCTAACTTTGTGTAGTTTCCTGACCTTACTCCAAATAATCTTCTCAGCCATTTTCGATCGTTTTTGTGCTTCCGAATATACACACCAACTTTTTTACAGGGGCCCCATGGACATGCACGATCAACTGATGACTTGAAACCATTTAGTTTTCTTCTCAATGGCCTTAAAGTAGAGGGTACACCTCTAGTAGGACAAGGGCCCCATGGACATTCTTTAGTTACTGATGAGTCCAATTCGTCTGGTTTCCTCAAAGATAATCTTCGATCGCCAACGCTGTAATTACCATAGCCGTATCGATCTTCGCTTTCTCCTGTAGCCTCTTGTGCAATTGTAGATGCAGAGTCCAATGCAGAATCCAAAGCGCTTTGCTCATTGCCTTTTACAGATGATGAAACATTAGACAATTCATCTGCTTTGTATGTAGAGTTAAATTCTGCATAAAATCCTGTGCTGTTTCCCTCAGCATTTGAATAGAATTCAATTAAAAATTCCCTTTCCTCTACATCCCCTGAAACGACAGAAGCATATAACTCAGACTGATGAACATGTGTTATGCTTTATTTCTGGCATAGGCTATTTGGAGATCATACTTTAACCAACAATGGCGCAATTGGATGTTGCAAAACAAAAACACAGAAGTAAATTGGATTGACCCACATATAACTCTGTGAACATATATACTTGATGATAGGGATGCCTTCGTCATGCAAAAGGCCATTGACCATGTTGAGAATTGCAAGGCCTCCTTGTGGCAAGGGTGCTAACATTGTGGCAAAGAATATGTACCAAGGACACGCACTCTCGTAAGTAGGATGCGCTATGCCTTAAGGGAAAAGGAGGCGTATTGTTAACCAAGCTGATGACGTCACGAACAGAGAACACTGCTTCAATTGAATGACATCATACTGACCGATCATGATGTCATTTGACATGATAAGCCTATGTAGCGTTCAGATCTAATGCTTGTAACATTGTGTAAATTGTGGTATATATGTTGCTACATTCGCTCATTAAGGCACTGAAATTGGGGTAATGATAGATCTTATTTATTTTAAACATCAAATAGACGAAAGTACGGATGGATGGGTGCACTTTCATTCTGTATTTTATTATCCACTAGGGGCGTTAAAGAACTCCGGCACGCTATGAATGCTGGGAAAAGGAGGCGCAGCATTTACAATGTGAAGTATAGGGAGTGGCACTTCTTGGTACATATTCTTTGACTGTGGGTAAAGACCTCAAACCCCAGTTGCCAACACAGGGCTCTGTTTAATAAGCACTCTAGTGAAACTTGTCCAGCTAACTATCCCATGCTTAGCGACATATTTTTTAAACATAATATAATTCACTCCACTCCTTTTACATGAATTTAAGCCCTGAATTTAATATTTGGTTGTGATGTATTCTTAGTTAAATTATTCTGGTGCCATTGCTTGGATTGATAAATTTGCCAAAATACTTACAACAGAAGTTATCATTGAAAACATTTCCTAGTGGTCCACTGATCCCTGCCTCGTGTGTTCCCTTTTCGCAATAATAGTTTCTTCCAGGAAACTGCAAACTGTCAGCGCAACGGTTGAAGTTATTCTCCAACCGAAATCGCTTGAATTTAAAACAAAGTTGCATTCCTCTTGTGTCGACATTGTCAAACAGGATTTTGTATTCGCAGATTCGGCTATTATAGTAATTGAAAGGGAAGTTTGGGCTTCTGATAACTCCGCCTTCTTTGCCTAGGTATGTTACATCGCATAACATCGTTCCTGGAATTAATTAATTCAAATTAAAGCACCAATTGAAGATATTGCAGGGTATAGGAATCAGAATCATTTTATTCCATATTACATATATCAACTACATTTTGTCATAACATATCAATGTTCCTTGTAACTTATATACAAGAAATAATTATATTCATTGTTTATGTAATATGAGGGGACACCTCCAAGACATATGGGATGTCGCTGTTGAGGTGCCCCCCAGACTTCAGAGAGACTCCAACAAAAACCTTTCCAAAACAACAGTATATTCATTCAAACAGAGAAAAAAAGTTAAGGTTCAACCATAAAATATATAGGGTGAAATAACAGAGCACAGCAATAAATACATGATAAAAGCCACCCTACAAAAGAAAAAAAAAAGAAGAAAAACACTCACATGTATAGGAGATAGGGTAGTTGAAGTTAACCACATTTTAACTATAAGTTCATTAACGTCTGACTATGGTATGGATATTAAAGTATGGCTAGCAAGTGCATAGGAGAATACTAGGTGTAGAAAGTTAACATGTTGTTTCTATAATATTTCTTTCTTCGTTTTTCTAATTTGTCTAATATTTCTTTTATTTCACCACCATTGTAATCTAGACAATTATTATGTTTATTATATGAGCTATATATGCCATTTGGCATCATGTTTTTTTTTTCGTGTACCTGTATTTTACTTATATGAATCAATGATATGAATCAATCAAGCAACATATATCCAAGTCTGTACCTATGAATGATGGAGATTTTTCCATTGGCTTGCTTTGAAGCAACAGAAATTTATTGCTCAACGAGCAAATCGGTAGTGTTCAATCTCAATGTTTAAGGAGCTTTTTATTTCTAAGCTTGTTTCAATGAGGATGTGAAATAGTGAGAAACTATACTATTTCAAACTTCCTCCATCAGTGATAAAAATGCTCCCCAATTACTTTGTGTCTGTCTAGCTGATGAATAAATCTTTACTTCCAAGAATTACAAAATTTTTTTTTATGTTAAAAACTTCTTTTTAAAAAGTTTATTTATGAAATAAAGTAGGAACATTTAACCCAAAACTAAAGTTATTGGAGGCCCGTAGATGCCGCTAGCGTTGGGTGGGTCTTTTTCATAAAATAATGGACCTTCGATACAAATTAAAAAAAAAAAAAAAAAAGGATTCCCTGATGTGGACCAATGTGTGGATATGGACCAAGTTGGGTGGGTCAAACGACCCCCTCAATCCCCCCCCCCCTTGGATACAGGCCTGTATTGCACGGTTACGTGTCTTACGACTTTAATGTAATCTTTCTTTGAAATATTGTGATTTTGCAGCTGTCAACAATACCATCATATAAAGAGGACACATTTCATATAATACTGAATAATGATTTGCTGTTAGTGGTTTTCCTGTGGTTGTGACCACAATGCACAATAGAAGTTAATTCAATAAAATACATTGACATTTAACATAAACCATGGAGCCACTAGTGGCTTGATCTATGCATAAACTATCAATAATTAAATAAGAATATTATTATCATTATATGTTATTATGAATTGATAATTTTATATATAGAATGATTAATTATAATATAACCAAATATTTATGTATTAATAAATAAAAATATGATTATTGTAAATATTTTTCACTTATACCCTCGGGGTGGCTTGTGGTCAGGTCCTCTTATGAGACCGACCGCCTTATGAGAGACCGACCGCCTTCTGAGAGACAGACCGCCTTATGAGAGACAGACCGCCTTATGAGAGACAGACCTCCTTATGAGAGACAGACCGCCTAATGAGACAGACCTCCTTATGAGAGACAGACCTCCTTATGAGAGACAGACCGCCTAATGAGACAGACCTCCTTATGAGAGACTGACCGCCTTATGAGAGACAGACCGCCTTATGAGACCGACCGTCATCAGCCTGCTGAAGGGTAGGTCTCCTAAGAGGAGCTGTACTGTATACAAACGAATGCACTATGACTGAGCAAAATACATTGTATTAATTATAGGCCATTATAGTGTTGTCCACATGAAACTTACCTTGACTGAAGACATTGTTTATTAGTGTTCCTACAACAATCAGGATCATCCATGATCTCACATTAATTGTAGTAGAAGACAATTCTAACATTTTACATGTTATGCAAGAGTAAATAACAGTGACCTAGTTAGAGTTCACCTGTGGGGGAATCTATAGATATATGGTTCAGTTACAAGATAAGGACGTGCAAAGGTAACTGGGCCAAGTCATTACTGGTAGATAAGACCAACTGCTTTAACTTTCTGTATTGGTTTGCAGAATTTACAATTAATGCTGAAGCTTAACAGTTCAATAATAATAATAATTTATTTTATAAAGCGTTCATACATAAAATACAGCTCTGAATCGCTTAATACGTAGTCACATGTCTAGTATTGCAACTAGTCATAAAGTAGAAAGACTTCCTGTGGTTTAACAGTTTCATGATAATTTTCTTTTTAATAAAAAATTTCGGAAGTAATTATTTTATATTTTTGGGATATGGTTCACAATAAAGCAACGCTCAAATTGGTACAGCAGTTTTTCAGCTGTTCAATGTCATTCAGATCTGTGCTTGGCAAGAAGAACTGCTTCATCCATCATCTCATTGCCATGGTCCCTGCCTGTCCTAATTAGCCCATTAGGTGCAGAAATACAGGGATGTAAAGCCCTAGTACACCCACCACCTAAACAGGCATAACTAGAGTGCAAGGCCTGTAGGTCTATCTGACCATATCTGAAGTAATGATGAGATGACAAGGCCTGGATTACACAAATATCATCTAAAAAGCCAGATATTTCATTATCTCACTACAGAGAAAAGAAAAAGAACCATTAAACTAATTAAATATTTTATTGCTAGTTTTATTGTATATTCATATGGAACAGACAAATACATTGTAAACAATAAAAAAAAACACCATTAACCTGTTATCTAAAACATTTTATTGCTAGTTTTATGGTGTATTTACATATCGAAGATCACTGACAATACTCTCGTCTCTTGTGCTAAAGCTGAGTTTGAATGCTCCACAAGAAGTTGACAAACTTTCTTTATTTCTGGAAGAACATTTAACTTCAGCCAAAATATACAAATACTAATATCAAAGGCATGACATTCAAAACGTTTGCGCTGGTACAATATTTATAGGTCTACGCCTTATCTGAGCCATATCAGGAAGTGGTCAGATTCACCCAGTAAAGTACGCGGAGTAGTCGTTGAACGGACTGTTGATATATTCATCAGACTCCATGTAGGCTTTAATGGCTGGCAATTGCTGAAGAGAAAGTTAATAAAATATTTGGCAAAATCTCATTATTTATACATTGAATAGTACCAGGAAAATCACTTTGTTTATTATTATTATAACAATATAATATACCATCTATTTTCATTCAGATATATTGGTGGACAGACAGTCCTAAAGATAACTTGCAGATAGATAGATACACAAATTAGATTAGATAGATAGATAAATAAATAGTAGGGCTGTACACCGGTTCTCGATATACCATGTGTACCGGTACAAGCATAACGATACGGGTATTAAAAAGATAAAGGTGTACAGCCCTAATAAATAGATAGATTAGATAAATAGATATCATCCCAGAAACGTATGCCATATTGGTTTGACGTGGGCCCGGCAACAGCTGATGTCAGCCAACAACGGTAGAACGTCAACCCGATTCGGCATTCTAAGTGGGAATTCCATACCTTAAATCTTTCATGGTACGCTTGAAGTTTTGGGAAATTTTTGAGGCAGCCTGGACACATAACGATGTGTTGGTCTAGCATGTCGAACCATTGGAAATCAGGATATGCCAACTGCAATTGAGCTTAAGGTTAATAGATTGCAATCAAATGTCATAAACCTATTGCACATTTACTTTCACACAAAATGTATGTCCTCAGCTTTTACTCAAAGGTGTCTGGTTCTTACTAGATCTAGACAATGGATAATAAATCACAGAAGAGATAATGTGGTTAATCGTAAGATATGAAGATTGTGAACTCTTAAACTTTAGCCATATTATCATTCGATGGATGTGCACCTCATGAAATATCTCACTTTCTACTGCAAGTTTTGCCATATGGCCCAGAGCCAATAATCAGGGCCAGTCCTAGAATAACAGAAGCAAGGCGGCTGCATTGGGCCCGGCGCCTAAATAGGCCCCGCACAACGGTATTATAAGCCACGCTCAAAACTAAAGAGCAAAAAAAAGGGGTGGGGGGTTCACTTTGTAAAATGAGGGATAATTAGGAGGCAAATTAGGCCCCGCTTTGGGCCCCGCAAATGCTAGGACCGGTCCTGAGAGCCATAGCCAGATTAAAGTTGTTACTGAGATTTTTATCATTTGTTACCAAGGTACGATGAGGTTCACATAGTCTCTTTCAAGACATACTTGTCATAAAGCATCAAAATAAAACATGAGAGAATCACCATCCCGGGCAAAAGTTACTGATATCTGGACCTCGGTGAATTCATAGCTGCCTACCGCTCTGGGACTCTTACCTCATTGCCGATCAGCCAATTTTTGTCGCCCAAGAAATTTTCAAACTGCTTCAGTTTTAGTGGTAATTTTTCTGCCTCATATGCTTTCTTTTTCTCTTCCTAGAAGATGAAAATAATTAATTCCAAGATGGTCAACAGGATAATTTATCTCATTTCAAAATGTTGCCCCCTTTGAATGGCTTACATAGTCCTGTTGGCTGCTTGCGTAGTAAGTAAAATCATATCCGGCTTTGGTAAGGTCAGCGAGTTCCTCCGATACAACATCCGCTAGAGCGCGCTCTTCATCATTGCTGCCATCTGGTGATAATTATTGACAATGAAAAGCTAATTAGATTTTACAAATGGAAGGTCATGCCCAGATAGCATTCCAAATCATATCGACGTCGGCACGATGTCGACGTGATGTAAAAACAATGTTGTACCGACGGCGGACAACATAGAAATGACATCGCCTGATTTGGAATGCTATCTTGGTGTTGCTTGAGAAAGAGCTAGAATGATACAACATTGCGATTAATGAAAACATAACTAACATAAATTATATTTTCTTGCAAAATATCTGTATATTGCAGCGCTCTGGGATAATTTCATCTTTCCATCAATGAAGTATGGTATCTGCAAAGAAATGATTTTTCAGCAACCATATAAATGTTTTACTAAGCAAGGAAAATATTCCTCACTGTATAATGTGTAGTAATTTGTACAATAATATTACATGGCACTTACATTTGGAAAGTCCAAACCCATGGAAAATTTGACATCAAACCAATCCTGGTGTTTACTTGCATCATAAATGGGATTTTCTGTAAGAAATGATTTAGACTCTTCAGTCATTACTGCTACTACTAGTACTACTATACTACTACTACTACAACTACAACTACTACAACTGCTACTATTACTATTTCTACTACAACTACAACTGTTACTACTATACTACTACTACTACTACTACTACTACTACACTTCTATTACTACTGCTACAACTGCTACTACTACTACTACTACTACTACTACTACTGCTACGCTGCTACTACTACCTACTACTACCTACTATCATATGTGTATTCCAGACACGTGTTACTTTGTATTCAAAAATATCATTTAGATATTATATTGGGTACTTATGGAGCTGATATTGTCTTGAAAGATGGACTTTACCTTTGTGGACATATCTTATATCTTCAAACTCCACTCCAGCATATTTGAGCATAAGTCTCGCTGGCTGGGCAAGCTGCAAATATTAAATGAAATAAGTTTCTTTAGACATACTTTACAAGTACAGTAACTGTTTCCATAACAACCCTATTTAAATCAGACATAGATCTTTTGGCTTTATTTATTTATTTAATTGTAATTATCATAATGCTAGCTCATATTTGAATTATTCTTTAATGATACTTTAAAATATTAACTAAATAAAATAAATATTTATATATGAAATTATGAAACAGCAAAATATATTTATATATATATATATATTTCTGTAAATTAAATACTTGCCCCTCGCATTGCCCAGTATCCTAAAGTAGGCTTGCTCATGATGCTGTCAGAATCTTTCAAAATGCCTGACTGCAGCTATGCACCTTCTTATATGCCTCTTATTTATGTCCTAAATAATATCCCAGAACTGTGTTGTTGATAAAAAGATATAGAACAATATATTTGCACGTAAATCCCTCTCTATCGGCGAGCTGTCACAGTCTGCAGTCTGGTGATGGTGCGCACGCATTGACAGGATGGTGGCGCTATCTAGGTAAACTTAATCAACAAGTAGGGAGGGGGTTATTAAACCCCCCCCCCCCCTTGGCCCAGTTCATTTCAATGTGCCTACATTGCCCCCCCCCCCTCATTTTTCGGTGATCCGCCCCTGAATTAAAAAAAAGTTTATTCACATGCATAGTGATCGAGTAACAATTCATGGTGTATAAAATATTAAATATATTATATAATCTAAACGTTATAGATCTAGATATCTACAACAACTTTAAAAACATAACAGATAAAAACAAAAGTTAAAAAACAAAAGTGAATAAAACAAAAGTAAAAAACAAAAGTGATAATAAAAAACAAAAGTGCATAAGCACCTTGTGCTGTTTAGACTTGTTTTCATTTTATCATGTTATGTTTTTAGTTTTAAAAAAGGATTTTCAGATGAGACAGCATGACTGCGCCATATTTATCTTGATTTGTTAACCATCTTGAACTCATGCGTCACAAGATTTCGTCATAATCAGATCTTGTTTTCGTTGAGTGAGCGTGACTAGGCATGACTGTGCAAAAGGAAATGTGACGTAGAAAAATAAATAAAAGAAAATTAGGTCAAAATAAATCTGCATGCATAACGTAAATAGGGAGTGGAATATTCCAGATATTTTAATGTGAAATAAAGTGACTGCAGCGCCCCATGTGGCTGGTTGGATAACTACTGCTAGCACCTCGAGATGCTACCAGCTGTTGATAATTAAATCTTTCAGGGAGAAAGATAAGCAGTGTGCTAATCTTGATGAAATGGCCATTATATATTAAATTGGGTATATCATATGAGAAAGATGTGATTGAGGGAATGGAAGATGTTGGCACAATGAGGAAAACTAAACATTTGGCAAATACTGCAGGGGACTTTCTCAAAAATGGAAAAGCTAGTGTATCGGAATACTTTCTTAGTTGAAACATAGACGAGGGTCCAGTAGATATCAAAGCATTGCGAAATAGGCCCTGGAAGTAGGTCAATCAATATACCGGCGTTAAATTTAAAGCGGCAAGCAAAGTAGTTCTTCATCTTATATAGTACAGGACTCGTAGCTTTGAACTGATCTAAGCTGTCAAATTCTTTGCTCCCCCACTCCCCCACTAGGATATTATCCTGCGGAAAGGTGTGATCAAGGGTCTTGCGTCAAGACAGCATTAGACCTGTACTCCGTACGAATTAACTCCAAATTTCAAACTGTGTATTTTTGGATGAACTAGAGAAGGATTGGACAGCACGATTGAATCCAGCATCCAGAATGTCTGTCAGGCAGGTTTTTATCAAAATTTTGCTGAAAATTAGGCAGCTTTGAAGGTCTGTATCTCCGTTCGACAACTTTCGACGATAAAGGCATAATAACCAGCATGAAGACAAGGTTTTCAGCTTCTCAATGAATATGGTCTGATCTTTGGCTCTTTAAGGCTTCTTGAGTTATCACATGATTAAGATAACATGTTTCACAAAATATTAGTTCCAATCTGGCTCATTTTAGTCCATAACTTTCTTAATATTAGGGCTAGAAATTTGGTGAAAACACTTTTAGAATCCTTGGATCATGCCGCATTCACTGGCAGTGATGTCAAGAATACACAATAAAAAATGAAGAATTTCGACTTAGAAATTTAGGGAGTTAATTGCTGCGGATGCAGGGCATCACTGAAGAAGATCAGTGAAGTTGGCTACCCGAACCTAGCTACCTGACAGCTACCCGGCAGCTACCTGAAGATGTAAAGTTAGCTACCCGAACCCAGCTACCTGACAGCTACCTGGCAGCTACCCGAACTTTCCATGTATATAACTCAAAAACAGTTGAGTGTAATTTTTCCGTTTTTGCTCCAAAAGATACTTAGGGCAAAGGTTTACGTTCTAAAATTATTTTGGAATTTTCTGAGCACGTCGAAGATGTGATAAATCAAAATAATTGAAAAAATGACGTTTTTTACCGTAACGCAAACGGTAGCTTTTTGGAGTGTCCGGTTGAGAAAGCGCCGGTAGAAAACAAAAATTAACTTTTGTGTCTAACTTTTAGCATAGACAAAACTAGTCTTTGCAACCCCTAAAGGGGTCAAATTCATTAGTACTTTCGGGTAGCTGCCAGGTAGCTGGAATTTGGCTTGCCTCTTTTTTGCCACCCTCTCGTAAATGGTTTCACGGATCTTTACCGTTTTTGACACAAAGATACATTTGGCAGAGGTCTACATTTTAGAATTTTTCCAGAATTTTCCAAAGGGTTACGGCTCTGAAATATCAAAAAAACTCAAAAACAACCTCTTTTGCCGTAGCTGCGATTGTAAATTTACCGGTTGACCGGTTGGGACAGTACCGGTAAAAGACAAAAATTAACTTTTGTATCTAACTTTTGCAATATGTAAAACTGACCTGTGCACCCGTTAAGTGGGTGTAATTAGGCCTTAGATTCTGGTAGCTGCCAGGTAGCTAGCTTCGCTATCGCATATTCCTCAAAAACGGTCAAACGTGATTTTTCCGTTTTTGCGCCAAAAGATACTTAGGGCAAAGGTTTACGTTCTAGAATTTTTTCGGAATTTTCCGAGTGCGTCCAAGATGTGATAAATCAAAATAATTAAAAAAATGACGTTTTTTTACCGTAACGCAAACGGTAGCTTTTTGGAGTGTCCGGTTGAGAAAGCGCCGGTAGAAAACAAAAATTAACTTTTGTGTCTAACTTTTAGCATAGACAAAACTAGTCTTCGCAACCCTTAAAGGGGTCAAATTCATTAGTACTTTCGGGTAGCTGCCAGGTAGCTGGAATTTGGCTCGCCTCTTTTTTGCCACCCTCTCGTAAACGGTTTCACGGATCTTTACCGTTTTTGACACAAAGATACATTCGGCATAGGTCTACATTTTAGAATTTTTCCAGAATTTTCAGAAGGGTTACGGCTCTGAAATATCAAAAAAACTAAAAAACGACCTCTTTTGCCGTAGCTGCGATTGTAAATTTACCGGTTGACCAGTTGGGACAGTACCGGTAAAAAACAAAAATTAACTTTTGTATCTAACTTTTGCAATATGTAAAACTGACCTGTGCACCCGTTAAGTGGGTGTAATTAGGCCTTAGATTCGGGTAGCTGCCAGGTAGCTAGCTTCGCTATCGCATATTCCTCGAAAACGGTCAAACGTGATTTTTTCGTTTTTGTGCCAAAAGATTCTTAGGGCAAAGGTTTACGTTCTAGAATTTTTTCGGAATTTTCCGAGTGCGTCCAAGATGTGATAAATCAAAATAATTTAAAAAATGACGTTTTTTACCGTAACGCAAACGGTAGCTTTTCTGGAGTGTCCGGTTGAGAAAGCGCCGGTAGAAAACAAAAATTAACTTTTGTGTCTAACTTTTAGCATAGACAAAACTAGTCTTCGCAACCCTTAAAGGGGTCAAATTCATTAGTACTTTCGGGTAGCTGCCAGGTAGCTGGAATTTGGCTCGCCTCTTTTTTGCCACCCTCTCGTAAACGGTTTCACGGATCTTTACCGTTTTTGACACAAAGATACATTCGGCATAGGTCTACATTTTAGAATTTTTCCAGAATTTTCAGAAGGGTTACGGCTCTGAAATATCAAAAAAACTAAAAAACGACCTCTTTTGCCGTAGCTGCGATTGTAAATTTACCGGTTGACCGGTTGGGACAGTACCGGTAAAAAACAAAAATTAACTTTTGTATCTAACTTTTGCAATATGTAAAACTGACCTGTGCACCCGTTAAGTGGGTGTAATTAGGCCTTAGATTCGGGTAGCTGCCAGGTAGTTAGCTTCGCTATTGCATATTCCTCGAAAACGGTCAAACGTGATTTTTCCGTTTTTGCGCCAAAAGATACTTAGGGCAAAGGTTTACGTTCTAGAATTTTTTCGGAATTTTCCGAGCGCGTCCAAGATGTGATAAATCAAAGTAATTTAAAAAATGACGTTTTTTACCGTAACGCAAATGGTAGCTTTTTGGAGTGTCCGGTTGAGAAAGTGCCGTAATGAAACAGAACAAACTTTTGTGTGTAACATTTAGCGTACACGGAACTGGTCCACTCTCTTTCATATTCATACTCTGGTTAATATATTTTTTCCTACATCTTGATGCATTGTGTAGTTCTGCAGTCACTGTAAGTAAAGAGGTTTTTTTATGACAGTTTTTTTCACAGACAATTAGAAAATCCATAATGAAAATTTATTTATTTTCTGGATTTTCTTTTGTGTGAAAAGTAAGAAAAGCCAAATTCGATCTGATGCATAAGACTTTAGCTCCCCTGGTGGATGCATTTGGTAACTGCTACCTTTGGTACCTTAAAAATTCTAAATCATTTTCATCATCTTAATTATAGAATGCAAATGCAAGTATGAACTTTTAGAAACATATTTAAATGCAAATGTATTTGCTTTTTTCAAATGTAATACACCTAAAAAAAGTATCAAGATATATAACAATTATTTTTAAATTAAAGATTTAAAAATGGAAGTGGCCAACTATAGTGATGATTAGGAATTCCCACTGTATTATATTATTATATTATCCCTCTATAATCAAATCATTGTGGTAAAGACGCTTATGTAATATTCTCACTCATTCATTAATAAATGCCAATGTTGCAGTGAACAAAATGTTATGTTTAGGTAATGTTTAACAATATTTATTTATTGTGTAGTATTCAAGTATTGCACCTGATATTTTACTCAGTTTCACTGGGTGATTAAACAAAGACCACATGTTTGGCAAAATAGAGGTCTAAATCTAGGACATTTTCTAGGTCAACAATAGTCAATTAAATGTACTGTTTTGCTGAGCCCCTATTGTTAGGAATTACATAAGAAAGGGTGACAGTCAGTAGAAGGGAAATTCCTCTTCTCTATTGTGTTCAGATTTAGCATGACTAAATTGACCTTTGAAAAAATAGCTTAAGAATTATAATTTTAATAGTAGTTATTTAACCTCTTTGTACAGAGAGAAATTGCATCAAAACATACCATAAAATAGTTAAAATCTACGATGGCTGGGTTAAGACATGCACTCTTTATTTTTTATTTTGTGAGAATGAATAGTATTTCGTACTCATGGAAAATACGTTAAACTGTTGCTGATATATGGCCAGAAGAATTACTCAGTCTAAGTAAGTTGACCTGCATTCAACAGTCAATGATAGAATAACATATATAACACATTGTACAAGTGGTGTCAGTTGTTGCCCCTAATCTGAGTCTAATACCAAGGCAGATAGACAGACAGACAGACGGACAGATAGATAGATAGATAGATGGATAGATGGATAGATAGACAGATAGGTAGATTGATTGATTGATTGATTGATAAAGATCTATATATATATATATATATATATATAGATAGATAGATAGATAGATAGCAGAAAGTGAACTTAGTGCAGCCCTTTTAGGCAAGTTCTTTCCCACTCACAAGGGTTGATTATCAACTGAAAGAGAGGGACACATGCACTTACGTTACACATGTATGGAGAATTTTATTTGCTTAAGCATAGACACCAAGTACAAGGGAACATCTCCAAATGCCATTCAGCTGAGAAGTTGCACATGAAGATTGCCTGTAATGGGGGAAAAAGCATCTTATCCTATCCTATCCTAACCTATCCTATCAAGCACACTATATGATATCTTTATCTGCATACATATATACACCACAACAAGTAGAAAAAGATGACAAACAGAATACCAGGTTATTAAATCGAAAAAATAAAATTGGCTACAGCTATAAGACAAGAGGGGACTGCATGCTTATAGGCCTACATAATGTAAGTCATGAAATCAAAGTCATTTGACCAGTGGTGGAACTCCCTTGGGAGGGTCGCAACCAGAGCTAACATTTTGAAGAGGTTGAGCTCTTTAAAAATTTTGAAAAGAAAAAGAAACTTATAACACTATTTAAGTTCACACTAACTAAATAATAACATTAAATAGTATATAATTTTGGCTTAACATGCCGCAGAGGTGAAATTCTCAAGTTTTTCATTCCAAATTCTAAAGGGCCTTGGGGTGGGGGTGTGGGGGATCTGACCCCATATCGCCCCCCCCCCCCCTATGTGGCTACACCCTTTCTCTTCAGTAGGGGATAACCTAATTTATCTACAACCCAGATAGATAGATAGACAGACAGATAGGCCTCAGTATCACAACAGAAGAGCATGACCAGAAATAGGTTTTCAATCAAATGCACTTAACGAAACTGCAGGAGTGGGGTTGGAAATGTTTGGTGGGGGTTGGGAGGAGGGGGGGGGGGGGCCTAATTCTACCTTTGATGTACCCCAGTGTCCTCTCCTGGTCTAATTTCTCCAAGCCATTACTAAATTAACAGTGTGCATTTTTCTTGTGTCTTATTCTGTTAAAAAGAAGGTAACTTTGATGGGTTCACTGGAAAACCAGTGTCAGCACTTCTTGGATCTTGTAAGGATCTTGTAGGGACTAATATTTCATCCAAACAAAATAAGTATTTCGTTTGAACAAATTAGTAATTCATTATAACGAAATACTATGTCGTTATAACGAAATCCTGCATGAATACTATTTCGTGAGAACGAAATAAAAAATAAAAAGTGCATGTCCTATCCCAGCCACCGTAAAAATCTGATAAAATGCATCATTTAAAATGAGATAAGATAAATGATATTAGAAAAGAGATCATCAATACATTGGACAGCTTATCAAATAGGTAACACAAGACACCATGGGGTAAATATGATGTGTACTAAAAATACCTCAAAGTGTTTCAATGCACACTTTAATAGCAGATAATAATATAAGAAACTTGATGTATATACAACTCTTATTGATTGAGTAATTGACAATTTGAGCAACATTAACCTATACAATAAATGCCACTTTTTCATTCTTTTGTGAAGACTTTTTAGCTAATAATTGTTTATCAATTTGTAATGAACTATCTACTGTGTGAAGTTTTAAATCTGTGTAAGTTATATTACAAGTAAATAATTATAACTTACAATATTAGTATGTGCTTATTTTCAAGTCTTACCTAAACTAGCATTTAGAAAGACATTTGAAAAAATACAAATGTTTTAAAATCAAATGCAAATGTAAATATTCAGTTTAAAAAATGCAAATGTAAGTGCAAATGTTTGCAAGTGCATATGCATTTAAAATGCAATGCAAATGCGGCATTTGTAACTGTCTCTGCTCGGGATCCTTGAATCTTCATACTCACCTATGTAGATTGCTTCACAAAAAGCATAAAAATATCCTAATTGTATGGATTTGTTTTCCTCTGTGTTGTAATTCTAATCACTTTCACAAAATGGACAAATACTCTTAAAGATTAAATGAGTCTATGGGTATAACTGAGTATGAATTATTGTATGAAAGGGGGAAAGAACTTTTGTTCTCAGTTTGTGATGTCCATGATGTCCTTGTCAACATTTTGGTTTCCAGATGAAAGCAAAAGTTACCGGGGGAGTATCGCATTGTGGCTTAGTACGTAGGCGAACATAGCTGTGCGACAGCTTCTTAATGTTTTTGGGCTGTAATTTTATCCTACGCGTGCATTATTTGCCGATCACATTGACTTGAATCATCAGAAGAGGTTCTAGCCACAAGATGCAGCCCTCCGAAAATGGCGGGAAATGCTATCTATCTATAACTTTTTACTTTCATCAATCAGAATATGCTTAAAATGATAAAAATTGTTTAGATTTAGATCTGTGAAAATAGCTGTCATAAAACCTTTACTTACAGTGACTGCAGAACTACACAATGCATCAAGATGTAGGAAAAAATATATTAACCAGAGTATGAATATGAAAGAGAGTGGACCAGTTCCGTGTACGCTAAATGTTACACACAAAAGTTTGTTCTGTTTCATTACGGCGCTTTCTCAAACGGACACTCCAAAAAGCTACCATTTGTGTTATGGTAAAAAACGTCATTTTTTCAATTTTTTTGATTTATCACATCTTAGACGTGCTCAGAAAATTCCGAAAAAATTCTAAAACGTAAACCTTTGCCCTAAGTATCTTTTGGCGCAAAAATGGAAAAATCACGTTTGACCGTTTTCGAGGAATATGCGATAGCGAAGCTAGCTACCTGGCAGCTACCCGAATCTAAGGCCTAATTACACCCACTTAACGGGTGCACAGGTCAGTTTTACATATTGCAAAAGTTAGATACAAAAGTTAATTTTTGTTTTTTACCGGTACTGTCCCAACCGGTCAACCGGTAAATTTACAATCGCAGCTACGGCAAAAGAGGTTGTTTTTGAGTTTTTTTGATATTTCAGAGCCGTAACCCTTTGGAAAATTCTGGAAAAATTCTTAAATGTAGACCTTTGCCAAATGTATCTTTGTGTCAAAAACGGTAAAGATCCGTGAAACTGTTTACGAGAGGGTGGCAAAAAAGAGGCGAGCCAAATTCCAGCTACCTGGCAGCTACCCGAAAGTACTAATGAATTTGACCCCTTTAAGGGTTGCAAAGACTAGTTTTGTCTATGCTAAAAGTTAGACACAAAAGTTAATTTTTGTTTTCTACCGGCGCTTTCTCAACCGGACACTCCAAAAAGCTACCGTTTGCGTAACGGTAAAAAACGTCATTTTTTCAATTATTTTGATATATCACATCTTCGACGTGCTCGGAAAATTCCGAAAAAATTCTAGAACGTAAACCTTTGCCCTAAGTATCTTTTGGCGCAAAAACGGAAAAATCACGTTTGACTGTTTTCAAGGAATATGCGATAGCGAAGCTAGCTACCTGGCAGCTACCCGAATCTAAGGCCTAATTACACCCACTTAACGGGTGCACAGGTCAGTTTTACATATTGCAAAAGTTAGATACAAAAGTTAATTTTTGTTTTTTACCGGTACTGTCCCAACCGGTCAACCGGTAAATTTACAATCGCAGCTACGGCAAAAGAGGTTGTTTTTGAGTTTTTTTGATATTTCAGAGCCGTAACCCTTCGGAAAATTCTGGAAAAATTCTAAAATGTACACCTATGCCAAATGTATCTTTGTGTCAAAAACGGTAAGGATCCGTGAAACCGTTTACGAGAGGGTGGCAAAAAAGAGGCGAGCCAAATTCCAGCTACCTGGCAGCTACCCGAAAGTACTAATGAATTTGACCCCTTTAAGGGTTGCAAAGACTAGTTTTGTCTATGCTAAAATTTAGACACAAAAGTTAATTTTTGTTTTCTACCGGCGCTTTCTCAACCAGACACTCCAAAAAGCTACCGTTTGCGTTACGGTAAAAAACGTCATTTTTTCAATTATTTTGATATATCACATCTTCGACGTGCTCGGAAAATTCCGAAAAAATTCTAGAACGTAAACCTTTGCCCTAAGTATCTTTTGGCGCAAAAACGGAAAAATCACGTTTGACCGTTTTCGAGGAATATGCGATATCGAAGCTAGCTACCTGGCAGCTACCCGAATCTAAGGCCTAATTACACCCACTTAACGGGTGCACAGGTCAGTTTTACATATTGCAAAAGTAAGATACAAAAGTTAATTTTTGTTTTTTACCGGTACTGTCCCAACCGGTCAACCGGTAAATTTACAATCGCAGCTACGGCAAAAGAGGTTGTTTTTGAGTTTTTTTTATATTTCAGAGCTGTAACCCTTTGGAAAATTCTGGAAAAATTCTAAAATGTAGACCTATGCCAAATGTATCTTTGTGTCAAAAACGGTAAGGATCCGTGAAACCGTTTACGAGAGGGTGGCAAAAAAGAGGCGAGCCAAATTCCAGCTACCTGGCAGCTACCCGAAAGTACTAATGAATTTGACCCCTTTAAGGGTTGCAAAGACTAGTTTTGTCTATGCTAAAAGTTAGACACAAAAGTTAATTTTTGTTTTCTACTGGCGCTTTCTCAACCGGACACTCCAAAAAGCTACCGTTTGCGTTACGGTAAAAAACGTCATTTTTTCAATTATTTTGATATATCACATCTTCGACATGCTCGGAAAATTCCGAAAAAATTCTAGAATGTAAACCTTTGCCCTAAGTATCTTTTGGCGCAAAAACGGAAAAATCACGTTTGACCGTTTTCGAGGAATATGCGATAGCGAAGCTAGCTACCTGGCAGCTACCCGAATCTAAGGCCTAATTACACCCACTTAACGGGTGCACAGGTCAGTTTTACATATTGCAAAAGTTAGATACAAAAGTTAATTTTTGTTTTTTACCGGTACTGTCCCAACCGGTCAACCGGTAAATTTACAATCGCAGCTACGGCAAAAGAGGTTGTTTTTTAGTTTTTTTGATATTTCAGAACCGTAACCCTTTGGAAAATTCTGGAAAAATTCTAAAATGTAGACCTTTGCCAAATGTATCTTTGTGTCAAAAACGGTAAAGATCCGTGAAACCGTTTACGAGAGGGTGGCAAAAAAGAGGCGAGCCAAATTCCAGCTACCTGGCAGCTACCCGAAAGTACTAATGAATTTGACCCCTTTAAGGGTTGCAAAGACTAGTTTTGTCTATGCTAAAAGTTAGACACCAAAGTTAATTTTTGTTTTCTACCGGCGCTTTCTCAACCGGACACTCCAAAAAGCTACCGTTTGCGTTACGGTAAAAAACGTCATTTTTTCAATTATTTTGATTTATCACATCTGCGACGTACTCGGAAAATTCCGAAAAAATTCTAGAACGTAAACCTTTGCCCTAAGTATCTTTTGGCGCAAAAACGGAAAAATTACACTTAACTGTTTTTGAGTTATATACATGGAAAGTTCGGGTAGCTGCCAGGTAGCTGTCAGGTAGCTGGGTTCGGGTAGCTAACTTTACACCTTCAGGTAGCTGCCGGGTAGCTGTCAGGTAGCTAGGTTCAGGTAGCCAACTTCACTGATCTCACTGGAAGAGGGGTGTGCTCACTGAAGCGCAGTGTGAACATCAAAGAATTTATGTATTTAGGGAAGCAGCAGGGGTCCTTGGGCCAGCTCTGGGCGAATTTGACTCTTCTTAAATCACCTAATAATGAATATTGTTTTATTCCTTTCCAAAGTGTCCAATCCTTCTCTAGTTCATCCAAGGTGTATTGGAAACTTTCTTAGTGCTGGGCCAGTTTCAATGTTAAAACAGCTTACGTTATAAGCTTCAAATTTGTTGACAACGGAGATGGATTCCTACTCCGAAATGGACAGGTTAACGATGGTTATACCTACTGGAAGACGGCTTGCACTTATTTAAACTGGGCACAGCGATTGGTTAAAAACTCACAACCGAGGGTAAAAACTGACTGACATTGGCCATAGTGTTTTTGATTTTGCACAGTGATTTAACATAAAGCTTTGTTATTGTTATTGTTCAGCTGTTGATAAACTGTCTGAGGTGGGTTTACATGTCAAAGTGTCTGTGATTAAGGATCAAACAACAGAAGTTTCCTTGAAACCCATTGTAAAGTGTCAGTGAAGACTCACTTTACTCACAATAGCCCAGATAGAATTCCAAATCGGAAAGCCAGTGTTCTTGAATTCAGGACATCAGTCTTTTTCTCTCCTCTTCTGATTCATTTTGCTTTTCAGACATAGTAGATCTTAACTAACTGATTCCATAAATATAATTTTCTCTGGCAAATAACCGAAATCAACTAAATGATAATGTGTCAAATATACATTAAAATGCACTAAAAAATACTGCTGCTAGGATGCACTTTGCTTCAGCCAATCAGAGTCAAGGGCGGGAACTTTTTCAGCCAATAGAATTGCAGTATTCGGTTGTAGCCACCTAGCGGAAAAACAGAACCTTCGTGAAAATCCACTATTGGCCACAACATGGTAATGATCGTATTAACATCGCTGACATCGCGCCGACATTGAAATGATTTGGAATGCTATCTGGGGCCACAAAATACATATTTTTAATCATTGTTATTTTTATATTTTTTACCTCTCTTGTTATTTTCTTTTTCTTTGTGTATATGTACAGCATAAAATTGCTGTGAATCATGATGATATATTCAGGTGGGGTGTTCTGCTCGAACTGTGGCCGGTTAACTTCCCCCATCTTTTGACTGACACATAAATCTAAGTATTATCAGTTACCACCTTGGGTTTAAATCAGGATTGTGTTGAAAATTTGTTCTCTGTGATTAGAGGAAAAGTGGCAACATGGACAACCCTGATGTCATAGAATTTAGGGCTGCCTATGGGCAAGTATTGTTCGATCAGATGCTCATATGCCATCTCCAGGCAGTAAGTGTGAGCAGCATTTTGTTATCTCTGACCAGTTTCTCAATGACTAACAAGAACAAAGTCAACAATAACCTGGGAACTGTACCTCCAAATTTAACTGCTCCACGAGTTACACTACCTGAACAGAATATCGAGGCCTAAATGACATATAAAATATGTTTAACGTCACTTGAATAAATAACTCAACACAATGATAAGTGTGGAAATATTTGCCATACATTTATTTTGGCACAAGTAAACAAGTAATGAGTAATACAGGTTTGCTTTTGTGGACACCCAACACGGGGAACACAAGGCAAGACAAAATGTGAAACACACCTTTGGGAGATATGTGAAATTTTAGTATGCCTGTAATTTACACGATACTGGAAATAATTTGAAATAACAGAAAACTGAAATTTTAGAATTAAGGGTGATGGTGGTCGGGAAGAAAGGAATCGAATGACCACGGAGCGTGGGGGCGAAGGCTATATAGGCAGGAGAGGGAGACTAGCCGGAGGGCATTCATGATTGGCTGCCTGCATCAGCTGACCAGCCCCGGCCGCCGGACATCATGCTGGGGATGGTTGACTGACCACAAAATGGCGTTAACCACCTTTTCAGTAAGTAAACAATATATAATCCGTTGAATTTGATGTATGTTATATGATCACCTAGCTGATATATATAATAGTGGATTTTCACGGAAGGTTCTCTATATTTCCACCAGGTGGCTACGACAGAATACTGCAATTCTAATGGCTGAAAACATTCCCGCCCTTGACTGTGATTGGCTGAAGCAAAGTGCATCCTAGCAGCAGTATTTTTAGTGCATTATAATTTATATTTAACATCTTATCGTTTAGTTGATTTCTGTTATTTCCCAGAGAAAAATTATATTTATGGAGCCAGTTAGTTATGATCTCCTATGTCTGAAAAGCAAAATGAGTGATAAGAGGATCAGAAAGACTTCTTGCTGAATTCAGGGCGGCTCTGTGAAAAGACTCTATTGTAGGACTTTCTTAATATGATTTCTTGCATATTAGTGGTGACAAAGTGAGTTGGGCAGAACTTCAGCCAAAATCTTTATTATATATATATATATAGAATTTTATTGACCGCAGAGCATCAAAAAGATACATGTGTCATAAAAAAGAAAATACAAGGATAAAAATAGAAATATACATATATATAATGATAAAGTAAATAAAAGAACTACATGAACATAATTTAGTTACATATTAAAAACATATATATGATGTAAAAGCTATCGAATTTGCTCAGCCATGAGTTTTGACCAATACTTTGTTTTATAGTCAAGGTTGGCTGGCGATATTCAATGGTCTCTCAGTAATATGAAAATTTTTAAGGCTTTTATTAAATAGTCTGTTAGTTAATCCAACCAGCCACATGGCGCGCTGCGATCGCGGGAATGACTCATACCACTGATACCACTATACTATTATATTACTTAGGCACTATTACTCATACTTTTACGTTTTTCATGGTAATAGGAGCCTACACATATAATAACCAGTGGCGTAGCCATATGGGGGGGGGGGGGGTTGCCATATTGTTTAAAAAGTCTGTAGGTCGGGAGTTTTATTTTTGGTTTCCCTTAGGAATCAATTAATGTTCTAAAGCAAAATATGAAATGTCCATTTTTTGACAGATGCCTTTAAAAAAATTCAGGTCGGGCCTTATGAAGTTGGTTCGGTCGAAAATTGGAAACAAACAATTTTTTTTAATAACTGGAATTGAGTGAATCACCTATAAAATGTGTTGTTAAATAAAAAAAAATAAAATAAAAAATGTCCTAAGGAGAAATCTGGAATGTTGGGGGGGGGGGGCACGCTCCCCCTTCCCCCCCCCCCCCTCTGGCCACGCTACTGGAATAATAGCACATGAAATGTGTATTTTCTTACTGGTAATATCATTTATTTACAATAATGTATAATATTATCTATAACGTCCACCAGAGCATGAACTTCTAATGTGCTGCCACCTTGTGGAAAAAATGTTCTATTCTATCCTATCTATTTTATCTTTTCTATCTATTCTATTCTATTCTATCTATTATATTCTATTCTATTATTCTATTCCCTTTTTGATGTATCCTCAATTACTGTTTCTATAATATTGAATAAATAATCTGACTATGATGCAATGGCGCCAAGTCACTTTTATACATGAACTATCTACCGATTCATCAGTCCAGTCAGTCCCTACATCAGAGACTATAGATGCCATTGGCAGACGTAATGATGAGGTGATGAACTCCATAAGAGTTTAACTCACGTGGTGGCCTATCAAAATGTTGAGTGGGGCTTTGACACGTGCCTCAGCATAGACCAATTTAGTTGAGAGAACTTAATAAGTCCAAATGCTTATTGAATTTAACTGACTTGCACAGCCAGTGAAAATCTTTGGCAAACCTGCACAATGGCTGAATTAATAAATACAAAATAATTAATAAATACCTATATTGGACATGTGTATATTGCTGCATTTAATATTTCATAAATATACACAATAGAATTTTCTAATAGCTTCAAAAATTAAATTGTGCTACCAACTAATTTGTGTATGTCTATGCTTATAAATTAGGCAAGTAAAATACTCCACCCATGGGGTAAATGTGTAGCATGGCGTGGACTCCAAGCAGCCTTATCATCTCATCATTACGTCTTCCTGTAGCTGGTCATATAAGCTGACTAAGCTTCAGACCTAATGGCATTGAGACATTGAACAAATACATAACATTGGAAATTTATTATTTCAAGATGGCCTCAATTAAGTGTCTTTAATATATTTGTTATAAAACCATTGTTTACCCATGAAAAAAATTTTTTAACATTTACAAATCAATAAAATAATGGATATGGTTTGGAATAAGCAATAAAATAGCCAATTTGACCATAGCTATCAGTCAATCAGTAAAGTAAATATTTAAATTTTTTATGTGTAACACTTTAATTGCTTGTGTGTACATAACATAT
The DNA here is from genome assembly GCA_932294295.1 of Alitta virens. Taxonomy (NCBI): domain Eukaryota; kingdom Metazoa; phylum Annelida; class Polychaeta; order Phyllodocida; family Nereididae; genus Alitta; species Alitta virens. The sequence goes on from OW028581.1 coordinate 2,430,353, forward strand.
GTTTGCATGTGTGAAGTTCATTTGATGTGTGAAAATATCAATAACATACATATAGTGGGCGGAGCTGTCATTTATGTACCATGCAGGATATCCTGGCATTTGCATGTTATGGGGTAAGTGTTAAATTATGAGAATTTTGGAAAAGTATTTTACATGTGATTCATTCAGTGCCATTTCACAGTTCATAGAATTTGTAAAAATTGATGGTTGACACGCCATTTTTTTTTTTTTTTTTTTTTTGGAAATACCCAAATCAGAATTGGTACATTTAGCTTTTATGAGAAATGTACGAGAAAAAATAAAATACACTTTTTCCTTGAATTCCCCCATACCATAAAGTGTTATCACCAAGAGAAAATGCGGAACTTATCCACGGGATTGGCTAATAAAAACCACACTGTTTTTGTTAATCATAAATTGTAACTAACAAATATACTCTTGGATAAACAGTGATGCATTTAATTACCATGCAGTTTATTGCCTTGGGATTGTAAAAGTGTATTTATACACAGTTGTTGAAAATACAAGGTTGAAGCCATCAAATTTCCTATTGTTTTTGCAGGGCAAAATAAACAAACAAACAATTCAGAAAATGAAAATGCGTTTAAAACATAAACATAAATGTATAGAATATGTGAAAACAAAACTATACGCTATGAAGCTTGGCTGCTTGGGAAGGAAAATAAGGAAGAAAAAGAAGGAAAGAAAGAAGAAATAACTAAAAATATCAAGACAACTGCAAAATCGGAATATGCAAACAACTCGTCTGTTCTATTCTATTCTATTCTATTCTATTCTATTCTATTCTATTCTATTCTATTCTATTCTATCATATTATATTATATTATATTATATTGGAATAGTTAACAAACAAAAGACAACAAAAAACTGGTTTTAGAATATACAATAATCTCTGAACTCCCCCCCCCCCAACCACCCCTCTCCAAAGCTTCACTAAAACATGGATCCGCCCCTGTGTAAACGCAGTCTGTGGGCTCCACTGATGCCGCCACCTGGCTTCAACCAATCAGCTTCTGTTATTGATCCGGAATATGCGCTTGCAAGCGCCCACATGGCCGATATGAAAACGGGATTGTTGTCAAACAAACCAGTCAGGGTTGGGAAAAAATTGAGTGAGGATATTGCTGTTCAGACATAAAACGACATATTTTCTTCAAATATTTTGGATAGCCATGGCGGATTCCTGTGTGGATTTAAATCCCGGCGGAGGAGGGGCTGGAGAGCAGGTGACGTTCCTTGCAGCAGCAGATAATCAGAGCCATGTGAGTACAGGTCTGCAGGAAACACGAGTACTGCTATATTGATTAAACATGGCTTGAATAATGCATGTCAGCTTAAAAATGCAATCAATATTTAGGCCTATAGCTGTTTTTTAATTGTTTGCTTCTTATAATTGCCTTATTATAAAGTAGCATTTTATTAAATAAACCTAAATCTTGAATGCAATCTGATGTCCACAACGATTCAGTCTAGATAGACAAGCATGATTCAAGCATGGACCAGTCTGAATAAATGAATGAATGATGAATGGCGAAATGTATGAATGAATGTATGAATGAATGAATGAATGACTCTAAAAACGGATGTAGATCGCGTAAGATCAGTGTAAGAATTCAACTTGAAGTACACTTATTTGGGGTGTCAAGAGCATTCGAGTGATATTTCAAAACATTCTAGCAGACGTGATTCATGCCGAACCCTTGACAACCACAATTTCGCGGAAGTCCGGTAGTGGAAAATTTCTTTTTTCGGGTGGGACGAATTTTTGTGGTCAGCTCAGCGTTATTTACCTAACTTACTATCTAAGCTTACTATCTCTGCCTTGGGTGCAGTGCCTGTTTTCCTTGGCGCTAAGAAAAATAAAGAAGGGGGGGGGGGGGGGGGGAGAGAAATCAATTTACACCGTCTCTGTCTGGTGCAAACCGGTTTTATTTGTCTCAGAACTTTTGACGTTGATTAAAACGCACTAGTATTTGCTGAATTGTCAATTCTAGGCATGCATATCCGTGAAATATGACAATATTATAATATATTCATTGATGAATTGTATTTGTAAACAAGGTGTGCATTTGACTAGAGTAGCATATTTTGACCATGCATACACGTGCGTATTATAACTAAAACATCATTTTTATGCTAAAACGGCAAAATAAATTCCCCAAATTCCAATTCCTTCTGACTATTAATCACACTAGGGAACTTTTTCAGTGGAATTATTTCAGCTTTTCATTGAATTAATTTGTAAAATTTTCGTCTGCCGCTGAAGCCACGTGCTCTCAGTTCACAGCTGCGTCGCCATTTTTATCGATCGCCAGGACGGCAGCAGCAGCTATTATGCCGTGACGTCACACTCTGGAACGTCTGGCTGCTTCGTGTCTGACGTTTTGGGGCTTTTGTTTATAAACATTGAGGTGCCACCGTGCCAGAATTGTCCAGCCACATGGCGCCGTAATAATTAAATATGAATAAAGTGAGCATTGTTTATTTATGCTCAATACGTCAGTTAATGCTAACTATTATTTAAAGTTATCAATGAAGTTTTTTTTCCAGTGAAACATATAAAATAAACATTAAAGCTTGTCTCATATTAAAATGAAAGTAAGAGCCATGTGCAGATGAAAAATGGTTATAAATATTCAATGACGTAAAAGTTAATATTATATATAAAATAATTGGATACAATTTTTAAAGTTAATGAACAATATAAAATAAACATTAATGTTTTTCTCAGACTAAAATGAAAATAAGAGCCATGTGCAGATGAAAAATGGTTATAAATATTCAATGACGTAAAATTGATGTCATATAAAATAATTGGATAAAAATTCATAAATGAGTAATTGTAGGAAATCCGCACATTGTCAGAAATACAAACAATCATAAATTGATAAAGAAAGTTCCTGTTTTCGATTGATAACCCACAGGAAGTTCGTCTATGGTCTGACTAAGAAAAACAACATAAGGTAAATTTATATTAAAGGCTGTTTTTTGTTTTTATCTTATCGGAATACAAATAATTTAATATATTTTGGTAAACTCCACGCAATAACCAAATAAAATATTAAATGAATCATATTTGACAGAGAATAATCTCACAGAAAATTACTATCTATTAAATAATATGTATTTAAAAAAAATAAAACTGAATACAATGTTTAAATAGCAGTGATATATTTTGACAGAAATTACCATGGAAACAAGTGCATACATGTTATATAACTGTTAAATAACTGACATTTCTTGTAGCATGAATCAAGGCCGATTATTCCTTGGGTATTTATAACATTATGACATCCTTCACATTTCGTGACATTTCGCTGTACGTAGGTCGTGCTGAAAATAATTTACACAATTTATTAATTGTTACCTAACTTACTATCTAAGCTTACTATGCAAACCTCAGTATTAAGATCCCTACTGGTGTTTATACCGAGGTGGTCGTTATACTGAAACTTTTTTTCCACATTTTGATAGATATATAGACCTGCAAAATGGTCTTATTTTGATAATAATCATAAATAAATGTATTTTTAGGCCTCAGTATAATTGTAATATTAATATAACTTTATTTCGAATGGATAAATACTGAAAATCACCATTATGTTCTATTAAAAATATACAGTTGAAAAATTTATCAGAAATACATTTATTTTTAGTATATTTTACCTCATTATTAAGACCACTTCATTATTAAGACCAGTGAATCATATAAGTAGCCTTAAATATTTAAAATAGATAGATTATATTGTATGCATAGCTTAAGTGTCTATTCTGATCTACCAGCTGGAGGCAGACGTAATGATGAGTCACACCAATTACAATTGCACATGTTAATGGGCCTAACCCCCAAGGGTGGGGTATATCACTTGCCCCGGGTACACTAATTGAATAGAACTACGTAAAATATATTTAGATTAGATGCAAGAATTGTAAATTTATTGAAAACACCCTTATAATTTAAGAATTCATTCTAAAATTCTAGTTTATTGTAAAATTCTACAATTCAGCTAACTTTTCTTAGCTATTAGGTAACATTTTGCATAATAGGCGGAGCACAATGAACTCATTTGCATAATTAGCTGTTCTATGTTAGGCATATTAGCATATGAGGCAAAACAATTATTTTAAGTTATGATAAAACATTATGTCAACCTATATATAATGTGTTTTTTAGTCTAGGAAGTAGAATGATTTTGTAAACAGAAAATATCCCCCCTGAAAATTCTAGGAAAGATTGCTCATATAGTTTACAAAAACCAACAAATACCGAAAAGGAAAGAAAGAAAAGAAAAAAAAAGAAAAAATAATTTTCAGATATCTGTTATAGCCTATATAATTCCTTTTTTGCAAGTTATTTTTTGTTCACTCCGCAGTGCATGCTTTCCGAAAAGTGTAAATAGGTGGCTCTCTCATACGTGTAATAATATGTTATAATGGAAATTTTTTGAAAATTGCAATGTGTAATGGAAAATTTCACAGAAAATTGCAATAATTTTATATAGTTGCGCACAAATCTAAATTGAGTGCCATGTTACAGGATGTGAAAGTTTCGTGTTTTCCGTAATCTGACATTTGCACAGACGATCACTCCATCCTAAAAGTGACAATTTCTGTGAAAATGTAGCAAGTTAACAATTGCTGAAACTGTTTGTAAACACACCAAACATGTAGCTCATAATGTTCAATAAATAAACCCCTTATATAAGACCAATTCATTATTAAGACCACCTCAATATTAAGACCACTAGTGGTACAGTATTCACCTCACTATTAAGACCACCTCACCATTAAGAGTGGTTGGACTTAATGTCGAGGTTTCGATATAATATCTCATGATCTCACTAGTACGACCACTCATAGTGAATTACACATTGGTCTTAATGGTGAAGTAGTCTTAATAGTGAGGTGTTTACCTTAAAAATGTTTAGTCCAAATTCAGTAGTCCATGTATTGCGATAGATGGATAGATAGATAGATAGATAGATAGGTAGGTAGGTAGGTAGGTAGGTAGGTAGATAGGTAGATAGATAGATAGGTAGATAGGTAGATAGGTAGATAGATAGACAGATGGATATATAGATAGGCAGATAGTTAGATAGATAGATAGATAGATAGATAAATATATTGACAGACAGACAGACAGACAGAGATAGATAGATAGATAGATAGACAGATAGACAGATAGATAGATAGGAAAATAATTAGATAGATAGATAGATAGTCAGGGTTAGATAGACAGATAGGCAGATATATGTATATATAGATAGATAGATAGACATGACACTTATATTGTGGTTGTTATTAAATTGCATAGCACACCAGAGAAATATGAATATATTTTATAGAAATATTGTTTCAAAAGAAAACTGGAGAAACGACATTTGGTTTGCTTAAGGAGTGAATACATTTTGCCCATTATTATGCAAGTAAGCTTTTCGATAACACTGTGCTTTGACATGTTAAAACGTGAGTTCAGGTAGAAACATGTTTTCCTGGGTGCAGGTCATTGAGTACATTGGCCCTAGGTGAGGCAGCTGAAATGATTGTGATTAGGGAAGGTGTTGAGTTCAAAAAGTTCAAATGAGGGCATTTGAAAGAAAAAGAAGCAGGAAAAAAAACCCCAATGAATAACACAAACATGAGAACGAAATAATAAATGAATGGAAACCATCCAAAATTTAATGAATTATAATTCAATATAATTTAATATGATATAATATAATATAATATAATATAATATAACTTAATATATAATATAATATAACTTAATATATAACTTATAATATAATATACAAGCCAATATCATTCCTATCCCCTCCCCCCCCCCATCCCCAAATCTATGTGAATGAATGAATGGATGAATAAATGAACGAATGAATGAAATTTAATCGAAATGTAGAGGTTCACAAAAGACATATTTCAATTCAATCTTGATTAAATTTGGAAATATTAAATTTCAAGTGAAAGATAAAATCAATTGCACTCAACTGCAAAAAAAATAATAATTAATTGCAATCAACTGAGAAAATCAATTGCACTCAAAGTAATCTGGATTCAATTGCAATTTCAGAAAGGTTCTCGGCTTTCGCTGAACTTCAAGAAGCTGAAACTGGACATAGCGGACCGGGGGAAGAAGAAGAAAGAAGTGAGGATTGATGATGATCCCGAGAAGTTTGATTCGGCCAGCCAAGGATCATTCGAAGAGGAAGAACGAGGCAACTGGGGAGGGAAGATGGAGTTCATCTTCACGTGCATCGGATATGCCGTCGGCCTTGGCAATGTCTGGAGGTTTCCATACTTGGCATACAAGAATGGTGGAGGTACGTTCATTATATATGCCCATACAAACTATTATTAAACATGGCCAATTGTGCCGTGTGCGTTTTCAATGCGTTTGGATGAATGCATGGAAAACGCATGGTTTTTGCTTCATTATGATTAGCTAAAAACCATGCGTTTATTCTTCACATGGAAAACGCACGTGGCACATTTGGCCGTGTACTCCATTTAGACTGATTTCCTATTGTTCTGAGTGGGCGATAACCGACGAAAATGTTAGTTGACTCCCTCCTGAGCGCAAACTGAACTGTTATGCGTAATAAAGGCATTAAGACAAAACAAACAATCAAAACAATTAGTAAATATGCCTAATAGAGTATGAGTTTGTTGTATCCCTCATAGACATGAGTTAACTAACATTTTGGTTGCATATATTCCTCCACCTTTGGCATCGGGATATTACCCATGGAAAAGTCATGGAATTTAATTTCATGATTTCTGTGGGAACCCTGAAATCACTCAAGCGATATGCTCTGTAACTCTTTGCTCTGCTCCACCCAGGTGTAAATGGGGAGCAGCTGGCTATGGACAGTGAGTTTAGAAAGACTCAGACCTGAACAGGTTCATTTTCCGAGTATGTAAGAGCATTTTGCACATAAAGTCACAACCACAAACAAAATTGGATACAGAATTTAAAGTAGATTAGCATAAACTACCAAGTTAAATCCTAAAGTCTGAGATTACTACTCAAATTAAAGGGTTGAATATCAACATTAGTATGTGTCTGGATGTTTGACGATGAAGAAATGGATCGATTTTTATTTTGGATTGATTTTTACTTTGAACTGACTTGAATAGTGGATTTGCACGGAAGTTTCGCGACGTTTCCACCAGGTGGCTGCAACCGAATACTGCAATTCTATTGGCTGAAAAGGTCCATGCCCTAGACTCTGATTGGCTGAAGCAAAGTGCATCCTAGCAGCAGTATTTTAGTGCATTTTAATGTATATTTGACGCTTTATCATTTAGTTGATGTTTGTTATTTCCCTGAGAAAGTTATATTTATTGAACGGATTAGTTATGATCTCCTATGTCTGAAAAGCAAAATGAGTAATAAAAGGAGCAGAAGGAGTTTCATCTCGCTGAATGCAGGGCTGCTCAGTGAAAAGACTCTATTGCAAATAGTAGACCATCCTATTGAATTAGCTGTTGCTTCATTCACAAATTGAGAAAAAGAAATCGATGAAATTGAGCTAAATATATCTGGTATCACTGCAATACTTATCAAATATGTATGACACGATTTCTATTGAATACTGTGAGTTACGATTAAATGACATTTGCTCATTTGTTATGGTGGGTTTAAAAAAATTATATAGAACAATGAAGTGCAGAGAAGTGCACTCCTATTTGCCATAAGTTTAATTAGGTCATTTCAAAATAATGGATCTGTCTGTCTGTCTATCTATTTATCTACCGATCCTGTCTATCTGTCTATCTGTCTATCTGTCTATCTATCTATCTATCCATCTATCCATCTATCTATCTATCTATCCATCTATCCATCTATCCATCTATCTATCTATCTATCTATCCATCTATCCATCTATCTATCTATCTATCTCAATAAAGCACTTTATTTAACAAATAAAGCTATTATGTTAGCCACTTCACAGCCAATTTAATAGACTTGGAAACTAAACTCCAAAGCGGAGAGTACAGCCCCTCAGCCAATGAGAGTCCTGGATTCACATGACGTCCTCTCTGTTCTGGAGTTTAGTTGCCAAGTCTATGAAATTGGCTGTAAAAAAACACTGGCTTATGCAACAATTTAGTAAGAATTCAAGAAACCAGCTACCTTGACCAAATTCTGACTGACTAGTGTATCTTTTGCCCCCTGTTCGAATAGAGAAAAAAAACCAAACCCCAAAAGTTCACCTTGGGGGGATATAAACAGGAAAACAGCATCGCCTTGCTGCAGACTGGTATCTGCTGGTAGCACTGTAATTGATAGGTGGGCAGCAGCATTGACCTCTCTGCACTAACTCATTGGCACGTGGCTCCACCACAACAACAGTGACTTTCACTTGTACCCTCTGACTTTGCTTTGTTGTTTTTTGTGTAGAAAATAAAAGTACTTACTCATTTAAATAGGGGTGGGCGCCTAGCTCGGTGGTAGCGCTCTGGGCTTCCAACCACTGGGTCCCGGGTTCAATTCCCCGTCGAGCCTAAGTTGGATGGCTGTTTCGTCCAACATCTCATTGCTATGGTCCCTGCCTGTCCTAATTAGCCCATCAGGTGCAGAAATACAGGATGTAAAGCCCTAATCCACCCACCACCCACTTACTCATTTAGAAGCAGGGTTGTAAATAAAAGCCGGGTAAATTTGTAAAAGGAATCAATACATTGCATGTGTTTGTACTAGCTTTCAGAAACAAATGCCAAAAAGATTTAAGGATGATATTGCTCAATGTTAATGCAACTGCTTCTTTTTAAAGCGTTTGCCTGCAAACTGCAAGGTTGTGGGTTCGAACCCCCACCATGGCATGGAGGAACTGAGCAGATCCTCTTTGCTCCACTCAACCCAAGTGTAAATGGGGAGGAGCTGGCTATGGACAATGATATCTATAGAGTGCTTAGCCTGATGTACTGACTATGACTGCTTCGCTGTATACTCCTCAGGGAGTTGAGAAAGGCTCCTGCTTGAATCAGCCTGCCAAGGAAAACATGCTTTAAACCCTTGATGTATATATATTTATATAAGTAATGAAATCGGTTTTGGTATGGGATTTGTTAGAGCTCACTATTCAAGAATCAAGGCATTATACTTGGCAATAAATGTAATCCTACTGACAAGACACACACACACATATATATATAGACGTCTATTTCCATATTAATATCAAAAGACAAATATTATGGATATTGCTGCCACAGTGAAGCCCACTGAGATGGCACAGACAAGCAGTTTAGCTTAATGCTTGTTTTCACACCTTTGAATGGCATCTATTAAATGTCAGCTGGACTGAAAGGTTCCATACGTTGCTATGGAAACCCAACTAATGAAAAGTTCAATACGTTGCTATGGAAACCATCTCTGATGCTTTTTAGGTTTCCTGGTTTGGTTTCCGAACGGCGTATTCCACGAGTATTCCATGTGCTATAAATAGCTCAGTGGTCACGTGGTTTTGTTGATAAACACGGCGTGCGTCATCGGGCGTTTGACGTCACAGCTCGCACTGATCAGTCAAGTCATTCGAAAGCCTTGTGTGGGGGAGGTCGAAAGAAAAGAAAATCAATGCGAATTAGGCCACAAAGAGCTCATAACAGAAAAGGGCGTAGACAGTGTTTGTTTTGGAGGGATGTGAAAACTGCAGCATTTATAGAACCTTATCTAAAGATCAATCAATCTTCTTTTGCTTTGAATGCCTTTTTCAAGATGAGATAAGATAAGATAACATAAGATAACATTAGATAACATAACATCTATCTATCTATCTATCTATCTATCTAATCTTTTGCTTTGAATGCCTTTTCAAGATAAGATAAGATGAGATAAGATAAGATAAGATCTATCTATCTATCTATCTATCTATTTGAATGCCTTTTCAAGATAAGATAAGATAAGATCTATCTATCTATCTATCTATCTATCTATCTATTTGAATGCCTTTTCAAGATAAGATAAGATAAGATAACATCTATCTATCTATTATTTTGCTTTGAATGCCTTTTCATGATAAGATAAGATAAGATAACATAACATCTATCTATCTATCTATCTATTTATCTATCTATCTATTATTTTGCTTTGAATGCCTTTTCACGATAAGATAAGATAAGATAAGATAACATAACATAAAACTTTATTTATAGTCGAAGGTGCAAGACAAAACAATAAAACATAAGCTATAAAGCTTTTAATGGACTGATATGACTGAACTACACAATGATTATATATTATACTGCTCACATATTATACATGATAAAAGGGCAATATATACCCCAGATGACGTCACAGTTCAGCCTCATGTTGATTGCCTATCTTCCATTCATGTCACAATTTTCAGAGAGAGGAAATTAGCAGATTGGAAACGTGCTCAAGCAGCTACCCATATTATAACAAGCAAATGACGTTCACCAGATTGCTGGGGTTGTCTCTGCCTGTAACATGAGATCACATTGTTTTGTCATTGTTTTGACTGATGAGAAATAAGGGTGGGATTAAAACTATAATTAGTTATGAAGATATGGCGGAAAGTTTAATAATCAAATAATTTATTGTGCCAAACTGGTGGATGCTTTTCTCAGCAGTTGGTGTATTATGTTTCCAGATATGATTTTAGTTACCAGTGATGAGATAGGGACTTAGATGTGGCTCATAGACAGCGCAGGGAGTGGGCTTTGAACCCATGCACCCACAGTCACTGCCATGGATGAGATGATGATGAGTACATCCCATGTGATGGGACAGGGACTGAGATGTGGCTCATGAACAGTGCAGGGAGTGGGCTTTGAACCCATGCAACCACAGTCACTGCCATGGATGAGATGATGATGAGTACATCCCATGTGATGGGACAGGGACTTAGATGTGGCTCATAGACAGTGCAGGGAGTGGGCTTTGAACCCATGCACCCACAGTCACTGCCATGGATGAGATGATGATGAGTACATCCCATGTGATGGGACAGGGACTTAGATGTGGCTCATAGACAGTGCAGGGAGTGGGCTTTGAACCCATGCACCCACAGTCACTGCCATGGATGAGATGATGATGAGTACATCCCATGTGATGGGACAGGGACTTAGATGTGGCTCATAGACAGTGCAGGGAGTGGGCTTTGAACCCATGCACCCACAGTCACTGCCATGGATGAGATGATGATGAGTACATCCCATGTGATGGGACAGGGACTGAGATGTGGCTCATGAACAGTGCAGGGAGTGGGCTTTGAACCCATGCACCCACACTCACTGCCATGGATGAGATGATGATGAGTACATCCCATGTGATGGGAAAGGGACTGAGATGTGGCTCATAAATAGTGCAGGGAGTGGGCTTTGAACCCATGCACCCACAGTCACTGCTGTAGATGAGATGATGATGAGTACATCCCATGTGATGGGACAGGGACTAAGATGTGGCTCATAAACAGTGCAGGGAGTGGGAATTGAACCCATGCACCCACAGTCACTGCCATGGATGAGATGATGATGAGTACATCCCTAGTGAAGGGACAGGGACTTAGATGTGGCTCATAAACAGTGCAGGGAGTGGGCTTTGAACCCATGCACCCACCGTCACTGCCATGGATGAGATGATGATGAGTACATCCCATGCGATGGGACAGGGACTGAGCTGTGGCTCATAAACAGTGCAGGGAGTGGGAATTGAACTCTTGCACCCACAGTCACTGCCATGGATGAGATGATGATGAGTACATCCCACGTGATGGGACGGGGACTGAGACGGGGCTCATAAACGGGGCAGGGAGTGGGCTTTGAACCCATGCACCCACAGTCACTGCCATGGATGAGATGATGATGAGTACATCCCATGTGATGGGACAGGGACTGAGATGTGGCTCATAAACGGGGCAGGGAGTGGGCTTTGAACCCATGCACCCACAGTCACTGCCATGGATGAGATGATGATGAGTACATCCCATGTGATGGGACGGGGACTGAGACGGGGCTCATAAACAGTGCAGGGAGTGGGCTTTGAACCCATGCACCCACAGTCACTGCCATGGATGAGATGATGATGAGTACATCCCATGTGATGGGACAGGGACTGAGATGTGGCTCATAAACGGGGCAGGGAGTGGGCTTTGAACCCATGCACCCACAGTCACTGCCATGGATGAGATGATGATGAGTACATCCCTAGTGATGGGACAGGGACTTAGATGTGGCTCATAAACAGTGCAGGGAGTGGGCTTTGAACCCATGCACCCACCGTCACTGCCATGGATGAGATGATGATGAGCACATCCCATGTGATGGGACAGGGACTGAGATGTGGCTCATAAACGGGGCAGGGAGTGGGCTTTGAACCCATGCGCTGCAACATTGTAGTTGCCAATGCCAGCAATACATATTTTGTACCTTTACCATATAACCATAAAACTTATAGCGAATAACTTTAACCAATCTTCCCCCAGGTGTACTAGCTATAAATCAATTCTTTATTACTTTCTCTTTCTCCTATATCCTGAGCTCTCCTATTCAGAAGATAAATACCACTCATAACACGTGCCTCTTGTTAGCGCCACCTGCAGTGCCAATACCAACTGACAGGTCACATGAACGGCTCTAGTCATGTGACCAGCCTCCTTTTGGTTGCATCTCTGGTCCTGGGGCGTTGCTAGGCAACAGATTTCTTGGCAGGCTGCCAAAATGGAAGGTTCGAATCAGGCAAATTGCACTCTGCTCTGGTGAATTTCCTGGTTGCGAGAAACAGCGCCGTAGCCTTGGAAAGAGTCTGGGGAGGGGGGGGGGGGGGAGCAGTTCGGTCAAAGGTCATGTCAGTTTAAGTTAAATTAAACTCTAATTGATTTATTGTATACACTGTTGTAAGGGGGGGGGGGGGGGCCTTTGTCAGCGACAGCATGGCTGTTTTAGAGAGAGAGAATTTATTTGACCAAATTAAATAATACAAACAAAAGCAGCAAATTACAAGGAACAACAATAAGCGTAAATAAAAAATAAAAAAACAATCTCTTTACCTTTGGTCAGGAGACATCCACAAAAATCCTTATTTAAAAAAAATGGGCTCTCCTGATCGTGTATATTTTTTATATTTTTATATACTATGTCAAATAAATTCGTTCTGAGTTCTGCTTCTAATGTGGACTTCAGTAACGTATATGGACTATATTTGGTAAAAATAACTGCCCCCCCCCCCCAGGCAGGCTACGGCCCTGGACAGACAGAGATAAATATAGCTGCTTCTTGAGTGGCTTTGTTGTTTATTCCCTTATATGGACTCAGCAGAGTTTAGGTGTTTCTGGAAATGTTGTCTGGATGGTGATTCAGTGAGAATTTAATGTTTCCTGACTTGGCAATAAGTCAAAATCTAATATAAAACGAGCAGACAAGACTTTAATGACAATTTAAATATTATGTATGAGGAAAAATTCATTAGATTATCGTGTAAGTTTAAAAGACAACAGCCGTGTTCTTTTACAATTCCATTACATGTGCCTTAAATCAAATATATTATTCACGGGTATCTTAAACCTAAATATCACATTTAACTACTTAAACCTAAATATCACATTTAACTACTTAAACCTAAATATCACATTTAACTACTTAAACCTAAATATCACATTTAACTACTTAAACCTAAATATCACATTTAACTACTTGACCTAAATATCACATTTAACTACTTGACCTAAATATCACATTTAACTACTTAAACCTAAATATCACATTTAACTATCTTATTCAATTTATATTACAAACTTTTAAACCCAATAATTGTTTCTGTGGTGACTTTACAAAAAAAAAGTGTTATTTTGCACTGCGAAGCCAATTGCAATTGACAGAGGAAAGCTGCAATGGGCATGAAAGTTTGATGCAGATCTTTGAGAGGTGATTTTAATGCAGCGTTATATGTGGTACAAATGACATAATTATACTCTAGCGAATTTGTTTACAAGGTGCTTTACGATATGGCACCTCTAGTGGAAAATTCCTTCTTTACTACATTCGGCGACAGTGGATTTCGCCACGACACCGAGATTCGCCACCCCCATAAAACTACAATAAACACATTTTAGATGGCTGCCGCAATGTTACAACACTGTTAATGATTTATACAATTAGTTTGCTAGCAAATCAAGACCTTGCAATGTTTATATTCATGTTTAAGAGGGGTGGCGAATCTCAGTGTCGTGGCGAAATCCACTGTCACCGAGTGTAGACAAGTCACTCCATACGATATGAGGGATAACTTTAAATTAATGAAACCAGTATACAATACCGTTCAATTTGGCATGCGTACAATTGCTTATCAAGGTCCTCTGGTGTGGAATGGTTACCCATCAATGGAAAGAACACAACTGATTTTATACAATTCGAAAATTCGTTAAGAAGTAGCAATATTTTTAGTGCATGTCAATGTGGCAACATCATTTTATGTTGAAGAAACAGCCTGTAAAATTTCATTTACACAATGTAACCAACTCTATTTATTTCTCATCAATGCATTTGTTAAATATTTCACCTTGTTTTTTGTCACAATTTTCTGTCGGCGAAAAGGTTTTATAGCTTATGTTTTATTGTTATTAGTATCACTACCGACTTAAAATACAATTTTATCTTGTCTTATCTTATCTAATCTTACTCTAGAATCATTGTTCTTACAAATATGAATAATTTAAATGCAATCTAATGAATGTTCGACATTTTTCAGGAGCTTTCTTGGTGCCCTACGTTTTCATGTTGTGCCTGGTGGGACTTCCCCTTTTCTTCAAAGAATTAGCTTTCGGTCAATTTGCCTCACTCGGTCCAATTTCAATTTGGAAAATCAATAAATTATTTAAAGGTAATGATATTAAAAATATTAATATTTTGATTTAAAGTGTTTCATTCTTATTTGGAGTTGTAATTATCATTCAAATGGAAAGCTTCAATCATTATAAAAATTCCAATGTAAAAACTTCATTGTTATGCCAATTTGATTGTAAAAGCAAAAATTTGGTATTTAAGGTCAAGGACATTAACAATTTACTAACATCTCAATGCAGAAAGAATATTTACAATGAATATCATCCTGTTCAGTGAAATATTTCACTTAGAAAAAAATTCACAAATTTGTCGTCTGCTTTCTGTAGGTCTGGGCTACGCCATGGTGATGACGTCATGGCTAATTGCCGTTTACTACAACGTGGTCATCAGTCACGTGTTGTGCTACCTGTTTGCATCATTTGCCTCCATTCCAACGGAGTTGCCATGGATATCGTGCGGCAACAAATGGAATACTCCGGATTGTATAGAGCCGGATTATGCCAAGCCTTCGAATGACACAAATGCCACTACGTATGACGTAGCTAATTTTACCAACACTGTTTCACGTGGTATGTATTTGTTTTCTTTACAAACCCAATAGGTGCAATTATTTAATTGAAAATAAAATCTAAATTAATTGTTTCCAAATTAATTGTTTCTTTTTGTATATCATCGAAAGAAGATTTACACAAGTTAATTAGAACCAACAAATACGAAACTACCTCAATTTTTAGACTACATGTTCCAAAAACTCATTCATATACCAGTGATCAGAATAACCAACACCTCAGTATAATAAATTTATAAAAATATATCACAATTTGTATAATTTCTTACTAAACCAGATAGCATTCCAAATCGGCCCAGCGTCGTTTTCATATAAGCCACTGTCATTACAACATCGTAGTAACATTGCTGACATCGCACCGACGTTGAAACGATTTGGAATGTTATCTGGGAACAGGTGCTTCGAAGCCATAAATTTAAGTTGCATCAACCAGCTTTTGAAAAGCGGCAGATGGTTATTAAGAATCACAATCGGTTCATTGTTGATTTTTTGTCTTTTTCAGTCACATCAGTTGTTTTAAATCACTTTAATCACACTTTGAATGGGACGGGGAAGCCCCAGACACCTGCAGAGGAATATTACAAGTAAGCGGAATTAAATTACACACTTTTATTTTCGTACCATCCTCTGAAATCGCGGAGAGTACAATCTTGAGAATTTCCCGGTTATCTGTCACTGCCATTATTATGGCAGCGCAGCCCTCTCAGACATGGTTGACTGATCAGATCAGTTAGTTAGAACTTTATAATATCTTAATGATTTATTAATGAGTGAGTGCATTCACGTGTGCGCTAGCATTAACTTCATTGTGTATTACGCAGAGCCCTGTGTTGGCCACTGGGATTTGAGGTCTTCACCCACAGTGATCAGATCAGTTTTATAATATCTTAATGAAGTGCCGCGAATGAGGTCATTCACATGTGGGCTAGGTGGTGGGTGGGTGATTAGGGCTTTACGTCCTGTATTTCTGCACCAGTTGGGCTAATTAGGACAGGCAGAGACCATGGCAATGAGACGAAGGATGAAACAGCCATCCAACTTAGGCTTGACCGGGAATCGAACCCGGGACCCAGCGGTTAGAAGCCCAGAGCGCTACCTCTGAGCTAGGCCCCCGCCCTCATGTGGGCTAGGTATGGGATAGCGAGAAAGCATTATAGAGCATTCAATCAAACTGACTACATTTCACACCTGAGATTTAGAGAAGCGTTCATGTGATGTCATGCTGTTATAAGAAGCTCTGGCCAATCCCTAAGTTTGTTGTTTGCCCAAATAACTGTTCATTCCAGGGAGGGTTTCAAATATTAAATGGGGGCCAGATGGTTTTGCAGCAAGTTTTGTGTATTTTAATTTTGTGGCCCCCTCCTCACCCGTTAGTTCGGTGATACTTTGAGCCCACACTTGCGTGTACGTCACATGGTCAGTTCTGGTGGGTTGCTTGGACTTCACCCACAGTGTTACCACCCTTGCCATTAGGAGGCCAAGACTTTCAAGGGCAGATCAGAGCCTCCCAAGCACTGACTACAAGAAACTCCCATTCAGTTGTTGGGTGGAGGCCTAGCTCAGTGGTAGCGCGCTAAGCTTCCGTGCAACCACTGGGTCTCGGGTTCAATTCCTGGTCGAGCCTAAGTTGGATGGCTGTTTCATCCATCATCTCATTGCCATGGTCCCTGCCTGTCCTAATTAGCCCATCAGGTGCAGAAATACATGACGTAAAGCCCTAATCCACCCACCACCCATTCAGTTGTTTATTTTGGATGTCATTCAGAAAAGATTTAAATATAAGAGAACCCTATTTTGCGAGTTTGTACTGATCAGTGCATTCCACATGTGTAACATAAGATCTGACCATAACCCCTTGCAATGCCATCACAGGGTAATATACACAAGGTTGGATCTCATGATGTTAACATAACTCTTCTCTGGAAGTCTGGGGTAATGAAAAATTACTACAGTGCAGACAGACGTGCTTATAGCCATTCCGGACTGCCAAGAATTCTTCGTTATCATGCTAAGTTTTGTAAAATGTAGGTTTGGTTCAAAAGACAGGCAGATCCTCTTTGAACCAGTTTCACTCCACCCAGGTGCAAATGGGAACTTGGCTATAGGCATTGATGGCAATTGTAGAGTGCTTGACCAAAAGAGCGTTGTAATGGCTGCATACTAGGTGTATGCTCCCCAGGGAGTTGAGAAAGGCTCAAGCTAGAACAAGGATGTAAATTGTTATGTCAGCTGCTCGTTGAGGATAGCAGACACTAAACATTACAATTACATTACAATTACATTACAATTACATTACAATTACATTACACTTACATTAAAGTTACATTAAAGTAACAATACAAAATGTTCATTCCTGAATAACACATTTATTATAGCTAGACTTTCAACATAAGTGCACTCAATAAACAAGGTCTACCAGCAAGCGGACTATTTCATTCCAAGTCCAACCATATCTTTAGCCGATTTGTTATTCCGTCATAAAATATACACCGGAAATCTCTCATGAAAGTTCTCTGATGCCAGAGGGGAATATCGGAATATCTAGCAGGACCGGATATCCATGATCTCGTAACAGGCGACATATTACTGTATAGTATGATTAAGAATTTCCATGGTATGATGATATCATTGCCTACATCTGGGCAGATGATATAAATTCATATTATAGAAAATATCAAATAGACTTCTACTGCAACATATGTCGTAAATTATAAGTTGGACGCTGACAGGAGGTAATGCAGAGTTGCAACTCAAAGAAAACAATAGTAAAAACAATTTAGTCCTCATTAATTCCCTAGCTCTGATTTCAAACTACAGAATATCAATGCTACCTGCCAGTGTGTGTGTGTGTGTGATTAGGGCTTTACGTCCTGTATTTCTGCACCAGTTGGGCTAATTAGGACAGGCAGAGACCATGGCAATGAGACGAAGGATGAAACAGCCATCCAACTTAGGCTCGACCAGGGATCGAACCTGGGACCCAGCGGTTGGAAGCTACCTCTGAGCTAGGCCCCCGCCCTCTCTACCTGCCAGTAAAGAAACATTTGGTTGTTCTAAAAGTTTGATATCATTGTTAAAAGCAGCAGTCCAGGGTCTATAGTCAGCTTCATGCTATGGCTGCATGGTCAGGCCACAAAATCTTTCAACTGGCTGGCAAATAGTGTTGGTCAGACATCACAGGCACCAGCAAGTGCCAGGCCAACATAATACATGGCTAAATAGAGGGCACTCGACACTCTCCAAGAGCTTAACCTTGCACTGTTTGTTTATCAGGGCAGCGCACTCTGCACTAAGGGCAGTTATATGTGCCTGACACACAGACTGAGTGAGAAAGGCCACTGCTGCCCGCATTCAATGAAGTCAAATGGCATTCATAGCAGATGCCAGAATGTTATGTGGTACATGTGCCTGTTGCTCAGTGTCTATGCAGTGGCAGGCAAGATATTCCATCCATAGGGTTTATGTAGGCACTGGGCCTTAAATCAGCTCTACAATTAAGTAATTGAAACCATGGTAATCAACTGCATGGAATGAAGTTATATTGTATTGTACGGAGAACAGAATAGAGTCAAGTCCAGGGGTATAGGTTGAGAAAGGTGTTTATTGTGGTGGAAACACCCAGACTGAATGATGTCCAGTCTGACCTTGCTATATAGTCAATTCAAACAAAGGATTGTGGGGGCCAGTTGCACCATCATTAATCATACAAATGATGCAGGTGCACTGGCTAGACAATGGCATATATACCAAACATAGAAGGACTAAACTCACACACAAGTAACTATGAAACATGATCTGTAAAATTGAAATATTATTACATGACAATATTATACAATATTTGTTGGGCAGTTGTCCCATGTCAAGGTTGACATAACAGGTCCCATAGATTGATTCTCCACTTTAAACTAAATCACCCACAAGAAAAAGAGAAGAAGTTTAAGATTTAATCCAGATGCTATTCCAGTTTGGCCACACTAGGCCATTTTCTTCTTCGTAAGCCCTCCTGTATTGAGCCATCTTTAAATACTTTCAATAAGGAAAGAAATTTTGGTCAGATGTGTGTGTGTGTGTGTGTGTGTAATTAGGGCTTTACATCCTGTATTTCTGCACCAGTTGGGCTAATTAGGACAGGCAGAGACCATAGCAATGAGACGAAGGATGAAACGGCCATCCAACTTAGGCTCGACTGGGAATCGAACCCGGGACCCAGCAGTTGGAAGCAAAGAGTGCTACCTCTGAGCTAGGCCCCCGCCCCCCAAATAAAGCTTCTGTATTGAATCATCTTTAAAATATTTTCAATAAGGAAAGAAATTTTGGTCAGATATATTTTCATTCGGCCTATCCAGCGTACTATCCTGGACCTCACAATTCAAATCAGTTTACAATTAAGTAACTTTACTAAGACGGAGTAATTTTGTGTTCCTTTGAACCATTGTTTTTCAGTGGCTAATGACTAGCTACTTCACATAATATAAACATTTCTTTTATGCTAGATGTGAAGCCTTGGGCCATGAGATTGTATAATGGCACTGAGTTCTTTCTTTAACATCAGATTTGCATGCTTAGGATTCATCGAACGATTGTGATAAACAATATTGCTCTCCAAGCAAGTTTATCCCACTCATTTCCATGTAAATTGACATTAAGTGTTCACATGAAATTCTAATGTAATATGGTGTTTCATGTGGAAGATTGGAAGCCATAATGAAGGTATAGCTTAATCAGGCATGTTTACTTGTCCACTAAGTAACTTGGCTTGTTAGTTTTGGTCAGAAAGCTATCATGAAACAGGCTAGAATTGGTGGTAACATACTTGTGATAATATTATCATCAACTTGAAGTCTATAATCCAAAGATATTTCATGAGCATCATCCCAGCTGGATGTCGTTCGGATGAGATGTTAAATTGGCGGTCCCTTGTACTCAGTGTCTATGCTTGGGCAAGTAAAACATCTCACCCATGGGGTGGGTAAATGTGTAACATGGGTGGACTGCTCCCCTCTCTCACCTCATTAATCAAGCCTCGCTAGCGGCAAGAATTTGCCTTAGAGGGCTGCACTTCCAATATCTATCTATCTATGTATCTAAGAAAATGTTTTCTGTACCTGCAATATTGAATAAGACCAACCCTTCAGATCACCTCACTATTCCCAGATAGCATTCCAAATCGTTTCAACATCGGCACGATGTCGGCGATGTCGATACGATGTTGTAACGACATTGACCAACATAGAAACGATGCTGGGCCGATTTGGAATGCTATCTGTGTTAAAGCGATCTCGCAGTCAAAAACCCCTTAAACTTGGGCATACTATAAAATACTCTTGTCACAGTTAGGAGTCCACACCATTACACACATTGACCTTATCACGAGTCGTTATTTCGCTCCACTGTTAGAAATATTCAAGGATGGTTAACATTAACCGTGCACGGAGTCTTTTACTTGCCCCAGCTTTGCTCTGAACCAATTTCACTCTCATTGATATACTTAGACTCAATCCATATGAGACTGAGCTAGGGTTCCGCTAAACATTCGCCATGGTCCTCTTGGCAAAATTTATGTAACTGTGGCTAAATCAAATGCTTGAGTGGCGAAAATCTGTCAAACTTAGTGGCAAAAATGCCTCTCAAGTGTACACAAGAGAAATTGACACTCCTGTTTTTTGACTGGGAATTAGAAACTTATGAAAGCTGCTTCAAATAATGGTGGCTGAACTGTCTCTGTTGTGGCTAAAAAATGGACTGCTTTAGCCACAGTGGCTGAGGCTGGAATTAATTTAGGGGAAGCCTAGAGACTGTCATTGTAAGTGAATAATGCAATATTTCCTTGAACAAAAGCAAACCAACATATCGAGTGAGATTGCATGACAAGAACCCAACCACTCAGGCATCCAGTACTGATATGGGACAAATAGGCTTATGCCATTGTAGCTTGGTGGCCAATGATAACTCTATACTTTAGGCAGATGGAAATGGAGATCTAGCTGCTAAGCTGGATTTTTAGAAGTGCTGTCACCAGGAGGAAGGTGAAAACAACTCAAAACTGTCTGATTTGGCAGAGCATGGGTAGACCTAATGTGTGATAAATAGCAAATTAAAGTCAAGGGGATTTTTGAGGGTACCAACTTCACAATTACATCCTTGGCAGGCCAATCCAGAGTCTTTCTCAACTCCCTGGGGAGTATTCAGCCTTGAACACGGGGCTTCACCGCAGGAGCTTAAGAGCTCACACCAGTGCCATCACTGTGGGTGCCTAATGCCAAGTACCCATTGCACCTGGGTGGGGTGAGGCGATGGTTGAAGATATGCTCCATGCCATGATGGGGGGTTTGAACCGTCTACCTCATGGTTAGCAGATTCAGATTCAGTTTCCGATAGTTTTATTTGACCTGAAGCAGTTATAAAAAAGTACAATATTACAATTAAGTTTATTAAAATTTGCTTTAAGTAGGGCGACCCCTTTAAGACATCTTTGATGTCGCTGCCAAGGGGCCACCCTAGTCCTAATAGCTCCTAATATAAAAAAAATAAAATATCTTTCAAATTTCAATCTTTCAACCAGTGGCAGGGGACAGACACACAGTGGTAGACTTAAAAAAATAAGTTAATAAATAAAAATTACATTAATCGCACAAATGACAGTAAATCCATCCCAGAGATGACACCGGTCAACCCAAACCATTACAGAGGAACGCCTTATCCACTAGAATACGACATTTCAAAATGTCCTATTATTACTATAATAAATGTGTTGTGATACACATAAATGAATGATGATCTGGTAAAAAATCCATTCCCGGACAATGACTATTTTATAACTGGACTTAAGGTATAATCGTGCACATTATAAGCCGATCTGACTGTATTGGCTTAGTCTGATTTCTGACTTACGATATTGCCATTTCGTCATGCTTGCAAATGACAGCATGTGATATGATTCGGTCTACTATTAGGTAGGTAGGTTTATTGACACTAGGTTTTATACATTTGATAATTTGAAAAGCGGGATGGAAATATGAATGCTAAATAAACATATGTTTGCATATATGTAAATATATATAACATGCCCACAAACATGAACCTCTCTAATAAATAACACCACCCAAGATATATAATGTATAATATGATCATTATAGGGAGTTTGCCTCATTAGAGCAGTTATTTAAGATTTTAAGATTTTTTATTTGTACACAGTATGTAGTAGTTCAATACGGTTAGTACATCACATAAACAATAAAAGACATTAATAAGCATACTGTGGGGGATGTGCACAAGCTTACTAAAAAGCTATAAATTTGTGCAAACCCCTTACATTATAAATTGAAATTAAATTCATATAGTGAGAAAAAAATAAAAATAAAAAAATAAATAATAATAATAAAAAAAATTAAAAAATCAAGTGACATGTATTGCATAATTACACACTAATATTAATTGCAAAGATGCTTTTTTAAAGCTTTATTAAAGGCTTTGACACTAGTTTTACTTTTTAATGTTCTATTTGCATGCAACCATATTCCTATTAATAATATATACTGATTGGGTTGAAAATTGTGGTTCCGATACAGTCGACTACATCGCTGTGAATCGGTCGTAAGGCGATGAAACATTGTACAGGTCCTTGATATTGATAAAAGGTCTATCGGGCAAGACGAAAGCTTCTGAATAAAACATGGAAGGCTAAAAAGGCTAAAATGCATGAGAGTGGCATAATCACGACTGACATTTTTGCTCTCCGGTTGAAAAATGTTATCAGCGAAGGCCAGACTGGGCGAACGTTGTCCCGGGAATTGTTGCGCTTTGCAGCTACAATGTCAACTGAGAAAGGCTCATGCTTGATAAGGCCATACAATTGTCAATTACTGGTCTACAGCTGTAGATTATCATTGCACAATATTTCTTTCAATCTGTAAATCTTTACTATATGTTTGTCCTTACCAAATGGGCATTTTGTCATTTATTTATTTAGTCAGTCAGTCAGTGAATCTGTTAGTTAGTTAGTTAGTCAGTTGGTTAGTTAGTTAGTTGGTTGGTTGGTTGGATGGTTAGTCAACACAATCATCTCGCCATGAATTAGTAAAGTATCGTGATAACTGCATCAAGTCAGTCAGTCGTTCTTGTCGTAATGTATTTATCAGTCAGTCAGTCAGTTAGCCAGTCAGCCAGCCAGCCAGCCGCTCAATCGCTCCACGACTCCAATCCTGTCAATCAATCAGTTTCGTCATCCAACTTCTTTCCTGCATAGATGTCTAATATCTTCCCTACAATCTCTTTATCATCTTAATTCTCTCCGATAACTCGTGTTGTGTGTCTTTTCCAGCCACTTCATCCTTGAGATCAGCGAAGGCATCGAGTATGGTGGAGGCATCAATTGGAAACTGGCTCTCTGCCTCCTCCTCGCTTGGTTCATAGTCTTAATCTGCCTCATCAGGGGCATCCAGTCGTTAGGAAAGGTAAGGTCGTCTATGTTACTGACATTTGAAATACACTACAATCGTCTGAAATTCACTATAAACTGTTTAAAATCCGCTACCAACATTTAAATATACAACTAATCTAAAATCCAATACCACAACAATAAAAATCAACCAAAAATATATCTGAAATCCACAAAGTAATATCTAAACAATTATCTCAAATCCACAAATTAATATCTAAACAAAATATCTGAAATCCACAAAGTAATATCTAAAAAAATATCTCAATTCCACAAAGTAATATCTAAATATCTCAAATCCACTAATATCTAAGCAAAATATCTGAAATCCACTACATAATATCTTTATCTAAAATCCATTACCAATATCTGAAATCCACCACCAACTTATAAAATCCAATACCAATATTGAAAATCCTGCACTAATTTTTAAAATACACTTACAATATATGAAGTCCACTACCAATATCTATAATACACTATACTATCTAAAAAATAATATCAATCTAAAGTTCATTAGGGAAATATAAAATAAGATAAGATAAGATAAAACTTTATTTCAGTCGGTGGTGACAATAAACAAAGAACATAAGCTACAGTAGCTTTTAACCGACAAATATAAATATCCGAAGTCTTCCACCAAATATATTTAAAATCGACTAAAAATGTCTGAAATCCACTAAATCATGTCTACAATCCACTTTTAGGCCACCTCGTTATTTAGATCACCAAATAAATTGACCAAATTGTGCTCGTTTTAATGTATTTTACCTCACTATTAAGACCACTTCATATTTAAGTCCTTAAAATTATTACTGCAGAGAAACCTGACCATAAGACCTATTCTATTCTATTCTAAATGGCAGTTTCATATGTAATAATCTGCCATTTTGGGAAATAGATGATATTCTGACTCTGGCTCTATTCTATTCTATTCTATTCTATTCTAAATAGCAGATTATTATGTGATAATAATCTGCCATTTGGGAAATATATGATATTCTGACTCTGGCTCTATTCTATTCTATTCTACAATATGTCACTGTGAAGGATACAATATTAAACATTAAATCTACACAATTGCATTTTTATGCGGCTCAAATTAGTATTTTATATTTTCACAATCATTATATTAATACATCGTATTCATTACAAAAATGGAAATATGAAATCAATACATTTCACTCTCGTTGCAATTCTATACAGCAGCCAACACATGATGTTTTTGGATATCACATTCAAATTCTATAATTGACATGTTCAGGTCAAATATAGCCAATCACGTGGAAGCCTCGTGTGAACTTAATGCAATATGATAATAGGCTAATATACACCTGGAAATAGCAGGTGATTTATATATATCCGTATATTAAAATAGCACTAGATATAGGCTAGTAGTGATTTAATGTGATACTTTTTATTTTAGTGCATAAAGGGTACACCACAATAATATGGAAACATAAAATGATAAAAAAAAGATGATTATGGTTAATAAACACACTAATATCTAGTTTATATCAAGTATAGAACAATTTGTAATCTAATTGTTAGCCATTTTTACAGTTGCAATCAAAATATAATCTTCAATGTATAAAAAAAAAAATTTAATTTAGAATATATTCATCAAATTTTCATAATGAGACAGACCAAAATATTGGAACATGAAATAGGAAAAAGTGATGACCATTTATAATTATGGTTAATAAACGCACTAATACATAATTTATATCCAGAATAGAACAATTCGTAATCTAATTGTAACAGTTTTAAAAATATATTCTTCAATATATAAAAAAAAAAAACAGGATATACATCAAATTTTCATAAAAAAGCAGACCACAATGTTATAACATAAAATGAGGAAAAAGTTATAACCATTATAATTTAGAGTATTTACATACAAAAATACTTAATATTATATTCATATTAAAAATAGAAGATGCTGCAATCTAATCGCTACATTAATAATTAAAATTTTATCTTCAATCTATAAAATAAAGAATTTTCAACGTATGAAAAATACACGGGTACAAATGTACTCCGCTGTAAGACCACAGCACAATTGAGACCTACACATTCTATTCTTCTTGCAATTTGATATTACCTCACTATTAGGACCACCTCGCTAATACAGCCAATAAAGTTTATACTAAATATCACATATATACTAAATACCACCAATAATTTTTTTTCCAAAAGATACATTATTTGGCATGTCAGCTATGTGAAAATACTATGTGGGTTAATTAAATTTTTTTTTTCTGCCATCTATAAGTTCCCCTAAAAATCAATTAACAATATTTTCATGTACACTGAAGAGTGTCATTGTGGCCGAAACCTGTGACACAAGGTTGCAAAATAAAAATAAATAATATATATATTATCCTCATATCAATATTGTGATTATATGACTCATTAACAATTAAAAAAATATTAAAACCTAATAAACAGGACTGTGATATAGATTGATGTTGCCTTGAACTATATTATTATTTTGAAATAGATTTTATGGACATGTATATTATGTATGAAAATAACACCACTACTATTACGCATTGCATCAAGGATAAACAACCGGACATAGAAGATTTAATTAATCACGAATTAAATTTGTATGGCCTAAATCAGTTCCTGAAATGCTAAAAATAAATTTTTAATTTTTTGTTTAAGATCTTGCCTGCCATATCAAAATGAGTTTATTACTAAAAACCTAAAAACTAAAAAACTAAAAAATATTCTAGGTTCTATTAAAATGCAACAACTGAAATCAAAGTTTATTAAATTTCCATAAAAACTATTTCTCCCTAATTCGACAAATAAAAAAGTCCATAAAAACTATTTCAAATCGAAATTTCCATAAAACTATTTCAAATAAAAATTTCATTCAGAGAATAGGTTAGATACAAACTACAAAGTTAATGGAAAAGAAATAAATATCAAAATGTATATTACACGTCCTTCAGGTGTAAGCCTGTTATATAATATAGATTAGGATTCCAACTGTTGTTTTTGCAATTAATATGAAAATATGGCCAATAAACTTCAACTTAGAACATTAGAAAAATCCCTCAAGACCAAAATTGAAAGTTAGTGTCTGTATGTCCAAGAGGAGTACAGTTGTGATGAGGATTTTACGAAGAAAGATATTCAATCAAGAACAAGTCAAGTACACCTCCATACATCTTGCAAATGGCAAAGCAAATCAAGGTTATTGCCTCAGTCTGAATGCTGTATAAATTCTTAAAGTAATGTTCTTCCACTGTGTATTGATTGTTGGTATTTACTATTTTCAATGTCTCAATGTCTACTGTCTGAAGCTGCAAGAGGCAGATGTAATGATGATATGATAAGGCTGCTTGGAGTCCACACCATCTTACACATTTACCCCATGGGTGGGCTCTTTTACTTGCCCCGGCATAGACACCCGAGTACATGTATTATATATAAATAGTATTTGTTTACGGTTACCCGACATAAAATACACACTCACTATTAAGGCCACCCACAGTCCAAAACGTAGTGGTCTTTATTGTAACGTGGTAATTGTTAAAAAAATAATAATGGGTGGTCTAGTGGCAAGACGCTCGCCTGCTCCTCTGAGGGATCGGGTTCAATACTGGGCTCGGGCACCCTTTATTAGCAAGATCCCAGCAGCTGGATGTTGTACAGATGAGATGTTAAATTGGGGGTCCCTTGTACTCAGTACAAATCCCACCATGTAACATGGGTGGACTCCTCTTCATCAATCAACCCTTGATAGCGGCAAGAACTTGCCTTAGAGGGCTGCACTTCCCATATATATCTATCTATCAGATTCAGTTCTTTTTATTTTGCCAAAATATATTTACAATTTATTTTCATATTTTCATTTATAAACATTTGTTTCGCAAGGAGACCTCACAAAGATAAATATATTTTATCGCTAGCGTGAGGCCACCTGGAAAGATCCATTAATATAAAGAATATATTGTTGAAAAGTATTATGAAGAAGCCGTTTTCAATACTGCAGTCTGCGAAATAAGATGCTACAGTGCTATTTTTCACATATTTCTTAAATTCATCTAAATTATGTGTTTCTAATTATTCACTGTAAGTCATGGACATATTATTAAGGGTTTAGATAAATCTATACTTAATACTCTGTTTTGCTAATTCATGTTTAATTAATTATCTATCTATCTATCTATGATGTGGTCTTAATAATGAGGTGCACTGTGCTCTTAACTCAGTACATTAAGTTGTCCAAAGTACGGCTCACTATTCAAATCCAGAATGTCTTATAAACAAGGTAGTCTCATTGGAGATGTTATATTTGTACTTGCAAATTAAAAAAAAAAAAAAAGAAGATATATTGTTGTTTCAACCCTCAGATGGCATTATTCCTGATTTCCAATTTTACAATTTGTAAATTTCAATCATTATAACTTTTTTGCAGGTGGTGTACTTCACAGCCATCTTCCCTTACATAATGTTGACCATTCTTCTTATTCGCGGACTCTCACTCCCGGGCGCTGGCCAAGGAATCATATTTTACTTAAAGCCGGACTTTGCCAAATTAGCAGATGCCAGGGTATGTATATTCTATTTATGCTCATTTTAACACTGATATAATATTTAGGGTATGCTGTTACAATAAGCGATAAGCGAATGTGCCAGTGGGGAGGAAAAGTACCAACAGAGGTCACCACCATAGCAGATAAGCAAAGAATATGTACCAAGAAGCGCCACTCGCTATACTTTTACATTGTAAATGCCGGGAATGCTGGGAAAAGGAGGCGCAAACACAGGATTGACAAAGGCCAATGTGACGTCATCATTATATTAAGAGTGACGTAATTGTACCGATTGTGTGCGCCTCCTTTTCCCTGTAGGCATAGCGCGACCTACTTACGAGAGTGCGTGTTCTTTTGTTATTCTTTGAGATGAGTATTGTTTGATATATACGTCATCTATTGTAAGACGTCACCAAGGCAACACAATGATGTAGTGACGTCATCTTATGGTTGTAGTGCCTCCTGCAGTAGGTAGGCTATGTTACTTTTTCTCCCCAGTTGTGATGTCTCAGGTCGAAGTTCAAATTTCTCAGAAACTGAAAATTTCAAGGAGTACAGAAACAACTGACCCCAAGTTACTGCTAAATTTAATTCTGTCTAAAAGTGAAATATTGAACTTCGCTCCATAAACGTCTTGAGATAATTGGGAAATCAATTCGGTCTCCATAACATACACCCTTTTCATGTGGCAGCCATATTGGCAATTTTGCCTCATTGACTTTATTTTGATTACATCATATATTATGACATCATTATGTCGCCATTGTTCTTGCACTCTGTGACCTCACTATGGCCATTGTCTGTTGATGATGTCAAACCTATATCTGAGCACAGAGAGAGGTCGATGAGGCCAAAATGACAACATGGCTGCCCTGTGAAAAGAGTGTATAAGCATTCGAGTCAAATACCATTTTTTATGAAACGAAAGCAAAAAAGTCTCACATTGCAGTGATTTTGTATGCGTTTCCTTTTAGTTCAAATTTATACTTTTACAAAGGATATGATTGAAAACGCATAAACCAAAAAAATACTCCTGACTGTGGTTGGCAGCGCTCGAGAGCAAACTAGCTTTCCAATCAATTCATCGGCAATGAAATATTAAGCGATAATGACACATTCATGTCATCAATTCGCGAGAAATGACACATTCATTTCATCAATTTACATTATCTCATTAATTCATCTCTTTAACAGGTGTGGTGCGATGCTGCAACTCAGATTTTTTACTCGCTGAGCGCTTGTTCCGGCGGGCTCATCGCGATGTCTTCATATAACAAGTTTGATAACGACTGCTTGAAGTAAGTGCCAAGTATAAAATAATAACAATCTGTTCTTGCTTGAACTAATTAAAAAAATAAATGACGAGAGAAAACGTAAGGTATATTAAAACAAGACAATCAAACAAATTAGTAGATATGTATAAGTTAGTTATATCCCTCATAGTCAGGACTTAACGAACATTTTTGTTGGTTATATCCCTCGACCTTCGGGATACAACAAAGATTTTAGTTAACTCCCTCCTATTCGGGATATAACTACTACTCATTCATCGGATGACCAGACCACTATTCACCTAACCCCACAATTACAAACTTGGTTGTTACGTACATTTAATGGCCTAATTTCTACTTATACAGAGATTCACTAATCGTGGCCGTCATCAACTGCCTGACCAGCATCTACGCAGGGTTCGTCATCTTCTCAATTCTCGGCTTCATGGCCCTGGAGAAAAATGTTCCTGTCGGAGATGTCGCTCAAGGAGGTATACTAGCAGCTAACATATCTCAATTAGGCTACTGCCTATTCACAAGGATATCCTTCGCAACATCAAAGTATTCTGATAAATACGAGTATATCTCTGATGATTTCCTTT
This sequence comes from Alitta virens, assembly GCA_932294295.1. NCBI lineage: Eukaryota > Metazoa > Annelida > Polychaeta > Phyllodocida > Nereididae > Alitta > Alitta virens. The sequence goes on from OW028581.1 coordinate 2,460,607, forward strand.
GTGGCCTAATTTCTACTTATATGAAGACTCATTGATGAGTGACGTAGATGAAACTACTACTGATGAGAGTAATTTCCATATTGTGTTTGATTTAATGTTCACTATGTAATATTAATGGATCTCTCCAGGTGGCCTCACGCTAGCGATAAAATATATTTATCTTTGTGAGGTCTCCTTGCGAAACAAATGTTTATAAATATATACAGTAAATATTTGTTGGCAAACTAAAAAGAATCTGAATCTTTATGTTCCAGGCCCTGGTCTAGCCTTTGTTGTGTACCCGGAAGCAATTTCTAGAATGCCCGCTCCGCAGTTGTGGGCCATTTGCTTCTTCTTCATGATGGCCGTGCTTGGTTTTGGTTCACAGGTGAGAAACTTTATTTCAGTTTTTTTTATTTAATTTCGGTCAAAGGGTCGTAGTGAGCGATTCTTGGCTTGTTGGAGGAGAAATGGTCAAAAATAATTTTATGCCATTATGGGCCTCATTGATAGTTCATAATTTGTTTTAGCGTTTCATTTTCCGGGAAAAAATTCTAAAATCAGGGATATTTAACATGATTTCAGTTCCACAGAAGAGCTATGCTCATATTACATAGCACACCATCACTCTACACTAACATTATTTCTCCCTAATTTCAGTTCTCCATAGTAGAAGCAGTGCTGTCAGCCTTCACCGATGAGTTTCCCCACATTTTAAGAGGAACTTACGAATCGTATATATTCAGAACTTCTGTGATTATTTTTACATTCTTCATGGGTTTGCCTATGGTAACTAAAGTGAGTATAAACCAAATACTTTGAAATAATCTGAAATTTTGATAATTTGATTCACGATAGTTTAGTTTAGTTTATTCACATTTATATTGCGTACATCTATATATAGAAATACACGCGATGGCACTTAACAATTGAAATAAAAAACCGATATTTGTCTAAAAAGATGAAAAAAAGATGTAAAGCTTCAAATAAATCGAAAAATAATAAAATACAATTAAAAATAAGAGAAAATTAGATAAATATATAAATTATTGCAACTATTGACATCTAATAATTGTGGGCATGACCATTTTCTTTTTCCAGGGTGGGATTTACATGCTGAACTTGGTCGATTACAGCGTCAGTGGATTTCCCTTGTTATTTGTTGGTTTATTCGAATGCGCTGTCATCAACTGGATATATGGTGAGTACTAAGACCAATTCATATTTTGAATTGCTAATTTTATTTTAAAGAGTACTGGTTTACATGAGCTAGAATAATTCCCACTGTAATAGGGAGAAAATGTAACAGAGCCTGAGAAAAAGTAACAGAGCCTGAGAAAAAGTAACAGAGCCTACAGTGGGCACTACGGTCATAAAAAAACAACAATAAGATGATTATCTGCTACGGTGTCAGTGACCTCTTGTGGCACTTTTTCTCCCCATTACGCAATATAATACGGTCATAGTTGATCTGTATGAGGCAGCTGGAAAAGATAGGACGAGTGTGTTCATATGCGATGAGGTACTAACAATGTTGTCTAAGTTCAAAAAGTAAAAGAGCCTACAGGGGGCACCACGAACGTAGCAGATGAAAAGACAATAAGATGACGTCACTACACCATTGTTGCATGGATGACATCACGACATAGATGACATCATCAAACAATACTTATCTGCTACAGTGTCAGTTACCTCAAGTGATTCTTTTTATCCCCATTGATTAAATACACATAATATGAAACACATATGGCAGGCTGACATCTAGAAGATGTACAGTATCCAACAGTAAATTTTGCGCATCGATTTCTCTGGATGGGTGGGGGGATGCAGGCCCACTTCTTCTGTACCACCGTGACTTTCCCTCGCTTGTACAAGTGGCCGCAGTTAACGAACAGACCCTAGTCAAGAGTGAAAGTAATGGTGGATCATTGATGCCAAACTATAAAGTTGTACTGATATGTGATATCAAGTAAAACTGTCTAACAAAGCACAAATGTTCCAAAACAAACGCGTGTGAAATAGGGTAAAATTCATATGTGATTTCGGGGGGGGGGGGGGGGGGGGAATGATTGCATTGATCATCCTCCCTTCCAAGAAAGTGTGGGGTATATATCCCCCACATCCCCTACTGAATCGACGCCCCTGATTATGAATCATTAGAGCCTGTCAAATAGTTTGATACAATCAGGTTTCATAACAAGTGGTTCAGAAATACAAATTAGGCAAAATATGTGTTCTTCGGCAATGACCTCTTTATATATATAACCATATTTTCGTAATAATACAAGATTGGCTGCGGGCCATATTTTACGCCTTCAACACACATAGCTGGATGGTGTGTATTGTGCTTGGTGCTTTGGATACTTTAGACTTAAGTGCAATCTCTGCCTAGTAAGCATCAAATGTTACTGCCTTGACCCGAAAGACCAGACCTTTTTGTACTGAAAGGTTGCTCTTAGATGTAAATACTAAACTGAGAGAACAATAAACCATCTTAATTGGTTGGTATTTACATACACAAAGCCAACTAAGCTAAATTTGTTACAAATGCATTATACTGAATAAGTTGCAATGTGGTGCCAGTTAATTATGTATGTTATGATGGGTAACCAAATTAGCTTGGAGATATGTCTGGTCACTAAAACCGCTCTCAAGAATTGTTTCATTTCGCGGATGAGTATTACACATCGGGAGTTATTATTATTGGCCAGGGTCATCGAAATTAGCCACTCAAAATAAATTATCACAAACACTTTTAAAATGCTTTATATTGTAAATTATCAGAAGAGTAAAGTGTTTTGACAATTTATGAAGTTGAAAGGTGAGTAATTTTGTTTGTGAAGGGTGGCCAATTTGGATGACCTGGCCAATCTGGATGACCCGGTGTGTATAAACCAGTGCCTTTAAGAACGCTTATCAAAGATACTCTCAGCCAAAAACCCTTGCTCTGGCAAAAACTATGTGCTGTACTTATTAATTCAGTGTCAAATATCTGCATTAAAACCTTTTAACAGTGCTTTGTAATCAGAGACTATGCTGAGGCAAATAATAGAACCCACTTTTGGTTCAAATCCTCAAAATGTCCACAGCCTATCACTACATCATTACATCTGCCTTTAGAAGCTTTGAAGTAAAGGGTATGGGTAGAAAAAGTACCACAAAAGGTCACTGACACCGTAGCAGATAAGTATTGTTTGATGACGTCATATATATTGTGATGTCATCCATGCAACAATGGTGTAGTGACGTCATCTTATTGGTTTTTTTTAAATGTACTACGGTTGTAGTGTCCTCTGTAGGCTCTGTTACTTTTTCTCCGCATAACAAAAACCTGGAAATGTATATTTTGTAGATATTTTATTGAAAAAATTTGCTAATGTGAATATTTGTAAATATTTCAGGTTGTGACAGATTTTTATCAGACATAGAATCTATGTTGGGCAGAAGACCTTGCATTTATTGGAAAATTTGTTGGAAATATCTCACCCCCTTTGTTATTTCTGTAAGTATTTTCAATTTTGGGTATAGTGCAGTATAGCGGACCCAAATGTATGCCCATATTTGGTGTCCATGAAATATTAAAAAATATCACTTTTTGCGCAAAATTTGTTCTATCACAGAAGAGGAATAATATTTTCATAGCAAAGCAGAGGTTTGGGGACGGCAGCCCTCGATAAAAGAAAAAAATAAACAATGTCTTGAAAGTGAAAAGAGCGGTCGTTTTTTGTGACGTCATTCATTGAATTGAGGGATATGACGTCATAGGCATGACAAGAAGGCTCGCTAAATAAGGTGATCAATTTGGGTCCGCGATACTGTACTTTTTTCTTAATTGTTTATAACCATTTACAACACCAAAAACCAAGAAATATGCCTGAATAGGTGTAATATTATGCGCAAAAAATACATTGAACATCATGTAGATGAGCCGATTTGCCTTTAAAAACTTACGCAGTAGTTCTATTTCCCAAGTACAACTGAAAGGCATTGTGTGTGTGTGATTAGGGCTTTACGTCCTGTATTTCCGCACCAGTTGGGCTAATTAGGACAGGCAGAGACCATGGCAATGAGACGAAGGATGAAACAGCCATCCAACTCAGGCTTGACCGGGAATTGAACCCGGGACCCAGCGGTTGGAAGCCCAGAGCGCTACCTCTTCTTCGCGATGAAGTGGTTATGATTGCGAGGCAAAACACACTAATATCAAACATGACAAAATAGTTGCATTTGTTTAGCAGGGAATTTTACACCGTTGTGCTGTGACTGACGTATTTTATTTAATACCACTTACGGCTGACTGACCTTGTGTAAAATCCAATATGTTACCACTGCAATTATTTTGTGATTATATAATAATTGTTTATAATATGTATTATCGGCTTAGGGTGACATCAACCTTTAATGTGACTCCTACTGTCACATCTGTGACATACATCATGCAGCAGGGTGTCACGTCTAATAACTTAAACCTGAATCCGCACCAAATGCATTATCTCAAGGTCATGTGGGGTGGGTGGGTGATTAGGGCTTTACGTCCTGTATTTCTGCACCTGCTGGGCTAATTAGGACAGGCAGAGACCATGGCAATGAGACGAAGGATGAAACAGCCATCCAACTTAGGCTTGACCGGGAATCGAACCCGGGACCCAGCGGTTGGAAGCCCAGAGCGCTACCTCTGAGCTAGGCCCCCGCCCCTCAAGGTCATGATAATAAAACAGAATTGAAACATTTAATTATTATCATTATCATACATGTATACATTAATAACTGTCCCTATTCACAGATAACAGTCAAACAAAAACTGTATTTGTCAAGGTAGCTAATGGTTATTGCTAATGAAAATACATGTACAACTGTACAGAAAAGGGGTAAACTTTGGTCAGAAGAGGTGAAAACAAGTTTACTGCCCAGATGTAACATACATGAATACATAAATAACTATGCCTATTCACAGATAACTGTCCAACAAAAGTCATATTTGTGTCAAGGTAGCTAGTTTTTCTTAATTACAAAATCTAACTAAAAACACTCCCTAGGATAGAGCTAAGGTAATTAGAAGGACTCCCAACAGAAGGGAAATGAAATGTACTAATCAGAAAGGTTTAATCATAAGCTGATTACCTTGTAAGGTGCTTATTTCCAATAGAAACAGTCCATGTGTTAGGCCTACCACCGTCTTCAATTTCAACCACTAAAACACATTGCAGATAGTTACATCTATCTTGGTGAATATCGCTTCAGTTAGCAGTGTGTGTTTATGTGTGATTAGGGCTTTACGTCCTGTATTTCTGCACCTGATGGGCTAATTAGGACAGGCAGAGACCATGGCAATGAGACGAAGGATGAAACAGCCATCCAACTTAGGCTTGACCGGGAATCAAACCCGGGACCCAGCGGTTGGAAGCCCAGAGCGCTACCTCTGAGCTAGGCCCCCGCCCTCAGATAGTTACATCTATCTTGGTGAATTTTGCTTCAGTTAGCAGTGGGTATTAGCAGTCTCATACCCAGTGTTTAGCGAAATGCGAATGCCCTAAGGGTCTGCCAGATTTCAGACAAAGCGAGGATCCTGGTAGGGGAGCAAAAACATTTACCAGTGTGTATCGGTTTCTATCAACCATTACAGGCAAAAATGACGACAATCCATGTTTAACAGTCATATATACTGCCAGATTCGGCGATATTTAAAGAACTATTTTGTTCGCCGCTACTTTGAATTCAATGGGCGTAGTAATATGCCTACTTTCATCGCCTATAGGGAGCAATGTTATCGCATAGTCTGAGGTATGAGGTCTATAATATACGGATAATACAGCAGCATTCATACAGTTGGATCCAATAATACGACAATGCTGTATTCGTGCGTGTTCAATGTGAAAAATGTTCACCCTTAATTCAGTACGTAATACATTAAATTCAAACCTGTTTATTTGATTCATTTTTACTCTCTTGATATTTAGGCCTATTGTACATTTGCATCAATTTTGTAATCCCTGTGTGCAAGATGGTCTTAATAATGAGGCCGTTTTAAAGTGGAATGCCAATGCACATTGCAGTTATCTAAAGTCTCTCATAAAAATTATCATATTTGATCTGTTTCAGATGACCATTATTTTCAACTGCTTTTACTACAAGCCACCGTACTATGATAACTACACTTACCCTCCTTGGGCGGAGTCCCTGGGATGGCTCATCGCTCTGTTTCCCATTCTCTGTATTCCGTTTTTCTTCTTGGTTCATTACTGCACGAGCGGAGGTTGGAGTGTAAGTCGATGTCATTTAATACACAAGAACAATGTTAACCGCCACAAAATGTACCGATCATTTTGGTGGTGTGGGCTAAAATAGATAACGACAAAGTAACTGAAGTGTTGGGTTACCACAAAATATTTGTATTAATTTCATCAATGCAAATTTATTGATGTTGACTTAGTTGGATATGGCATTGCTTGTTTTAACATTTTAACATTTAACATTCTGTTCATCCAAATAGAAGAAGCTCACTGAGTAAATGATTGAAATTTCCAAAAGTTCCAACTTCACTGAACAATATAAATCTAGCTCACAGTCTCGTACAATAAAAGTGTAACTATAGCACAGCAGTAAATTCTGACTTAACTTTTGTTTTATCGATATAATTTTCATTATAAAGATAACACAATAGTAAAATTCAGTTACTCAAGATTATTGTCATTGTCCCGAACACCATTTAAAAGACTTTTAATTTCTTTGTAGTTATTCAAAGAGCTCAACGTTCCAGACAAGGATTGGGGACCAGCATCTTTCCGAGCTCGTTTCAACTGGATGAACAAGGAAACGTGCTTGACTCCGGTTGCCGAGGGACACTTCGTCTTCCCTAGAACAGTCGTCCAACCGATGCTCATGCTTCCCACAATTACGCGGACAACTTCGGTGGATTTCGTTAATCAAGCTGGTAGTACACTCAATATCGCTAACGGTGGTCAGCTTGTGAGAGGAAAGTCAAACGGAAGCTTACCGAATTTGAACACAAAACTCAACGTTTCCAAAAAAAGTTTATTGTCATCAGTGAGATCTATTGGTTCCAGGAAATCTTTTGGTTCCAGGAAATCAGATGAAACAAGCGTATGACACACGCCCGCTACTAGTCTGTCAAATTTTCCCCATTACCATCCCGAATAGTTTGAAGAGCACGGGTGCATCGAGCAGTGATTCTTGCAAAAATTCGACCGCACCCATCTCTTTCCCCGCAACTAACGCAAGCACCGGTTGAACACCGAAGACAGACAGTCACAGCGTGTGATTCGGAGGGTGAAACATCGCTGAAAAGGAACACCAAGAGCTAGGAGGAGGGACATCTAACGCTACATAGAAGCACGAAATAAGCAACAGATAAACCAACACACAGCGTGTAGCTATCACTAGTTGTAGGAGACGAAACGCAAGTCATATATTAAGATCACAGCAAGGAATGATATGCATTGATGGTTGGGTGGATTTAATACATGTTTAAAAAATGTAACATGAGACATACTATCCATAGTAGTCAGTTTAATTAATTGAGGAAGACTTAGGCAATTGTAGGTAAAACATTAATACTGTCAGAATTCTCGTAACGAGCAAAGAAATATTGCATTTCATGTGGTGATTATGTAGAAGTACGGAGTCAAATCATTTACAAATACATGAATACTATCCTAAACTAACCAGCAGGTTATACTCTTTAAAGTTCTAGTCCATCTAAGGTATAGCAGCTATGGTGTAGTCTGTGATAAGACCGATGATCTTTGATGTGGTTGTTCGAAATGTGATGTACAGATTTTAATACAGATGTAAAAATCACTACGATCTGCAGATAATATCATAACACGACTATTTATGTGTGTATAGTATTATATTAAGATGCCTAGAATAAGTAAAACCATGTATATTTATATAGATGTTAGAAGTCTGTTAATGTTTTATCTGAAGAGCTGAATTAGTTTGTTGACGGCGAAAACTTAGACACAGTACAGAATGGTTTTAACCGAAAAATGTTGACGAAACATAGAATACTAAAAGATATGTAAAGAATACATATTATGTTAACGTTTTATAAAAAAAAGTGTGCACCTAGATCTTATTTTATTGTAAGCAAGTTTACATGCATTTTACATGATGCTTACCAACCGAAGTCACTGTCACTTTCAGTCTGTTGCTGGTATTCGTTGCTAGTCACATAACGACAAGAACATTATTTGATAGTTGATTGTATTTTGGAGATTATTACAAAGGGTGGTCATATTTTACTGAGCAAAAAGTTCAGCAAACAGAAAGTTATAGCAAAATGTTTTGTAATTGTGTATGCATTACTATGATTGATATCAACAATTGTGTGAACAAATTTTTCAAATATGGCTAAGTTTGAGGCAGCCACATGATTTAATATTAAGCTACAAAAGATGTCCATAAACCTATAATTCAGACAAATGATAGCGAGAGAGGCGACTGGTGAACCCAATTGCCAGGGATGACTCACAGAATTTAATGAAGAATATGTTCAAACGCTTATAGAGAGTGTGTTTAGACTCACAGAATTTCATAAAAAAAACCTGTTCAGACTCAATTTTATAACGAAGATCTTTAGACTTAGTTTTATGAAGAATGTTTAGACTTGCATATTTTATTGTACTTATAAAGAATGTGGTTTGACTCACAGCATTGTGTTTGGACTGTGTAATAATTAGTAGTGCTTTATAAGTTTCATTATTATTATTATGACTCGCAGTATTTTCTGAGAATTGTCTTGTCAAACAGATGTTCCAACTACCAATGAAAAGTAACATTTCAGAAAAAGCTAGGGTTGGCCGCCATTTTAAGCTCGTTATGAATCATACATAAAATGCTGTTTCAAAGAATACATGACATTTTGGAAAATAGATCGATACAGGATAATTGTGTAGGAAGCGGTCATGAGAATTTCAGAACTGATGACAATGATGCGTTTATTAAAAAGTTTAGCGACTGCAGCACAATTGTTTATTCAGGATAACACTGATGTCATTGTGCTTTTAAAAGTTAAAGCAAATACAACAGAGCATTAATTACACTTTTGCTATCCGATGCACATGCAAAGATACTCAATTTTAATATGCAGCTTTATCACTTAATAGATAATTGACGATGACCAGGTACATGTATCTCATACCTCTGTATAAATAAATCTTATGGAACTTAATACGATACTAAAGAACCAACAGAGGACTGTTGGAAACTGCACCTAACCACAGAGCACCTAATCAGAGATGTCTCTCACGAATTTAGGACACGCTATGAATGCTGAGAAATGGGAGGCTCATAGTTAAGTTAGTGATCTCACAAACGGAGAACAATCACCAATAATAACATGACAGTTGGCTTTTATGACATCATTAAACATCATAATGGTGATTTTGCACCTACTTTTCCCATGATTCCCTGCTATTCCTGCACTATTGAAAGAATTGAGTGACTTCTCTGATTAGTGTTCTGTGACTAATGTACAAGCTGGCAGAGACCTCTGCTGGTCAAAATAGCCAATTAGTTGCTGCCTAGAGGGTTTGCAATTAAGCTGAGTTCTAATGATTGTGGCTGTATGTATTTTTTTGCTCGATTATCTGAGTCCGCCCTGTTTTAGATTAAACTGATTGAAATTTTAAATTGCCATAAACTTGTTTGATCTGTTCTTTGCTGTATAGTTTGAGACATTAAGATGAATGAGAGTATCTTTAACCGGTGTGAATAATATTCATAATACTCAGTATATTTATTTTAGTGTGAGTTTAATTTGGGTTATACAGTCTAATATATTCATAAGAAAATTAAAAAGATTAATGTTCTAACTCTCATCATTGTAAATGCAACTTTGAATATGATAATCTGTTATAGTCCCTATATACCGGTATAACATTTGTTATAATAGTTGGAAAAAGTGCAGTATAGCGGACCCAAATTATTGACCATATTTAGCGAGCTTCGTTGCCAGGCCTATGACGTAAATTGCTTGAATTCAATGAGTGACGGCACAAACAAACGGCCGCAATGAGGCAAGAACGCAAGTTAATGATAGTTTATTTTTCTTTTTCTTGCTCCTGCCCCCAAACCACCGCTACTTTACACAAATGTAATTCTTATTGTATGCCACAACGAAATTTGGTCAAAAATAGTGATTATTTTCATGTTTCATGGATGCCAAATATGGTCAATAATTTGGGTCCGCTATACTGCGCTAAACCCAAATAGTTGGTCAGGTGTTACCATAACTATGATCACGCTAATGCTTTTTGTTCTTTTTAAATATCTTCCAATACTTGATCTCATTTCACACAATTACCGGTACTCGTACAAATTATTCGGAAATATATGTATATTAGCTTTAGCGATAGATCTGAATGTCATTTCTACTATTGAAGATTATTCTGTGCTACATCAAAAGGTGTCTTCACTCACTCGTTTCTTATTGCTACCATTCACTGATGTATATTAGTAGTTCAAAAAGCTACAATTCCAAGGGTTTCAGTAGTTGTGATATGTGCTGAAAATATGTGATGTAATATAGTGTAAGTAATTATAAGAACCTGTAGGCCTAGTACAGTGCCCGACGTCGAAGTTGTGGCCGACACCGGAGTTGTGGACTTCAATAGTGACGTCCTGGGGCCGATCCAAACATTCCGAATGAATAGGGTGAAAGATATCGCTATTATTCTAAATCTTTCTCTGCCAAAATGTTCTGAATCCGCCTCTGGACGTCACTATTGAAGTCCACAACTCCGGTGTCGGCCACAACTTCGACGTCGGGCACTGTAGCTTTGAAGCTAGTCAATGTCAAGGTCAGGTAAATGTTAATGTCATGGTAATGTCATGATATTCTTTGTGCTTATCGCTCAGCATCACATGTACCGTAATTGCTCGATAGGCCTTAAACGTTTTATTACGATTTTCATCCGTGATGTTCCGGCGAGGTCTTATTTTTCAAAATGTACAATTTCACGCATGATACATTTCTAAAAGGTCAGTATGGCACAGATTTCAATACAAAACCAGCCTGTAGATTTTTTAACGGAACAGTTTCGGTACATGGTCACTGCGAGTTGCTTAAAGTTTTTGAATCTCAAAGTTGTATCTTTATACATGCAGATTCGGTCACTATAGTAGGATTCAAAACAAATGTTCACCCGTTTTCCGGTCATATTTTTGCCAGAAATGGAGCGGCACAAGATTTACAGAAGTGTTCGCAAGAATTCAAATCCCAACTTTGTAGCTGATAAACGCCTCTGGGAAAGAAATGTCTTGAAGTTCGCTTCAATGGGATTATAACAAATAGCTATTATGCTGATATGGACCATAACAAGTGGCTATAATGATATGGATCATAACAAATAGCTGTAATGATGATATGGGCACAAAACAAACAGCTATAATGATGATATGGGTCATAACAAATAGGTATAATGATGATATGGGTCAAAAACAAATAGCTATAATGATATGGGTCAAAAACAAATAGCTATAATAATGATATGGGTCATAACAAATAGTTATAATGATGATATGGGTCAAAACAAATAGCTATAATGATGATATGGATCATAAAAAATATGGCAAGAGGCGTTTTAATGGGGTTAGAAAGTTGGGCTTTGACCTTTTAAAACATTCATATCTATTTTGTGATTCTCCATGGCATGTATGTAAAAAAAAGTAGATACATATAAAAAAATACACTAAAAAACAAGTGGACATTTATTTTGGATTATACTTTAACATGCATATACCTGGTATATGAATAACACAACAAAATAAAATTATTTGTAGTAAAGCTAATTCAAATTTACATTAAACCACACATTAAAAAAAATATATAAAAAAAATGTCTTTAAATAAAAAAGTGTCTCGAGTCATTAGACTTTCGAAGACTGAAAAAAAGGGGCAAGAGTAAAATATAAGGTATAACTATATGGACACCAGGGGGCAGGCAACTTTTGTACATAACGCCACCTATGGAGATGTTCAAAACCTTCAAGCAACAAATGTAGATGAGTATAAGTTCATAAAATGTAAATGTATAGCAAATGATATACCCATTGTAAATGGTATTTATATAAATATGTAATATTAATGTACAGTTGAGTTTAATATTAAATGTTTTTAGATGAAATTAGAGACAAAGGAATGTAGGATTTAGGTTATAGAAATATGAATTTTATTTTTTAACACATGTGATCACATTGTTTTCACATTAAGTTTATCATGTGACAAATGTATATTATTTGAGTTACGTCATCTAGCAGAAATGATTTGCAAACTTTACATGAGATCGATGTAGTAGAAAATTGTTTATTTCCAAGTTTAAAATTTATATCATAATGGACGAATTCAATATATTAAAAAATAATAATCTTGATAGCTCAATATATTTAAAACCTTTTTGTCCCAAATTTGCCTTTTACCTGCAAAGATTTATTTATTAAAAAATTTAGTTTTTAATTTTTTTTAAACTTTTGTTAATTTCATTGTTATTGATGTACATTGCATAATCACTGCAGTATACCTGTGTAACATACTTAAATGTGCTTAGAAATGAGTCACATGTCTAAAGTATTGGGAATAAAGACAATATATAGTTAGTATTAGTGTATTATATTGCTAATAGTGCTTAAAAAGCAGGAACTTTACAAAAATAAGTGCTGTGACTTCGAGTGACATTACATTCACTTAACACTATGGGCAGCTAAAACTTCATTTATGCAAAATTATATTTGCAAAGTCAAATTATGTACCAAAGCTGTGAAGTTAGACATAAAATGTGTATATTGTACAAAAGTATATTACCAAATTCACACCAATGTCTATTCCCAGTATTAACAAAACTGTTGAGAATTGTACAAATGAAATGTGTCGAGTTGTAAATAATGATGTCACACTTAGATGCTGTTGCACAATAAAGATACAAGAACGAAATAAATGCTTGTTTTGTATTTTCACAAATACAAGTTGGCCACATTTATGAGCCTGCTAGTGGGGCTTTAGAAGCAAATGTCAAGGTTTTAGATTCACCCACACTGCCCAGCTTGCTCCGCTAAGAATGGCATCACTGCTATATTGGGATTATGGGATTGGACTATTTTCAAAAGGAGGTCGGGTCAGGTCACTGAAATAGTTCCAATTAATTAGATATTATTGGGCGTATTAATCTTGATCTAGTAATGCGCCAGTCTGGCGTAGTATTACTCGGATATACCAATTTTGTATAGCGTGAACAGGTCCATGTCAGAGAGGCCACTCCTGGCCGAATGGTTAGAGTATGAGGTTTACCGTCTGACAGAATGCACCATGACTTTCCCTCATTGACCTCTTTGCACTCAGATATATTGTGAGGTCATCATGGTGAGGTCACAGAGTGCAAGAACAGTGCAGAAGTAATTATGTCATAATATGACGTAATCAAAATGAGGTAAATGAGGCAAAAATGCCAACATGGCTGCTGTGTGAAAAGGGTGTATAAAGGGTGTACACTAGAGGTGTACCAATATTAGGATCGGGTATCGGCCGATCTGCAGCCCTTGGTATCGGTTCGGTGGATCGGTTTTAAAAACGGCCGATATCGAGTACCAGCCACGCCCACTTACAGCAGCGTCCCCTATGTGCATTTCTATGAATTACGCTGATTGCACTTTGCCAGGCCCTTTGATTTCTCAGCAACTTTGTAATATTTTTGATAAGCGTGGCACCCATATTGTATTGCATAATAATTGCAATTGCTCACTTGGTTGCTAAATGATGTAAGGGCTTAGCAGTAGCATGTTTAAAAACCAACTGACAACATTGTTTTATATGACATCAAATACAAGAACATATTTTAGTAGAACTGCTTGACTTGTTCTTGCACAGACCACCCAGTGGGGCAGGCAAAAATCGCACTGCATTAAAGGTATCATGCTGTGTACCTATTAAGGTACATTTATATAGTGATGCCTTCAAAAACTGTCACAGTTACCTATTTGTCAGGAAAGTGAGTTAGTCATGGGTCGCACTAGCATTGTTTGGTTACACTATCATACAAGTCCAAGTGATGAGGTAGGTAGGTAGTGTTATTTTTTTAACGCCTCATCAGCACCTGAGTGGGCTATGTAGAGGCTCTCTAGGGTAAGATTGATCATCCATAGTTGGTAGTAGAAACCAGAAGCATGCAAAAAATCAATAATGGTCTGTGTTGGATAGCTGGAGCAGCTTGTGCATTGCGCACTGTCCTGTTTTAGCCACTGGGGATAGAGGACTTCACCCCAAGTGTTTCCACCCTCGCCGCATGGAGGCCCAGGACCTTCGAGGGCTCCAAGTGATGAGAGTGTGGCTGTATGCAAAAATTGCAATGCCAATGTATCCAGAGGAGGTAATAGGACCAGGTCATACTCGACCACAAATTTGCTGAAACACTTAGTGAAAAAACACAGATACGAGTATTGCATCATCAGCATCTGAAGTGCAATCTGAACCTTCAAAGCAGCCAACACTTCAGGCATTTGTTGATAGTGAGGGTGATTAAGGCTTTACGTCCTGTATTTCTGCACCTGATGGGCTAATTAGGACAGGCAGAGACCATGGCAATGAGATTAAGGATGAAACAGCCATCCAACTTAGGCCCGACCGGGAATTGAACCCGGGACCCAGTGGTTGGAAGCCCAGAGCGCTACCTCTGAGCTAGGCCCCCGCCCTTAGGGATTTGTTGATAAAAAGAAAATCTTCAACATCAATGACAAACGTGCTTTGACAATTACTGATTGGTAGAATGATGGTTATGGATTTACAACCGTTCTCAATTGTTGAGGACCAAGGCTTCGTGGAACTTGTTAATTACTTTGAGCCCTGTTATGTCATGCTATCCAGGAAATACTTTACCACAACAGTATTGAATGGGATGTATGATCACTGCAAGTCGAAAGTCAGAGACCTCCTTGATCACCAGGACTTTGTTTCACTGACAACATACATTTGGACATCAAGAGCAAAAGATGGGTATATCAGTTTAACTGGACATATCATAGACAGTCGTTGGCAAAGAATTGCTTGTAACATTCTAGAGTTTTGGATATATTTGTATTAATAAATGTATTTCATATATATTAGGTTATGGAAATGGGATTACTTGGTGTTGTTTTATTTCATATTGGTTAAGTATTTTATTGGTATTAGTTGTCTACAGAGTGAGTTGCTGCATTAATCCTTTTGTGTTGCTGTTAATGATTTAGCATCTTAAGTTCAAAGTGACTTAAGAGATCAAGTATCTAAAATGGGCTGATATGCTTGAATGACTCCAAGGCTAATCTGGTGGCTCTAAACAGGTAATTTGGGTCATTTGCTGTTTTGAAGGAGTGAAGTGAAGAGCCCCATATATGTTTCCTTCTGGAAGCAATACACTCAACCACCACGTAAGTGCATCATTTCTACTTTATAATAGAAAATAATAGCACATGTTGAGGTTACAGTAGCTGGTAACTCCAGTAAAAGTGTTTCAATTTTACTTTGTTATAATTTTGCTTTAACCTTCTGAAGGTCAAATGAACCATGTGGTCAGGTGATTCATGTAACTGATATATAGAATTTCACGTGCATTATGGTACTTCACTATGGTATATCGTCACTGGGATATACACACACATATATATATATATATAGCCATATTATCTTGTTAGCTTACAGATATCATCTATTGTACGAAGCCAAGTTTTGGATGCCATTTCAGCTGTGGGTAAATTTCCAAAGAGGATTTGATAAACAAGATTTGGTAGTCACCCAACGCCGAACAAGACTCGGACTGTGGCAATATCCTCATCCTCCAGAAAGAAGAGAAAGACTGTGGCAATATCTTTGTTTCATCCACCCATGTGGTGTGGACTGCTCCATCACAGGACTGTTCCATCAAACACGTGCAATTGATAATTTTGTGTGACATGCATATGAAGTCATATTAATAAATCATTGTTCAAACTATATTACTCTGTTGTCTCCTGTTGAGCAGCCTCGGGGCACATATTCCGTAACAGTCCCTATGCAAACAATGATATCCGCAAGTTAAGGGTTAATTAATTGAATTGAAATTGTATACAACCATACAGGGTGAATTACTAACAAAGCAATGTGATGGCCATGATAACAGAACTACACAGAATTCTGCTAACAACTACAGAGTAAAGTCTTAGATTTAGAGTGTAACTGATTTAGAGTGTAACTGATTGGCATCACTGAGCTGCTTACTTGCATTCATCAAACATCAACTGATTCTTATCCCTTTGTTTCAGGTTGCCAATGATGTCAATGGGGTAAAAGGAATGAGGAAGTGGTGGATTAGGGTTTTACGTCCTGTATTTCTGCACCTGATGGGCTAATTAGGACAGGCAGGAACTATGGCAATGAGACAAAGGATGAAACAGACATCCAACATAGGCTCGACCGGGAATTGAACCCGGGACCCAGTGGTTGGAAGCCCAGGGCGCTACCACCGAGCTAGGCCCCCACCCGGTAAAAGGAATGAAGCGTGACATGCTGGAGTCCTCGGACAAACGGTTTAAAGATGCCAGAGTGTGTGCAACTATTCTGGATCCTATATTTAAAACAAAGTTTTTTGATGATAAGGCTGCTGCCAAAACAGCGCTCAAGAACGAATATCAAAATATTGGCAATGCAATATGCCAAAAACCCGCAAAGCAAGCTAAACGTGATAGTGAATCAGGCAGTTTTTGGGAGTTCATAAGTCATAAACAGGGAATTAAAAGCAATGTTGACAGTGACAGCGAGGTGGATGGATACTTAGCAGAACCCTGCATAAGCCCTAATTCGGATCCTTTGCATTACTGGAGGTGCCATGAAGAGCAATACCCCGTGCTTCAACAACTTGCAAGAAAATACCTGTCCATGCAGTGTACCAGTGTCCCATCTGAAAGACTTTTTAGCACCGCTGGTCAAATAGTGTCTGACCACAGGTCAAGCCTTCAACCTGCTACAACGGAAAAAATTCTGTTTCTTAATAAGAATTTACGTTTTTAACTTGTAAACAATGTTGATGTACAGATTTTATTACTGCTTATACAATCTTTTTTTTTGTGAAATCTATAATGTGATTATTACAAATCTAAATAAAAGGAAATGTACCTCCATGACATAGCATTTGTCCTGCTTTACACAGCTTTGGTTGATTGATCATTACTTGGGTAGTGCGAACAGACAGCCTGAAAAAGGCCTGTGTTGCCTAACTCTCCTATCTCTCAAGGCAGCCAAGCATGGCAGCTGTTAAAGCCACCAGGGGCCAGTTAACATCGTATCGGTATCAGCCGATACTCAAATGAAGTATCGGTATTGGTTTCGGAAAATTTCTGGATCGGTACACCTCTTAGTGTACACGTGTCACAAAAATCTGAAGACTGTCTCCATTTTTAGAGAAAATCTAATGGTCACTTTTTAACTAAATAGGCCTAAGTAATAGCTAAGAATATAAAAACTTACCTGTCACTCTCTAATTAAAGGAGATATATCTCTTATGTCCGCCATTACTTAAGAGCTTCAGTGTCACTTTGTCCCTGGTTAAGAGCATTGTCGAACTGTCGATTTTTACCCATGTAGACCCATAGTATGTTGTACTGACATCCCGCTGACTTTACTATTACATCCTCGGTGTGCCAATCCAGAGTCATAATCAACTCCCTCGGGAATATTCAGCCCATAACACGGAGTTAAAGCTCCACTGTCTGTCAAAATAACTATTTTCTCAAACTTCATCAAACAATTAAAAATAACCTTATTTGATTACACTAAATATGTGTAAGCTAATGAATTTATCAGGCATTAATTAAAAAATATATATAATTTAAAGAAATCAAGACCAAAAAATTGGAAATACAATGGAAATGGCATAATCACCCATTGTTGAGTATTGTGACGTCATCACTTGGTTTGTTTACATATTGGATTATTGATGGGATGAAAAATTAAATACTAGGTAAAGTTTATGTTACAGATAGATAGCGAACCCAGCAAGGCTCTGGATGGTGGATGGGTGATTAGGGCTTTACGTCCTGTATTTCTGCACCAGTTGGGCTAATTAGGACAGGCAGAGACCATGGCAATGAGATGAAGGATGAAACAGCCATCCAACTTAGGCTCAACCGGGAATCGAACGTAGTAGTAGTACTCATTGTAAATAAAGTAAATAAGTAAAATAAATATATTTAAGTATGGTTAACTATGGCATGTTGGGAAAATTTTACTAGAGGCTAGACTGACTAGGGACCCGGATACAGTAAAAGTAATAATCATGACAGGAACTTTTCCAGTCACTACATTGCATTATGTGATAGCATACTGTATAGCAAGAGTTATTACAGCTTCACCAAAGTCACTGTGTACTTTCATCAAGACATTCCCTTGCTCTTGTCATTTTCTCATTGTCTTGGCTCTATTATCTGGCTAAATAGCTATTGACTGTAAACATAATATGAGACTGATCAATGCATTTACTGATCATATATAGTGCATCTGGTTCATTAGGTATATTTTGATTGTTATCAGACAATCTTTGTGTGATTTTTCAGTTTCTCTGTTTTTCTTGGTTTTCATATATTTCTTGGATTGTGATATCAAAATATGAGGAGATTGCAGCGATTAATTAACGGGCGGCATTGTTCAGCTTTTTTTTTCTCCACAGTGCCTGGTGCATAGAGTTACGATTCCACCTAAATGATTTGGCCTTAAATTGTCAGCCCTTGAAATATAAGAAAAATCTTTAATGTTCTGGCAATGATCACCGAAGGAGGACGGACCACAACGCCGAGGATGCTGGATGGGGGGAGGGGCAAAGGATTGTGTATTGTGTTACCAGTCACCCCTCTACAAGCAATTCCATGCGTTGTGGTCCAAGTTGATGATTTAGCAATGGCCTTGTTAAATGCAGATGAGCATCCCTTTCCACTACACGCATGCGCCTCAGCTAAGAATTTGTTAACTGCTACAATGGGCGTAGTGAGCTCAGTGGACGAGGAGTCAGAGAAGAAGAGCACAAGAACGAGGTTGAAGAGGAAGAAGAGGAGTGGCAGGAGATAAGTTTGTTTAGGAGGAGAGGGAGGAGATATCGGCGAAGGAGAGGAGAGGGTGTGTGGTTCAGGACTTAACATCCTGTATTTCTGCACCTGATGGGCTAATTAGGACAGGCAGGGACCATGGCAATGAGGAGAGGAGAGAAGAGAGCTGATGAAAGTGTGAACAGGATAGCGGCTGTGAGAGTTCTCAGGAGAATTGATGCGAGCTCCAGTGAGAGGAGAGATATTTCCTTGTTAAAAAATAATATAAAATGTTAATACATTGTATAAACACAAAGATGGGGAGTTTTCATGTATTTCATATAACAAGCCAGTGTCTCAATGCTACTGGGTAAGGCTTGGTTTCCACACCTTGTTACACATTTACCCCATGGTAACACCCCGAGTACAAGGCACCTCCAATTTAACATCACATGCATTTAGCATACAGCTGGGATGTAGCTCATGAAGAGTGCTCGGGCCAGGAAATGAACCCGGGACCTTTATCAGAGCTAACCAATATGGATCTGGCAGATGCCTTAACCATTATATGTCAATCGAGGAGATAACAACCAGGAGCTGACAAGTACACCTGATGTCCCCTTGCAAGTGATGCAATGGCCCTCAGAAACTGAGCAATGCAACAATAATGGAGAGCTAGGTAGGGAGCGCTAGGTGTAGGGAGAGGTAGAGTGTGCATTGTTGGTGATATAGCACTTCACACTTCATGTGGTGTATATATGGTACATATTGTAAAAGTCCTGTCATTAGACTCCAATATAATGACATTTCCAGTAGAATGAGCAAGTCAGAGGACTTGTATCGGCAGACTTTCACTGAGTCCTTTCTCAGTTCCAATAAGTGTAGAATTCCAGAGTGCAGTAAGCACAAGCAGTAACACAAAAAGTAGTTTTGCTTCCTCAGCTGTCAAAAAGAGACTGATGTTTTTATTCATGCAATGGTATATATAATTACAGACAATTCCTGAAGCTTTCCCCCAGCAGGGCTGGCAGGAGATTATTACCTAATCACAACACAGCAAAAACTATTGCTGCTGACCATTTGCTGCTGTGCAGTCAAGCATAAAATGCATTGTGTGGGGAGTGACCTCCCCCAAACATGGCTGCTACAAGCATCTCTGCCTAGAATCTGGCAGGGATTAGTGCTGTTAAGACAATGGGAGAAAATGGGCCCCCTGCTGTGCACTGCATTGTCCTGAGGCTATTTTTAGCCCAAGCTGACACTGGAGCACAGCGGGCTTTTGTGCAGTGCCAACTTTGGCTTGGTCAGCAAGTTTTGAAGGGAAAAGTTGGCTCCTCCCCCTGACCAGGACTCAGTAGGGAGGTGGTCTTATCCAGAGCCTGCTGACAGTTTGCAATGCACACCATTATAAATCAATATCCTTCCAGTGTATCCTAATGTGATTGAAAACTAACCATGCTCTACAAATACCTTCCCACAGGGTTATAGAGTAGTTCAAGTTTTAACCTGTAAGGTCAATAATGTCTCGCTATGATATGGATATATAAATATGTTTAGCTTGAGGAGAATACTAGATACAGAAAGAGAAAACAATACATAGCAAGCACGAGGTTTCTCTCCAGTGTGTATCCTCATGTGATTGATCAACTGACCATGGTCTATAAATCCCTTCCCACAGACTTTACAAGTATAAGGTTTCTCTCCACTGTGTATCCTCATGTGATTGATCAACTGACCATGCTCTATAAATCCCTTCCCACAGACATTACAAGTATAAGGTCTCTCTCCACTGTGTATTTGGCGATTGATCAACTGACCATGCTCAATAAATCCCTTCCCACAGAAATTGCAAGCATAAGGTCTCTCCAGTGTGTATCTTCATGTGATTGATCAACTGACCATACTCTATAAATCCCTTCCCACAGACTTTACAAGTATAAGGTCTCTCTCCACTGTGTATCAGGCGATTAATCAATTGATCATGTTCAATAAATCCCTTCCCACAGAAATTGCATGCATAAGGTCTATCTCCAGTGTGTATCCTCATGTGATTGATCAACTGACCATACCCTATAAATCCCTTCCCACAGACATTACAAGTATATGGTTTCTCTCCAGTGTGTATCCTCATGTGATTGATCAACTGACCATGCTCAAATCCCTTCCAACAGAAATTGCAAGCATATGGTTTCTCTCCAGTGTGTATCCTCATGTGATTGATCAACTGACCATGCTCAAATCC
Organism: Alitta virens; assembly: GCA_932294295.1. Classification (NCBI taxonomy): domain Eukaryota; kingdom Metazoa; phylum Annelida; class Polychaeta; order Phyllodocida; family Nereididae; genus Alitta; species Alitta virens. Next base: position 2,481,865 of record OW028581.1, read on the forward strand.
CTTCCAACAGAAATTGCAAGCATAAGGTCTATCTCCAGTGTGTATCCTCATGTGATTGATCAACTGACCATGCTCAAATCCCTTCCAACAGAAATTGCAAGTATATGGTTTCTCTCCAGTGTGTATCCTCATGTGATTGATCAATTGACCATGCTCAATAATTCCTTCCCACAGAAATTGCAAGCATAAGGTTTCTCTCCAGTGTGTATCCTCATGTGATTGATCAACTGACCATACTCTATAAATCCCTTCCCACAGACATTACAAGTATATGGTTTCTCTCCAGTGTGTATCCTCATGTGATTGATCAACTGACCATGCTCAAATCCCTTCCAACAGAAATTGCAAGTATATGGTTTCTCTCCAGTGTGTATCCTCATGTGATTGATCAACTGACCATGCTCAAATCCCTTCCAACAGAAATTGCAAGCATAAGGTCTATCTCCAGTGTGTATCCTCATGTGATTGATCAACTGACCATACTCTATAAATCCCTTCCCACAGAAATTGCAAGCATAAGGTCTCTCTCCAGTGTGTATCCTCATGTGATTGATCAACTGACCATACTCTATAAATCCCTTCCCACAGACTTTACAAGTATATGGTCTCTCTCCACTGTGTGTCAGGCGATTAATCAATTGATCATGTTCCATAAATCCCTTCCCACAGAAATTGCATGCATAAGGTCTATCTCCAGTGTGTATCCTCATGTAATTGATCACCTGACCATGCTCTATAAATCCCTTCCCACAGACATTGCAAGCATAAGGTTTCTCTCCAGTGTGTATCCTAATGTGATTGATCAACTAACCATGTTCTACAAATCCACAGGGGTATACAGTAGTTCAAGTTTTAACCTGTAAGGTCATTAATGTCTCGCTATGATATGGATATATAAATATGTTTAGCTTGAGGAGAATACTAGATACAGAAAGAGAACACAATACATAGCAAGCACGAGGTTTCTCTCCAGTGTGTATCCTCATGTGATTGGTCAACTGACCATGGTCTATAAATCCCTTCCCACAGACTTTACAAGTATAAGGTTTCTCTCCACTGTGTATCCTCATGTGATTGATCAACTGACCATACTCTATAAATCCCATCCCACAGACTTTACAAGTATAAGGTCTCTCTCCACTGTGTATTTGGCGATTGATCAACTGACCATGCTCAATAAATCCCTTCCCACAGAAATTGCAAGCATAAGGTCTATCTCCAGTGTGTATCCTCATGTGATTGATCAACTGACCATACCCTATAAATCCCTTCCCACAGACATTACAAGTATATGGTTTCTCTCCAGTGTGTATCCTCATGTGATTGATCAACTGACCATGCTCAAATCCCTTCCAACAGAAATTGCAAGTATATGGTTTCTCTCCAGTGTGTATCCTCATGTGATTGATCAACTGACCATGCTCTATAAATCCCTTCCCACAGAAATTGCAAGCATAAGGTTTCTCTCCAGTGTGTATCCTCATGTGATTGATCAACTGACCATACTCTATAAATCCCTTCCCACAGACTTTACAAGTATATGGTCTCTCTCCACTGTGTGTCAGGCGATTAATCAATTGATCATGTTCAATAAATCCCTTCCCACAGAAATTGCATGCATAAGGTCTATCTCCAGTGTGTATCCTCATGTAATTGATCACCTGACCATGCTCTATAAATCCCTTCCCACAGAAATTGCAAGCATAAGGTTTCTCTCCAGTGTGTATCCTCATGTGATTGATCAACTGACCATACTCTATAAATCCCTTCCCACAGATATTACAAGTATATGGTTTCTCTCCAGTGTGTATCCTCATGTGATTGATCAACTGACCATGCTCAAATCCCTTCTAACAGAAATTGCAAGCATAAGGTCTCTCTCCACTGTGTATCAGGCGATTGATCAACTGACCATGCTCAATAAATCACTTCCCACAGACATTACACGCATAAGGCTTCTCTCCCGTATGTATCCTAATGTGATTGATCAACTAACCATGCTCTACAAATTCCTAACCCTAACTAACCCTCCCCTAACCCCAACCCTAACCCAGCCAGGGCCTGACTGTCATAGGAAGCAGGAACCAACCAGCGGTGTGGAAGAGTATGGGGGGCACTTATACTGCTGGGTTAGCAAAAATCACATTTTAATGTGATCAAGCTAGCTCGGTAGAGCAGCCGCCTCTTACTGCTAGGCAAGCAGTGCCATACGCCAGGGGTGGTGGGTGGCTGGATTAGTTTTACGTCCTGTATTTCGGCACCTGATGGGCTAATTAGGACAGGCAGGAACTATGGCAATGAGACGAAGGATGAAACAGCCATCCAACATAGGCTCAACCGGGAATTGAACCCGGGACCCAGTGGTTGGTGGGTGATTAGGGCTTTACGTCCTGTATTTCGGCACCTGATGGGCTAATTAGGACAGGCAGGGACCATGGCAATGAGACGAAGGATGAAACAGCCATCCAACATAGGCTCGACAGGGAATTGAACCCGGGACCCAGTGGTTGGAAGCCCAGCGCGCTACCACTGAGCTAAGCCCCCACCTCCGAGCGACACGTGGACACCAAGGCCCCTTTGGTCCAGGAAAATGTCAGCAGGCGCTGTCAGCAAGTGGGTGGGTGGGTGGATTTGGGGCTTTACGTCCTGTATTTCTGCACCAGTTGGGCTAATTAGGACAGGCAGAGACCATGGCAATGAGACGAAGGAGGAAACAGCCATCCAACTTAGGCTCGACCGGGAATCGAACCCGGGACCCAGCGGTTGGAAGCCCAGAGCGCTACCTCTGAGCTAGGCCTCCGCCCGACCCAGTGGCTGGAAGCCCAGCGCGCTACCACTGAGCTAGGCCCCCACCCTCGTACGCCAGGGGTGCTGGGTTCAAATCCTGGCATAGTGAACCGAGATTTCGAAACCATCCTCTGGTCTGTGCCAGTGCATTTCGTTAGGGGACCTAACCTTCCCCTAACCCCAACCCTGAACTAGGAGTATAAAATAACACCCTACCAGTCTTGATAGGCACATGTGGTGTTACATAATTGACAATGGAATAGCTTGCATAATCCCAGGTAGCACAGAGCTGGGCCCTACAGGGGGAGGGGGGGGGGTAAAGATTTGGGTATTGCCCAGAGACTTTATGTATAATAGTAGTTTTTGATCATTTCCCTTATTATTTACGTCATGTGTAATGTCTTATATATAAAAAATATCAAATATTTGAACATATTATGGCCATATTCAACCAGTAAACAGTTTTGATTTATGATTAGCAATTTCATGATAAATAGTTGCATAGTAATATATATTACTTTCACTTGAATCTAATACTTATTTTTATTTAATAAATACACCTGTGAGGTGTTTGATAATAAATACATATACAAATAACTAATTTAAATGCCATAGATTCAATTCAAATCAGGCCTTTCATTAGCCAATCATAACCCTGAGCTGATATCCAAGCCCCATAAGAGGGACTGTTCTGGGCTTAGGCATTATTCGCCTTCACTATTTTGTTTTCGAAACAGCTCAGCTCATCTCATCGTTGTCACTTTGCACTACGCACTGAGGGCATGAGGGCTCAAGGCACCTAACAGCTTGTTTAAGCCGCTTGAGATGTCCGGTCTGCTATTCTTCTGGTGAATGTCTGAGCTCCGTTGCGCTTCACACCTCTAATCAGCTAGAAACCAGCTCAGAAGCAGTGCACATTTAGCAAAATGAGGAAAAAAGGTGCCAGGAAGAAGCCAAGAAGTTGTGCAGCCTGTGGTCGAGCGACTCGTGGTGGTGGTGGTGGATTTAGGGCTTTACGTCCTGTATTTCTGCACCAGTTGGGCTAATTAGGACAGGCAGAGACCATGGCAATGAGACGAAGGAGGAAACAGCCATCCAACTTAGGCTCGACCGGGAATCGAACCCGGGACCCAGCGGTTGGAAGCCCAGAGTGCTACCTCTGAGCTAGGCCCCCGCCCCTGTCAGCAAGTAAGCTGGATGGCTTCAACTGGGAAATAGATTCCACGACCCGTGATTCAGACAAGCTGGATGCAGCGAGCGAAGAGAAAACGAAGAGATCGAGTGAAGTCGAATATTTAAGCAGTCTAACTCATGCCAAAAGTCACAGGGCAGAGTTGACAGCTTTGAGGGGAGAGCATGCTTTAGGTTCCTCCATTGCAGATGACTCTAGGATGTCTTATGAAGCCTATATTCGTGACATGAGAGAGAACATCGAGAACCCCTTGTCGGGGCGAGAACGAGACCCAGTAGAAGCCAGAGACCCAATAGAAGCCAGAGACCTGAGAGAATTGAAGGAAATGAGGGAGATGAGAGAACTCAGAGAACTCAGAGAGATGAGAGAATTAAGAGAACTGAGAGAGTTGAAAGATATGAGAGAGGCTAGAGATAGGAGAGAGTTAAGAGATCGTGAGGCCGATAGTTACGAAGGCTTGCCAAGATATAGGTGAGAAAAGCAAGGTGCCTGTAGGTTTAGTTCAAGGTCGGACAGAGATGCGCCATTACCAACAGACGATCTACGTGGAGTACGTTTCGCTGGAGTAAACGTGGAGCCAACACATTCGTGATGGAACGAGGATTGGTCCTCATCATCACTTCATGTCAACTGCGAGGCGTCTCGACAGTCGCAGCAGGAAAAGTCGCTACGCGATACGATGACGCATCACATTTACAGCGACGCATGGAACAATGGCCGCCCCCCCCCCCCCCCCCCCAGTAGAGCGTACTGCAGGCCCCCCCCCCCCCCCTTGAACGACCGGAAGTCGCAAGTTACGGCGCTAACCAGAGACAATCCTAAAACGAACAATCAATGGTCAAGCGCGCATGGAAATATCATTAACTTTAGCGCAGTACCAGGAACTGAACACGTCGCCAATAGGATCAAAGAAAACGCTATTAGCAGTGAGTTCATCGATCTTGTAGATTTAAGTAGCAGCGCTATGGCTGATAATGATGAACTCCGTGTTTTGTTGATGTGAACGGTTTAGTCAATTTTAAATATCAGAGATGTAAAAAGGCAATTACAAATTCCTTTAAGTGGCTTGAGGCCTGGGGAACTTACGAGCTCCTCCTTTGCAGCCATTTTGGCTTAGAAGTGTTTATAGAGATGGTAAACTATCAGTCATTTATTCTCACTATGTTTCATAAATTTAAGATCCCATTTGTCCTTACCTATGATACCCGGCACCGCCAAGCATTAGGTCTAGGAAAATCATTTAAATTCTCAAGGTTGAATCATATGTTATATGTTTATATGTTATATGTTTTAACGTTCGATGCCACAGCCTTGCGTAGCATTAACAAATGCAACAAATGCTCTTCAAGCGATCATTTTACCTTAGATTGCCCCTTTCATGGCCCTGGGCAGGTCAGCAAATTGTCAAAGTTAAAAAAGCCAGGTCAAGGCCAACCTCAAGGTCAGTCCCAGAGCGAGGTCTGTTACAAGTTTCAAGATGATAAGTGTAGATATGGCATCAAGTGCACTAGAAAGCACACTTGTGTCAGCTTTGGTGGGCCAGAAAGCTTTAAGACATGTGCCAAGTGCAATAAATTCAAGCACAAGCCCAGTAATATTTCTGAATAAATCCTATTGGCAGGAATACTTGCAACTAGTTTATGATTTAGAGAATGCACAAGATATCCTCAATCAATTGTGTAATGGTGTTAGAATAGGCGACCTGCAGTTCATGCTATGGTCCTATCTCCCAACTGGCCTTCAGCCTCTAAGTTTCATGATGCAGTGACCAAGGTCATCCCACCCTTCAATGAATACGTAGTTTCTGCATTAGCGGCATTCATGAAACGGGACAACTCAAAGATCAGGCTCATTCATGACCTCTCACATCCGCCTTCATATTCAGTCAATGATGACATCGATGCAGATGACTTCTCTCTCCAGTATTCCTCAGTTGACGATGCGGTTGAGTGTTTTATTAAGTTTACTGCCCCATACATGTCCAAGATAGACTTGAAGGATGCATATAAGTATGTAGGGGTACATCCAGATGATTGGCATCTGTTAGGATTTAGTTGGAACTCAGTGTGTGTGTGTGTGTGTGAGTTATTGTTTAACGCCTCATCAGCACCTGAGTGGGCTATGTAGAGGCTCTCTAGGTTAAGATTGATTAACAATATTTGGTAGTAGAAACCAGAAGCATATAAAAAATCTATAATTGTCTGGGTTGGATATCTGGTAAAGAGATGTTGTAAGGTATTAGCTTGAAACAAAGGTCTTCTAAAACGTTGTAAGTGGCTGCAATCTAATAAAATATGTTTGATTGTTAGGGGGCACCGACAACTCTGGCATACCGGTGCCGGTTCATTGACTAAAAGGTGTAAATGTGTAAGTCTTGAATGTCCTATGAGGCATCTGTGATATATTCCTTGATCTTTGCGATTATTGAACCTACTAGGTATTTTATTTTGAATGCAAGGTAAGATTGAATGCAACTTGTTGTTATTACATTCATTCCATTGTCTTTGCCAGCAAGACATGATAAAAGATTTTATAGTCATTTTAAAATCAGTGTATGGAATGGTAAAATCAGTTATCTCTTTTGTAAGAGCCCTTTTTGCTGCCAGGTCTGCTTTTTCATTCCCTTCAATGCCAGCGTGTCCAGGAATCCAGCAGAATACTATGTCTTTGTATTCGTGAAGATAGAAATACTTAATAAGAACATCTAAGATCCCAGGGTTATCAAGTTGTTTATTTTGGATTGCTTGAAGAGCAGATTTGGAATCAGAACAGATAACATAACGATCTGATTCTGAGTCCTCGATGTTCTTTAAGGCAAGGTAAACAGCTGTTAATTCTGCAGTGTATATTGAGCAATGGTCTGGAAGACGACATTCAGCTATAACGATTTTATAAGAAGTGACTGCACAGCCTACTCGTCTTTCCATTTTTGAGCCATCTGTGTATAGAAATTTGTACGAATCATATTTAAACCTTATACTATAAAATAGGTTTTGATAGTCTACTGGATTGGTTTCGCTTTTCTTAAGCTCTGCCAAATCTAGTATAACTTTCGGGACTGGGAGAATCCATGGCGGAATGGGTGGTGCTTCCGTCTCGGCAATGATTGTAGTATCAATTTTTGCAGCCTCAAGATAGAATTTCATGCGTAATCCCAGTGGTTGAATGGCGTTTGAACGAGATTCATAATGATGCATGTACTTTGGATGAAATATTACATCATATTGTAAAAGGCACAGGCCTTTTGCTCTTTAATGTAAACTAAATAATGATTCATAAATTTAATATGTGTAATGTTCAGAGCTATGGAAGTGATGGCTGCAGATGGCCATCACTGATTGCAGTCTCATCTGAACAATGTGTAGGTCATTAGTGGAGGCTGGGGATCCATCAATGTACCATGGCCAGCTGGCTAGATTGTACTCCTCTGCTTGATCTTGATCCTGGTGGCCGAAATGGGATCAAGGGTGGTTGGATCTTCCTGGCCTAATGACAGTGCAGTCTCCTGGGGTATGGAGTTAATGAGGAGAGAAGGGTGTGGGTCTGATTGCCTGCCACCTGTCCTGTGTGACCAAGTACACTCATGGGTATGAGTTAATGCATGAATGAGTTTGACCATTGTATGGCAGGAGAGGTAATGGATGACTGGCTTTGGGTGCACAGTTGTGGGGGTGTGCTTGGCCACAGATGAAAGGGATTGATTAGTGATTGTGATTGTTACCCCTCCATTAGGGAGGGCTCTTTGTGTATTGAAATGATATAAATAATAAACATGGAAAGTATCTGATCAGTTTGGTTTTGACCAACATGCAGAGCAGACCAGCTTGACACAACTTACTGTTTGAGTTATCATTTATGATGGGACTATCAACTACTGGAAGGAGACATACTATGTCACTAACTACACTGAGGATTTTACAATATGTTGGATTTGTTGGAGTTGAAGCTACTTTTAGTATGTATTGCATGGATAACTTGATACGACGTAGGGAAAGTGGAGGTTCCCCTGCCAGTACATATAAGCTCTCTACAGGAGATGTACGAAAAGCTCTTAAGCTTAGTCGCAACCCTTGATGATGTACAGAATGCAGGCATTTTAGATAAGATGGTCTGGTGGAGCCATATACCACAGAACCATAATCAAGTCGAGAACGAGTAATTGCTCGATAGAGACGAAGGAGGACCGTTGTGTCCCCACCCCAATTATATTTGCTCACTACTTTAAGGAGGTTCATTGATTTCAGGCACTTTGCTTTCAGTGCTTTGATATGGGGAATGAAAGACAATTTGGAGTCAAGGAGTACACCCAAAAATTTTGTTTTATTCACCACTTTTATTTGACAGTTGTCAATTATTAGTGATGGACCTGGATGGTTTGATCGTAAATAATAGAAAGGCATACAAACTGTCTTCTTTTTAGAGAACTTGAAGCCATTTTCAAGTGACCATTTGTGAATCCTATTCAAATTTAATTGCAGTTGTCGTTCTATGGTTGGCATATATCTGGAACGGTATGCAATGAGGAAATCGTCAACATATAGGGACGACATGAGATCATAAATTGGTGGTATAAATGCATTAACAGCCATAATGGAGTGCACATGTTCAAGCCAGACTGGTCAGTAGGTAAGGTACTCCACGTTTATACACACGCCAGTGACTTTGGTTACGGTGCCGTATTGGTTAACAGCTGGTTTGCCATCAAATATGCAGGTAAAAGTGCAGCATCAGGGCTGCAGTCCATCAACTGGCACGAGATGCATGCAGCAGTGAAAGCATTGTGTGTGTGTGTGTGTGATTAGGGCTTTACGTCCTGTATTTCTGCACCAGTTGGGCTAATTAGGACAGGCAGAGACCATGGCAATGAGACAAAGGATGAAACAGCCATCCAACTTAGGCTCGACCAGGAATCGAGGCTCAACCAGGAATCGAACCCCGGACCCAGCGGTTGGAAGCCCAAAGCGCTACCTCTGAGCTAGGCCCCCGCCCACACAGTGAAAGCATTAGCAACATGTGTATGTGTGTGAGTTATTGTTTAACGCCTCATCAGCACCTGAGTGGTCTATGTAGAGGCTCTCTAGGGTAAGGGTGGGTGGGTGGGTGATTAGGGCTTTACGTCCTGTATTTCTGCACCAGTTAGACTAATTAGGACAGGCAGAGACCATGGCAATGAGACGAAGGATGAAACAGCCATCCAACTTAGGCTCGACCGGGAATCGAACCCGGGACCCAGCGGTTGGAAAGCCCAGACGCTACCTCTAAGCCCCCGCCTCTAGGGTAAGATTGATTATCTATATTTGGTAGTAGAAATCAGAAGCATGTAAAAAAGCAATTATTGTCTGTGTTGGATAGCTGGAGCAGCTTGTGCAATGCTCACTGTCCTGTTTTAGCAACTGGGGATAGAGGACTTCACCCCAAGTGTTTCCACCCTCGCCGCGTGGAGGCCCAGGACCTTCGAGGGCTCAAAAAATGTTTCAAAAACATTATCCAGATCAAACGTTTGTCAAAGAATCGTGGATGGGTAGATATGGGTGGGTGGGGTGATTAGGGCTTTACGTCCTGTATTTCTGCACCTGATGGGCTAATTAGGAGGGTGGGTGGGTGATTAGGGCTTTACGTCCTGTATTTCTGCACCTGATGGGCTAATTAGGACAGGCAGAGACCATGGCAATGAGACGAAGGATGAAACAGCCATCCAACTTAGGCTCGACCGGGAATCGAACCCGGGACCCAGCGGTTGGGGCTAATTAGGACAGGCAGGGACCATGGCAATGAAACGAAGGATGAAACAGCCATCCAACTTAGGCACGACCGGGAATTGAACCCGGGTGGGTGGTGGGTGGGATTAGGGCTTTATGTCCTGTGTTTCTGCACCAGTTGGGCTAATTAGGACAGGCAGGGACCATGGCAATGAGACGAAGGATGAAACAGCCATCCAACTTAGGCTCGACCGGGAATCGAACCCGGGACCCAGCGGTTGGGGCTAATTAGGACAGGCAGGGACCATGGCAATGAAACGAAGGATGAAACAGCCATCCAACTTAGGCACGACCGGGAATTGAACCCGGGACCCAGCGATTGGGGCTAATTAGGACAGGCAGGGACCATGGCAATGAAACGAAGGATGAAACAGCCATCCAACTTAGGCACGACCGGGAATTGAACCTGGGACCCAGCGATTGGAAGCCCAGAGCGCTACCACTGAGCTAGGCCCCTGCCCCTGGATGGGTAGATATAAATTGATCTGTAGGCAGTTAGCGCAGGAAGAAAGGGATGCCTTAGATACTCACTTTTTCATCCCCCTCCTTGGGGTAGCAGTCGAATTGAACTTTAATTATGCTTATGCCAGTATTAAAGAGGCAGTAACTCAACAACTTGAAAAGGTACCTATAACATGTTCTCTTCATTCGATGAAGCGGCAGCAACTTATGCAACTTGTTACTAACCAAATTGACTCCATGAGAAACTAAATTTTCTTTTCAACCGGTTAAAATGTCATATTTCAATTATAGGTTTTTTTGTATATGATTAAAATGTCATTTCCTTGTATTTAAAATGTAAGTGGTGTTCTAAGTATTCATGTTGAAATTAAAAAAACAGACAAACAGCCGGATGCTTAGCAATATCTAAAAAAACAATAATTGTCTGCGTCAGATATCTGGTAAAGAGATGTTGTAAGGTAGTAGCTTGAAACAAAGGTCTTCTAATGCGTTGTCAGCAGCAGCTTGTGCAATGTGCACTGTCCTGTTTTAGCCACTGGGGATAGAGGACTTCACCCCAAGTGTTTCCACCCTCGCCGCATGGAGGCCCAGGACCTTAGAGGGCTCTCTCCACTGTGTATCAGGTGATTGACCAACTGACCATGGTCTATAAATCCCTTCCCACAGACATTACAAGTATAAGGTTTCTCTCCAGTGTGTATCCTCATGTGATTGATCAACTGACCATGGTGTATAAATCCCTTCCCACAGACATTACAAGTATAAGGTTTCTCTCCAGTGTGTATCCTCATGTGATTGATCAACTGACCATGCTCAAATCCCTTTCCACAGAAATTGCAAGCACAAGGTCTCTCTCCAGCGTGTATCCTCATGTGATTGATCAACTGACCATGCTCTATAAATCCCTTCCCACAGAAATTGCAAGCATAAGGTCTCTCTCCAGTGTGTATCCTCATGTGATTGATCAACTGACCATGCTCAAATCCCTTCCCACAAAAATTACAAGCATAAGGTCTCTCTCCACTGTGTATCATGTGATTGATCAACTGACCATGGTCTATAAATCCCTTCCCACAGAAATTGCAAGCATAAGGTCTCTCTCAAGTTTGTATCCTCACTTGATTGATCAGCTGACCATGGTCTATAAATCCCTTCCCACAGACATTACAAGTATAAGGTCTCTCTCCACTGTGTATCATGTGATTGATCAACTGACCATGGTCTATAAATCCCTTCCTACAGAAATTGCAAGCATAAGGTCTCTCTCAAGTTTGTATCCTCACTTGATTGATCAGCTGACCATGGTCTATAAATCCCTTCCCACAGACATTACAAGTATAAGGTCTCTCTCCAGTGTGTATCCTCATGTGATTGATCAACTGACCATGCTCTATAAATCCCCTCCCACAGACATTACAAGTATAAGGTCTCTCTCCACTGTGTATCATGTGATTGATCAACTGACCATGGTCTATAAATCCCTTCCCACAGAAATTGCAAGCATAAGGTCTATCTCAAGTTTGTATCCTCACTTGATTGATCAGCTGACCATGGTCTATAAATCCCTTCCCACAGACATTACAAGTATAAGGTCTCTCTCCACTGTGTATCATGTGATTGATCAACTGACCATGGTCTATAAATCCCTTCCCACAGAAATTGCAAGCATAAGGTCTCTCTCAAGTTTGTATCCTCACTTGATTGATCAGCTGACCATGGTCTATAAATCCCTTCCCACAGACATTACAAGTATAAGGTCTCTCTCCAGTGTGTATCCTCATGTGATTGATCAACTGACCATGCTCAATAAATCCCCTCCCACAGACATTACAAGTATAAGGTCTCTCTCCACTGTGTATCATGTGATTGATCAACTGACCATGGTCTATAAATCCCTTCCCACAGAAATTGCAAGCATAAGGTCTCTCTCAAGTTTGTATCCTCACTTGATTGATCAGCTGACCATGCTCTATAAATCCCTTCCCACAGACATTACAAGTATAAGGTCTCTCTCCACTGTGTATCATGTGATTGATCAACTGACCATGCTCTATAAATCCCTTCCCACAGAAATTGCAAGCATAAGGTCTCTCTCAAGTTTGTATCCTCACTTGATTGATCAGCTGACCATGCTCTATAAATCCCCTCCCACAGACATTACAAGTATAAGGTCTCTCTCCACTGTGTATCCTCATGTGATTGATCAACTGACCATGCTCTATAAATCCCTTCCCACAGAAATTGCAAGCATAAGGTCTCTCTCCAGTGTGTATCCTTGTGTGATTGGTCAATTGACCATGCTTTATAAATCCCTAACCACATCCATTGCAAGCAGAAGGTATTTCACCAATGTGTGTCCTCATGTAATTCATCAATTGACCATGCTCTAAAAATGCCTTTTGACAAGCATTGCAAGTGAAAAAGGTCTCTCACCACTATGAATCCTCATTTGATTGATCAACTGATCAATGACCATGCTCTATAAATTATTCCCACAGACATTACAAGCACAAAGTTCTCTCATTAATGTTTATCCTCATATTATTAAGCAACTGACCATGCTCAAATAAATCCCTTCCAACAGCAATTGCAAGCATAAGGTTTCTCTCCAGTGTGTATCCTCATGTGATTGATCAACTGACCATGCTCAATAAATCCCTTCCCACAGACATTGCAAGCATAAGGTCTCCCACCAATATGTATCCTCATATGATTGATCAACTAACCATGTTCTACAAATCCACAGGGGTATAGAGTAGTTCAAGTTTTAACCTGTCAGGTCATTAATGTCTCGCTTGATATGGATATTTAAGTATGTTTAGCTGGAGAAGAATTATAGATACAGAAAGAGAACATGAGACAGCAAGCATGAGGTTTCTCTCCAGTGTGTATCCTCATGTGATTGATCGACTGGCCAAGCTCTTTGTGATTGATCAACTGACCATAAACTCTATCCCTTCCCACAGACATTAAAAGTTTAAGGGCTCTCTTCACTGCATATTCTCATGTGATTCATCAACTGACCATGGTCTTCAAATCCCTTACCACAGGCATTGCACTCTTACCAATGTATATCCCCGTGTGACTGATCAACTAAACATGCTTTATAAATCCCTTCCCACAGAGATATGGAGTAAGCCATCTCCAGAGCCAACATGAACAACTTGCCTACTGGCTTCGATGACAGAAGGCAATGCGGCAACCAGGATACACCTCTGCAAGTTTGTTGTTCCTAATCCATACAAATCTTAACTACACAACTCTCTAAACCCCCTCCCACAAACATTGCAAGTGAAAGGTCTGTCACCACTGCGAATCCTCATGTGATTGATCAAGTGACCATACTCTATACATCCCTTTCCATAGACATTGCAAGCATAAGGTCTCTCACCAATGTGTACTCATGTTATTGATCAACTGACCAGTCTCTATAAATCCCTTCCAATGGATATTCCAAGCAATAAGGTCTCCAACCAATTTGAATCATTAATGTCAGAAATTTTATTAATGGATGGATGGGAGTTATACGACCTATATTACTGTGCTAATTTAAACAGGCAGGTGCTATGGTAATGAGATAAAGAATGAAACAGCAGTCCAAAATAGGTCTCAGTAAGGACTGAACTCAGCAGTTGTCAGTTTAGCATGCCACCACTGAGCTGCGCACCTGCTCTCATTCCACAAAAAAATTGTAACACAATTATATGAAGTTTAAAAGCAGGTCTTGAAACTTCCTGCAATGCGAGAATGATGGCCACTGCATTTAGAGTGCTGAGGCAGGCTCACAGTTAAAACAATTATCAATGGCATGATTAAGAAATTAATCGGGCATTCCTCGAATTGTGGGGAAAGGGGTGGGTCATGTAGATGTTGGCGCCCTAAAAGATGGAAGCAGAGGATTCAAAGAAACTAGTTTCCAATGAGCATTTTTATACAACGCATAATAACCCGAGATATTCACAGGCCACAAGTCCCCATTGGGTAACTATATTACACCACTGGTTAATACAGGGATGTGATCGATCAGTGATAAAAAACCTGAAAATTTCAGGATGAACACATTCCGGCGATACTCGTTGTCAGAGCCACTTCTCCTCCTCACCCACACCCCTGACTGGGTGTACAAAATGAGGGTGGAAAAAGATCCCAGCTACCTTGTTCTTGGTATCCCCAAGCAGTTGGATAATAGCCTTTTCAAAGCAAAGAATCTGATCATAGGTGAAACTTTTCAATTGCATTGCCTGAGAGCATCAACATCCCAACAGCAAAATTATCAATCATAAGCATGCACTTTGAAGTTAATTTTTTTATAATCACCATCTGTTCATATTTTAATGATATTCACAGGCCACAAGTGCAGCACCTTTTCATACTGATAAATTATACACATTTCATAATTTGATGATATTCACAGGCCACAAGTCCCCATCGGGTAACTATATTAGCTCATGGAAAATACAAATGTGGACGGTTTTCCTTTTGTTCTGAGCAATAACCTACGAAAATGTTAACTCCCTCCAAGTGCAAACTGAACTTCTTTCGCAAAATAAAAGGCATGAAAATACAATAACACAAATCAGTAAATATGCCTAATAGGGCCACCATCTTTCGGGCCCTTTGAAGATGAATCCCACACATTTAAACCATGACACTGCATTGTACTTCTTTGTTTATTCTTTGTACAGTTATACAAACATGGCTTAACGGTAGGACTTTTGGTAGCGTGCACGGGCACCGGGTCCTCCGAACTTTTTGGGCTCGCACCGACGAGGATCAGCAACAAGCAAAGATCTGTCGTAGCTGGTCAGAATGTCCTTGATCTCCTTCTTGGAGGCCTCATCAACGTCTGGAGGAAAGAAGCAAAGTCATTTTAGTGTTACTAAAACCATACTACACAAAAAATAAGCCACTTGAGAAGACTGTTTTCCATCATCAGAGTCCACATAAATATATAATTTTATTCACATCAAAAACAAATGTGTCATCATGGGAAAAATAAAAATAAAATGAACGAAATACATGGGTCAAAAACGAGTAGAATAAAATATCATTAATAATAAATAATATCATGATCAGTCCAGAAACTTCTACAGCATATTGATAACAAAACAACAATACATACATGTAAGAAAGAATAGAGTGCATGTGAGGTTCATATTTTTTTCAGAACCAATTTATTAAGGACTCTCCTCAACTTTCATCATAGTTTTAGAAGATTTCATTTGTTCAAAATCAAACCAGAAAGATAAGTACTTACATTTCTGGTAATAAGCAACTAGAGCCTTGGAAATTGCCTGCCTGATGGCATAGATCTGAGCGATGTGACCACCACCGTTCACACGGATGCGGATGTCAACTCCAGAGAACTTCTCCTTGCCGAGGAGAAGGACAGGTTCCAAGAGCTGAAAGGACAACAATTCAACAGTTACTTAAATGCACTTTCCCACATATTATAAGCAATTAGGAAAATTATATATGTACAATATTATATATTTATATTATATATGTACAATATTATGAACAAAATGAATGGCAATAAACAATAAAATATATGAACAATATTAACATCTCAATTGACAAATACAGTAAATTGAAGCGGGAAAGGGTCCAATTAGGTAGTCAAATCAACATGTAACTTTCCACATATTACTCAGAAGAAAACGCGAGCCATTAATATCATGAAGGACAAAATCAGTAAATGGGAGCAGTACCTTGTATCGGAGCATCTCTGGCTCCATGAGTTCTAGAGGACGGCCATTGACCTTGATCAAGCCATTGCCTCGCTTGCAGTGAGCAACAGCAGTCGCAGTTTTCTGGGAAAAAAAGAGGAATAGTCAGGGTAATGCAGTTTGTCAGACGTCCATCGCACATAATTCGGATACACAACTGGTGGCTTCCATCCCATGCAAAAATCTGGGAAGGGTATTTTTTAGAATCGCCATTAGGGGGTCATTTGTGGCTTCACATGTCCTCACCACTGATAGCTGGCCATAAAACAATATCTGATTGTATTAAATGTACTGCTTCTAAAGTGTTTGAAAGCAGAAGTCTTGACAGGGCGTGATAAACAGGTCATTAAAATGTCATTTTTAGATTGAGAGTGATAAACAAGGGGTGTCCAGAGGGGTACTACAGACCACAGCTAAAATGCTTTCACAGATTTTTGTGGGCCATTTGGAGAATGGACAGCAGCATGCCTTTGGTAATCCGCCATTGATGTCACGAATGAGGTGTTTCAACATTCAATTTCAACATGTACAATATCATGAAAATCCATTGGTCTGCATTAATATTTCCCATAACCTTTCAAATAACAATAGCATCATCATCGCATGAAGCAAGTTAACGCCAGAGAAATTTCATTAGTGCAATCATTCTCCAAACGGATGTACACTTCATCAGGTAACAAGAAAGAGCATCGTCTTTCATGGGGGGGGGGGGGGGGGGGACGACTTTCTGACAGATAGGACAAGAGGCCACAGGGTTGGTATATTGGGTTTCTTCAAACCCCAGTTTATTAAAAGGTGTAACAACAATGATTGTGACAATTGGTAAATTGACAAACTCCAATCAGATAGATAGTCATACTAAATTGTATTCATACTCAGTGAAAAAGAAATACTAGAGTCAGTAGTGAAGTTGCTATTGACAATTTGACACCGACTGTCATGTGACATGTTAGACCACAATGGCACAGAGTGACAGAGCCTTCTACACTCGGCGACATAGAAATTTGCAAAGACATCGAGATTTGCCACTTGCAATAAAAACTTATTAGATGACTGCCGCAGTGTTAGAACACTGACAATGAGATAAACAATTAGTTTTGTGACAAATCAAGGCCATTCAAGGTGTATAATCATGTTTTTAGGGGGGCGGGGAATCGCGAATTTCAATGTCGCCGAGTGTAACTAGGTAATGGACGAAAGCATGACAAATATCTAAATTAACTAAAACACTGGTAAATGATGAGAATTAGAAACTGGTGCAGCCTGCAGGCCTTCAACACTGGCACAGCTCACAAATGAACCTCATACAAATGTGAAGATTGGACAGTCACACTGACAAGACATCTTTGCTGGAGTCTATTTCAAGTTACTAAGTCAGCCACAGACGATCATCATCTATACACATGACATGTGTGTGACAAATGTCACTGTCAAATCATGACGGCCACGCCATTTGGCAAGACTCCCCTAATATCGCCCAACAAAACGTGCCCACTTTCTAAGGTATTACACCACTAAATGTTGCCATTTTGGGCTTTAATTCTAATTACAATTACTGCATAATTACAGATATAACGGTATTCCGCCAACTTCTCCATGTTAAGTAATTCTCCAGTCTAAAATATTGCTAGCGGATTTGTAAACAACGTGAAAATGGCCATACCTTGCGACCGTACACTTGTACAGATTGCAGTGGTCCTTTGGGGGTCGGCATCTGCAACAAATAATCAACAATTTACATCATTCAAACAATAATCTACCTTTTTACTATAAGATTAAACGAATGAGAAATGAATTCATGGCATATTTATTGCATTAAGGACAATTCTTTCAACTCACGTTTGTCTCGGATCACACCGGAGAGGAAAGAGGAAGATGGGGGCCACACATGGAAAATCAAGTAGTTTAAGCCTCTAAATTTCCCTACCATATATCAGCAAATATTTGCAATCTTCTTTTAACCACTTTATAAAGCTTCTATAATAAATTGTGGTGTTCGTAAATGGAAGTAATTTTTAAATCAAATTAAATTAAATTATTCATTATTTTAATTTAGAGATTACAGAGCCCGGGGAAGCCCTGGGAGATTCCTTGGCCGCGCTGATTTTATCGGCCGAGATATCCCGGGAAGCCTGTCCCCCATAGTCCGAGAAAAAGGCATATAATCTAAATCTAATCTAAAGCTCCAACTTAGCATGGTTAGAATACTGTAAATAAAAAGCAGTTATGTCTGAAAAAAAAAAAATTCTAAAAGTAGCCGATTTGGTACATGTCATTTTATTTTGAGGACGTTCTGGCACATCCGGGGATGAATTTTAGCGCCAAATTGGAGTAGCTGGAGGATTGTGATCTTTGTGAAAAGTACTGAAAGTAAGACTTTTATGGTGTTTTTTTCAATCAATACAACTCACTGTTGTTTATATACTTTTGCAGATTCTTTTGTATGGATTTGGTGAACTGTTACACCAAAAATTGCTCATAAAATTTGAAAAATGTCTGGGCTAGACGATTACATAATTTACATTACATAGAAATTAGAATGATAGATGTTACATAAAATCTACTTCATTGTGAATTAGACGTTTGTAGCTTCAAACGAGTACAAACAAATTAATGCACTGAATTAAGCTTGTTTTGTTTAACGAAGTTTCTTAAAAAAAATTATAAAAATTAAATTGTATTAATTAGCTTGGCACCAAGGCCATGGCAGTTAGGGTCCAGGATCTGCCACAGTTAAAGTTAAATGAAGATGGAGTCCAAAGTAAAGTCGAATGGTACATAGTCATATTAAACTGTGTTCCACAATTTTGGCAAAAGTCCAAATTACATATTGAAATGTTTCATGTGATTCACTCAAGAATAAATGACTAAATAGCCAGAACTCTGCTGCCTAAAGTGACCAGGCTGGCCTGTTGCAGGAGCAGATCGGCATGCTCAAAGCTGCTTATGGAAATTTCCTAGGATTGTTATACTTTTTCGGCAAACAAATGGTAAGGCCATGGTGGGCCGGTTGACACATGTTGTTTCTGGAGCAGAACTCAAAACACTTATGCACCAATTTATTGATTTTTTACAGACTGATTCAGAATGACTGCAGAAGTACTTCCCAACGGAAATTCCAACATTGTGACAAATGAACACACTCATCAAAATGGCCTCAACAGGACATACGACGAAGAGTAATATTCATTTGACATACCTTTGATCAGTTTTTTGATCTTATAATGTTTCTCGGAACTTTCTCGGACCGTTTTTCATGAGCCAGTCGGTCGGAAAATAAAAAAATCCCCATAAAGTTTTTTTTTTAATAAATTAACACAGGTGATGTGATACTTTGAGATGAATTATGCAATACACATATTTGCCCAGACAATTGTTGATTTATTAATTGAGCGGCACTGCTAAAGTTTGGCCGGCGGTGTCGAGAAACGAAAGATAAAAAAACCGTCGCCTTAAGGTGACCCACACCTACAAGCCACTGAAAAAACCTTACCTGAAATCGCATCCGTGATTCGACCATTTCTACACTGTTCAAAAATTTTTCTTTTTTTGTATAATGTCTTGTAAACAACTATGAAAGTGGTCGAGGCACGGAAACAATAAAACCAATTAATCAGACGTGGCTATTCATCGAAAGACTCGCCCGCTGAACAGCGCGAAAGCGTTGCAAGTTGCAACCACTTTTTTGGACCAGCAAGTTTTCTTAGTGCAAGCCCTGCAGCTTCTGTGGGTCTCCTAGCCATTACATGTATTTTATATATTTTTTTATTTGTTCTTGACGATGTTAGTTTATGTAATTGTTACTATTTTTTGTTTTATGTTAAAGATAGATGGGTGAATAAAGTCGTTTTCTCTCTATTGATTCAATATGGATTAAAATATAATTATGCCACAATAGATCTGTGAATTATGTTTTACTGATTAACGTTCTTTTAAATGTTGTGTAATAAATCTTTTTCATTGAATTGCAGAACCAGTGATGAGATGCAGTATTTAGATGCGTTGCGTCATATCCTGGAAAGGGGTACAGAGAAAGGTGACCGAACAGGAACTGGCACTAAGTCTATATTTGGAATGCAACAGCGATACAGCTGTAGAAATGGTAATTTTCCTTTGATTGCAATTTCTGTATTTAGATAAAACATTTCTAACCACAGTATTGTAATTGTATATAAAATTCCATGTGCATTATAATAAAATATTTATATACATATCCTATAATAATCATAAAGATTTAAAATATAATTTAAATTTTTTTTTTCACTACAACATTATATTTCTAAGAGGTCGCTTGTGGTCCAGTCCTCTTTTGAGACTGGATCGAAAAAAATTGTTTGGTTCCGGTTTCATGTCCCAAAAAAGTCAGGGTCGGTAACAGTGTTCCAGCTAGGATTTCAATTGGGCATGGCGCAGAAGTATATTAGGGCATCTGAGTAGAAATATACAGGGCGCCGATCTAGTTGAATGAAGAGCAAAAAAAAACAGGTCTTCACTTTTTTTCGGCTCTGACAAAATTGGGCATGGTGCTGACAAAATTAGGCATGGCGCTGACAAAATTGGGCATGGCGCTGACAAAATTAGGCATGGCGCTGACAAAATTAGGCATGGCGCTGACAAAATTAGGCATGGCGCTGACAAAATTAGGCATGGCGCTGACAAAATTGGGCATGGCGCTGAAAAAATTGATGCAAGGGGCGTCGGGGGGCATGACATGTCGCCATGCTCAAAATGGCCTAGCTCTACTGCTCTAGCTCGAACACTGGGTAGGTTGGGAACTTTTATATATATAAATATATATTTCCGGCAGTGAGGTTTCTAGGATAACATTTACCCATCGGTCCATCTTTTAGAAGAATTTTTAAATGTTCAAAACATGCCCAAAAAAACTTTAGGGTAGGCACCAAATTATAAGGGTTGGTTGGAAACCGGAACCAACGAAATTTTTGTCTTTTAAGAGGAGCAGTACCTAGGCTTCCTCTAAATTAATTCCAGCTGAAGCAGTCCAATTTTGTTTAGCCACAACAGAGACAGTTTAGCCACCATTTTTTGAAGCAGGAACAAGGTTAATTTGCAGTATGGAATATGGTGTGGCTTGGATGTTAGTTGGGCACTGATTGGCCAGGAGAATACATTGAGGCAATGATGACACCATTCTGAGGACCAATCAGATTGCTTGGCTCATAGGAGCGTCAGTTTCTCTTGTGGTGTACACTTGAGCGGCATTTTCACCACTAAGTTTGACAGATGGCGTGGGGGATTCTTAAAAAACATATAGCAGCTTCTGAAAATTTTCCTGTCCCCCCCCCCCCCCCCCTTCCCTCTTTTAAATGGGAGTAGCCTTAAATGAGCCTTACTCTAATTTGTCTTTTATAATTGCCATTAATAGGGACTCTACCCCTGCTGACAACAAAGAAAACTTTCTGGAAAGGAATTCTGCATGAACTTCTGTGGTTCATCAAAGGCTCTACGAATGCGAAGGAACTCTCGGATAAGGGCGTCAAAATATGGGATGCCAATTCGTCGCGGGAATTTCTCGACAAACAAGGATTGACTTCTAGAGAGGAAGGTATTTGAGTCTTGAAATATATATATAAAAAGAAGACTTCAAGTTCAACACAATACTCGTAAAATTTCTTATTTTTATATTTCATTGGGCTGACTGAAAAAAAATTTTTGTTTTCAATTTCCGACCAACCCAACTTCACAAGGGCGGACCCGAGGTTTTTTTTAAGGCATCTAACAATAAATGAACATTTGACACTCAGTTTTTTGCTTTTAAAACTTAATTCTTAGGGGGAAGAAAAAATTAATAAAACCTTACCAACCCAACTTTATTAAAACAAAATAATTGCTCAAGTCAAGTGCTCATCATGGCACAAATGTACAATTATAGAGTATAAACAAAGAACCGAAACATTAATTTTTCCGATTTTTTGATATCGATAACAATATTTTGTCAATTCATTAATACACAGCATATCGATGACAACCCTAGAGTGACACCAATTGAGATTTACAAAAGTTTGAGAGTGATTTTGGGTTTAGTGCAGTATAGCGGACCCAAATTATTGACCATATTTGGCATCCATGAAACATGAAAATAATCACTATTTTTGACCAAATTTCATTATGGCACACAATAAGAATTACATTTGTGTAAAGAAGCGGGGGTTTGGGGGCAGGAAGCCCCAAGAAAATAAAAAATAAACTATCATTAACTTGCGTTCTTGCCTCACCGCCGCCATTTGTTTGCGACGTCACTTGTTGAATTCAAGCAATTTACGTCATAGGCCTGACAACGAGGCTCGCTAAATATGGTCAATAATTTGGGTCTGCTATACTGCACTTTTTCCTCTTTTTTTTTTGTGTATATACATCTATCAATCGCCCCCCAACTTTCAGGTGACCTTGGCCCAATATACGGATTCCAGTGGCGTCATTTCGGAGCGGAATACAAAGACATGCACACAGATTACACTGGACAAGGTGTCGACCAACTGAATGACGTCATCAATAAAATCAAGAACAACCCTAACGACAGGCGCATCATTCTCTGTGCTTGGAATCCTAAAGGTATTCTTATTTGTTTAATTTAATTTGATTAAATAGTAGGGTTCTGTACCGGTTCATGTAATCGTATCGATTAAACCGGTTATTTCAATGCATCCTGGCAATTTTATATGTCAAGGTTGTTTATAGTATAACAAGAAGAGTTTATTATTTTATCATTTTGTCTTAAATTTATTTATTCATCAATTGTTAGTCATCCATTTAGTAGATCCAATAGAAATAACTGGTCATCCTTTTTTCAGTGAACTATTTTATCGCTTTTGCAGATTTGCCACAGATGGCGCTACCTCCCTGTCACGCTTTTGTTCAGTTCTACGTAAACAACGATGAGCTCTCCTGTCAATTGTATCAACGATCAGCAGATATGGTATGTGTTAAATCAAATTTTAACCCTATTTAAGTAATTAAATTGTCTATGTATAACAGCTGGAGTGTTGCCCAGTGTTAGAATTGACTTTAATAATCTATTTTTGACATTGCAACCAGAAGACGGTAAGTATACTCTTGTGATAAAGATCTCTATAAAATTTTAACCCTAAATAAATAATTAAATTGTCTATGTATAACCGCTGGAATGTTGCCCAGTGTTAGAATTGACTTTAATAATCTATTTTTGACATTGCAACCAGAAGACGGTAAGTATACTCTTGTGATACAGATCTCTATAAAATTTTAACCCTAAATAAATAATTAAATTGTCTATGTATAACCGCTGGAATGTTGCCAAGTGTTAGAATTGGCTTTCGTAGTCTATTTTTGACATTGCAACTGAAAGATTATAAGTATACTCTTGTGATAAAAATCTCTATATTATAATACTCAGAAAAATTACATGTAATCGCTTTTCCTGATTATCTATTGTTTAGAAATCAAGGCACAATATCAACTATATGTACTACGGACACAGGGTCCAAAGCCTGGAAAACGCAAGTCTCTTCCTTTGTGAAGACCTACCAATAGTGGATTTCCACGGAATGTTCTCTGTATTTCCACGAGGTGGCTACGGCACAATACTGCAATTCTATGGGTTGATAAAATTGTTCGCCCTTGAGTCTGATTGGCTGAAGCAAAGTGCAACCTAGCAGCAGTATTTTAAGTGCATTTTAATGTATATTTGACATCTTATCATTCGATTGATTTCTGAGTATTTCCCAGAGAAAATTACATTTATGGAATCTTAAGTTATGACCTACTATGTCTGAAAAGCAAAATGAGTAATAAGAGGAGAAGAAAGACTTATGTCTTTCTAAATTCAGGGCTGCTCAGTGAAAAGACTATTGAATTAATGCAATTAGCATACCAGGCGAGACAGTTGAGGAGGCTAGGCAAAATTCACAGTACATGGACTCAAGACTGGGAAATAATGATTAAAGAAAACGTTACAACACCACCAAGAGAAGTCACGATAAACGACCCCTTCTAAAAATAAATAAAGACTGAAACATCCACACAATCTATCACACCCTAGGCTTCCTTAAAATTAATTCCAGCCTTAGCCACTGTGGCTAAAGCAGTCCAAATATTTTTAGCCACAACGTAGATCGTTTAGCCACCATTATTTGAAGCAGCTTTCATAAATTTCTATGCAGGTACAAGATAAATTTGCAGTATGAAATAGGGTGTGACTACGATGTTAGCTGGGTGCTCATTGGCCAGGAGAATACATTGAGGCAATGATGACACCATTCTGACGACCAATCAGATTGCTTGGCTCATAGGGGCGTCAGTTTCTCTTGTGTACGCTTAAGAGGCATTTTCGCCACAAAGTTTGACAGATTTTCGCCACACAAGCATTTAATTTAGCCACAGTTACAATTTCGCCAAGAGGACCGTGGCGAACATTTAGCGGAAGCCTAGACACCAAGTGCATAATCTACCACCCCAAGCACACAATCTACTACACTGCAGGATATTTCAAGACTCAAGCTCATCCATACATGCATCCATCTCACATGCATCCACATCACATACAACCTCCGAAACACCTTACCTGACCAGACAAACAATAGTGAAGAAAATTTTAACGGATTCTCAGAACAAGATATAGAGGCATTGCTCAGCAAACATATCGAGTACCTAAAGAATTTGAAAACACTAACAAACATAATGATGGATAGAGATCGCAAGTACTTAACATACAATTTAACAGTATTAAATGCTGATGCAAAATTCTATAGAATTGATTTCCAAAACAAATTTATGCTCCACTGCAAGATCGTGAAATTCGGTAATATTGCTAAACCTGTTATTCTAATATGTTAAATTGCCTAACACAAATCTTTAGTAACAACAACAATTTAGAAGATGGAGAACCTGATCTGATGGCTCCATCAAAATACATGGATGAAAATCTCCTAATTTCATCTCTGTCAAAACAGCAAAATTATTTTAAAATACTAAGCTTAAACTACTAAAGTTTACTTGCCAAACTGGATGAACTAAAAATCTTTATTAGCAATCTGCAAGAAAAAGGGATATTTTTTCATGCAATAGAAAAACTCGGTAAAGTGAAAATATAAATACATCCATTATCAAAATTGACGGATACAACTTTATTTCAAAACCAACCCTGCAGTTCTCGTGGTGGTCTGGCATTTTGTATTGACAAACGTTTTTCCATTGACCAACTAAATCTCACTAATACCTTGCATGATTCCTGGGAAAGCTGTTTTATTATGGCCAGCATGAGAGACAATGATAACAAACCAATTATAATAGGAAATAAACGATAGAACAATGCGAAAAGTTTATTGAGGATTCTCGCAAATCTTGTCCAAATTTGAAAATTCTCACAGTTCGTCTATGGTTTTAAAGCGATTGCCAAAAATCATAAACCAGACACCCTCAATAATAACCTACAAAATTCATTCACAGGAATTGGTCCGTCAAAAAGCAGATGTCTGGGGTGGAGGAATAAAATATTTTAGGTCCAACCCCCCCCTTTGTTTTAAATGGAACAGCTCTTAGCCATAGCCTACAAGGAACTGGATATTGGCTTTATTGATCAATTTATGTGAAAAATAACCTTTGTTATATAATAGATCTCATTGACCGTCAACTTAAATTTACACATTTTGTACTTAATTTCAGGGTCTCGGAGTTCCTTTCAATATTGCAAGTTATTGTCTCCTACTCCATATGATTGCACATATTACAGACCTGAAGGTTAGTCTTGCAAAATAATATGCTAATTATCACAATTTATTTGTTTGTCTACTGGATTTTATGTACTTATCAATCTTGCCAGTTGTTCTTAATCGCTGACAAAGTTATAATTACGATACTGAAGTGGTATTTAAATTTGCAAATGTGTGCATCGCGTGGTTTAAACTTACAGAATGTAGTTTTTAATTTGTTCCTAATGATAATAAATGCCGTTTTTCTTAATTTCAGGCAGGAGATTTTGTACACACAATGGGTGATGCTCATATATACCTAAACCACATTGACCAACTCAACGAACAGGTATTTATCTCAATTCCATATATGACAATAGGGTGTGTAAGTTACGACCAACGTAGCGTCAATTTGTAGTGCAATCCACGCTGTGGCGGTACTTTTGGGAACCAACGCCGCCATATTTGAATTAGGCAGCTGAGTGGACAAGACAAAATATGAACAATCGGATATTTTTCAATGAAATAATACATGTATTAGTCATCAGAAGAATCAGGAATAGCGTTTCGTTACATATCTATCACTGGTCAATGTGTGTGTACATATATAAACAATATTATTAGTGGTCGATTACTCGCCTAACTTCAGGGGTCCATTGCTCGAATTCCAAGCAGCCTCAAGCTCTAATTTTA
Source organism: Alitta virens (assembly GCA_932294295.1). Taxonomy (NCBI): domain Eukaryota; kingdom Metazoa; phylum Annelida; class Polychaeta; order Phyllodocida; family Nereididae; genus Alitta; species Alitta virens. The sequence continues at coordinate 2,508,173 of OW028581.1, forward strand.
GGCGTAGGCCTTACTTTAAAAGTAGCTTTTTCTTCGGCAACCAAAATAATGAGTTGTCAAGTTGTGATTAGTTATCCATCCTTATTCAGTCCCCTCCTTTCAATTTTAATGACTGCGTTCTGGACGTGGTCCCCAGAAGTAGTTTTTCTTGCTCTCAAACGCACAAGAGAAAAATTAACTTACACGCCATATTTACTGCCACTGAATGATCATTTTTGGGTTGTGACTATTGCAAAGTCTATTCACTAAGCTTCATTTTGATGGTCACAAGTTTCAATTGATGCAGGTTAATTTAAATAGGGCAGTCTAAATCATAACTAGATTTTTATATGCATGGAAAATTTGTAGATCGCATCTTTGCCAAGTATTTCCAATTGTTGAGACTGCATTGACATTCTGGAACATATTCTCTCAAATTCTGTTAAGACTTTTTGCAGTACGTCATGTATAGGTTTTCAGATTTCGTGTTTATCTGATTGGTGGTTATTTTGCAAATTTGTTGGCTTATTATGAGTCCAGTTTACAACTTGAACATAAATAAATTTTTTATTTTTTGTTGTTGTCAGATTCAACGAAAACCGCGTCCATTCCCTAAACTCGTCATCAAACGAAATGTTGAGACCATTGACGACTTCAAGTTCGAAGACTTTGATGTCACGGATTATAATCCTCATCCAGTTATTAAAATGCCAATGGCCGTTTAAAGGCCAATGAAATTGTTACACCCAAATGTTGTTAATATTACTTGCATTGAGAAAACTCCAGGAATGTGTTCACTCAGAATGTCAGACAATCGGTAGATGAGCGTAACTTTTACCTGCTCAATTAAATGCTCATCTCATTTAAGAATATATTTATCACTAGATAGCATTTTAAGTGACAGACAATTATGTCATTAGTTGCCAAATTTCTTTTCTAGGTTTTATTTATTCAGAGTAAAAATTAATATGTCGACTCGTTTTGCTTTTATAGTTGCCTCAAAACTTACACGTAGACTAAGCACTAAAAAGCACTAAGAAATCTCATGTATATTTAAGGAGTGTGTGCGAAAAGCTTAATTCTTTAAAATTGACACTGCATCAAATGAATTTTCTTAATAAAAATTGGTGATAAAAAAATTCAATATTTTGTCATCTTTTTCAATGAGTTAGCGTTTATTCATAACAATTCTGATTATACATGACATGATTAAAAACGTAAGAATGGTACAATGAAGACGTATATATGATTAATGTAATGTTTTGTAATGTTCAAATTCTTCAGAAGTTGACATTTTTGAAATCTTGCAATGAGGACAACACAAAATATGTCCATGCCCTGAAGAAAGTCGAGTTTAAAGTGACCTTTGCCTCAAGGTCATTAAAAAAATGAAATCTACATGCAACAGTGCACCAACTAACAGTAATAAACAGAAAACATGCAACTTAATGAGATCCTGGCAATCTTCTCACGGTAACAACAGATTTCAAAGCAATGTTCTGACTAACTCCGAGCTTTTGTATAACTTAAGAATATTCGTGAAGTTCCAAACGAGTTCACAATCGATTGATTTTCATAATGAATATTCTCACCAACTTGCACGTAAAAAAATTGAACTTGAGACTAATGCAGCATTAATAATAACTTGTATAATAATTATAAAGCAGTTTGGAAAATGGTGAATTTAAAAAATAATAGGCCAACTCATTTCGCACTGGTACTAACAATATTTTAACATACGCATATAACGGACATCAGCTTAGCTTTAAGCACGACTTCAGCCGTTTGATTCCTCGCACACTCGCATAGCGTGTGTTCAGCATTTAACATCACTTACTCTTTGAGCAAGCCCCTGATTGGTTAATAGATGTCAGGTGACATTTAATGAGCCTATCACAGCTGAGAAAGACAGTCATGTGATCGCATCACTTGGAACGAGCCAATGAGGTGAATGCTAGGACATGTCCATATCGTTTGATTGTGGGTTTAAGTCTTGCTGGGGTGATCCCTCGGGAGTCTACAAAAAATTGAAGAGAACAATTAGCAATACAGTTTACTAGATGAATCGGCTCAGAATGAACGTTTCTATATTTTCTGTTGTATGGATAACTACCGTGGCCCATCAGTACAATTTTGATGCAACAGGGTTTCTAGACATTGCGGAATGATTTCTAGATGCCGCTGAGTGATTTTAGCGCTGCTGCGAAGTCTAAACAGCTCAGCTGCAAAGTCTAAACAGCTAAGCTGCGAAGTCTAAACAGCTCCGCTGCGAGGTCTACACAGCTCTGCTGCGAAGTTGCTCCAAAGTCTACACAGCTCCGCTGCGAAGTCTACACAGTACGGTGGCCCATATTAAATGGAATGTCTTTAATTTAGACAGTCAGGGATGGATAGATTTTAAAGACATTTTAGGTAGTTCAATTTTACGTAACAAGAATTACGTAACAAGAATTAGTGTTAATTGTTGACAATGAAGGATTTAAGGATCTTGGTGTAATAAAAAACGGAGTTGAAAACAAGTGTCAATTAAATCATTCAGTTGATAAGAGATAAGATAAAGGAAAGATAACATAAAGGATAAATAGATAGATAAATATGAAATAAAAAAAAACTCCTATTTAATTTATTTAAACTGTTATAAAAGAAAAACATTAATAGGAAAGGTCAAAATATAAAAACTGATGAGTTGACAATTAAGATTATCGAAGTCTCTTTTTTTTAAAATATGAACCATAAGTAGACAGACAATACAGTTCATCAATATAAACAAATGTCTAAAATGGATTATTCAATTATACTACAGATATGAGGCTCTTTTATAAATTGCACTTGACTATAGATGACACCGTACAAAGCATTAAAAGTAAATGGCAATTAACATTCTTGTAAAATCAGCGCTCAATGGGGAGGGGGCGGCGACAACCGGGCGACATCGCTAAAATTACCTTGAAGCGCAGCACGGCTGAAATTACTTCGCAACGTAGACACAGCAGCGCAGTAGTGTCGAAATTGTACATTGCGGCGACACCGCAGTGACATCGCGGCAGCGCTAAAATTACCTCGCAGCATTGAAATTTCAGTGGCATCTAGAAACCCTGTTGCATCGAAATTGTACTTATGGGCCACGGTAGGATAACACATAAGGACACTGGATCCTCACTATAGCTAATTCATTCAGAGTGATTATAAATAAGTTTGATTTTCACAGATCTAAGCCAATATCATTGCTTCTTTACAGGGCAGTATGACCTAGTGTAAGGCCCCATGTACTAGGCCTTTTTCCAAATGAGGAATTTTATTTACAGCCTCCAGCTATTACCCGTTGAATAATCAATGATAATATCATAGTGCAAGGCCAAACGCAGAGCTGCGTTGCTCCCATTACCTTGCCAAGCTATTTCAACCATATCACAATGTGTTAAAGATTTCCAAGGTCCAAGAAGTACAGTCCAGTTTGTGTATAACAAGCGAGTGCATACTGAAAATTCCCAGTCCCGAGTCCCCCAAACTTTTAAATGGAACAGCCCTAATGTACTTACAGGAAAAAGTGCCACTCTAACGTGTGAAGCAGGGGTTGATGGGGCTGACGAAGAAAGGGTGACTTGTGTGCCTTGGAGAGGGGTGGAGCAGGGTGAACTTGGGGTGCTGCCGAATTGTGCAACCGTGGACGGCGTAGGGGACCACCCTCCAGGGCCGGGCGCCCCCAGTTTGTTAGGAGATGCAAATGGGTTGTCGGTGAAGTTCTGAGGATCGTGGTTAAACTCTTGGTCGCCTATGCTGTTCAGTTTTTGCGTTAAACTAAGCAGACCAGACTCCTCAACTTGGATTATCACCCATATAACTTCTGCAAAAAAACAGTTGAAAATTTATTAGAAATTCCATTACAAAAAAAGTGTGACCACATCTAAAAAGGTCTTCATTTGATTCATAAATATCTTTTAAATTACTAACATGACTAATGATGTGACCATCATAACACTGAGCTAATACATTACATTAAGATTACAGTGCGTATAATTTAGCTTTGACAAGCGATAGTTATTTGTTTATAAGCAACACGAATATGAATATCAATACAAGACTCATTTTATACCTCCGAAATAATTTCCCACAGGTGTGGTCATACGCCATTGTCCTTGGAATATCCCTGTATTTGACGGGCTCTGCATGTGAATACTGATGTCTGTGACCTGTCCTGGCCGTAATGCTTCTACCATCACAAAATCTTGGTTGCAAAATTTATCACCGCCAACAAATTTCAAGCTGCATCCCGGAGGCCAATTTTCATCCCCTGGATAGATATATTTGGAGGTTCATTTCCATGGAATAATCATGACAACATTAAGCTTTCATAAATTCAATTTGAATTTCTAAGAAGAGATACGTTGACATTACTATAAACATATGTGGTAGTCCTTACATGCCGGATTCACATACAATATGCATTTCTGTGTCTATTTAAATAAAAAGTATAAGGTGCAAGGTTCACGACTAATCAACACAGGGCAATAAATTACCAAAACACTAACACGCCAAGGCTGCAGAAAGGATCATAATGTTAGCAGTGCCATTATAAAGTCTATCTATGAAATATGTAACTCAATCTTTGCTCACGATTAAGTGATGGCAGTTATAGTGTATGTTAGCCCATCATACATTATTACTAAGGCAAATATAAACTTAGTGAGAAATTCATAAACAGTCAAACTGTAAAACAAGATCATCTTTACAGTTAATCCAAAGGCAAATCATGACAGCTCAGTTGGAACTTCCAGTTAGTAATAACAGTGTTTTAAAATAACTATTTCATTTATATAGATTTTAAGAATAAATTTGCTCAACTAGATTCAGGAATATTTTACCACTATTTTGCATCCTCCACGTTTTGACAAACGGTGTGTTGGGAGGTACGCTCTCACCCTCTCCGATCGTCACATCTCTGATGAATAGCATCTTTGGCAGTCGAATGTTTGGTTGCTCATAGTCATAGTATGAGCAAATTGCAGCCTGCAGGTTCCTAAAAAAACCAACAATCAAATTTTAGTGTATATAAATGTTTTACGATAAGATATATATCAGTGTTTAATATTGTGATGTTACTATTATAACCCGCATTCAATGCTGTCATATCAGTTACTGGTTTTGTAACTTCTCTGCTGAATACTTAAGAACTCGTCAATTGTTTCATTGCTTGTGTCAATCCACATTCTCACTGACTCACTGTATTGTTGTTGTGTTAGGTGCACTGGCTTTGACAACATAAATGAACAAAATAATCATCACTCTGACATCGCACATCTTTACACCACTTTTGCGGCAGTATTTAAATCGATTTCGAAACCTTGTTATTTACCAGTTATTCATGTCCAAAAAGAAAGCACAGCTTTCGGGGTTGAGTCTATTACCCAGCAGTTTTTGAAACTCAGAGATCAACACCTCCCTGTCAGTGGTGCCCATGGAGCTAAACTGCTGCAGTAACTGCGAATCTATGTCATTGTCAACATCCATTGTGAATTAATTATGATTGTCCCTTTCAATCAGAAGCCATTTAGTATCAAAAACGAGTCAAAACAAGAAAACAACTCATTATTTTCATACAGTCATTCTCAACTGTTTCAACGTTTACAATCCACAGGAAGTGATGTCATGTAACGTCCGTTTGAGAATAACACCAGAGGGCGTGCTTGTTTGAAAAATAACGAAGAGGGCGCCACGAGACCGGCTTAGAGCGCCTCCTTTGGTTATATTAGGAACCAACTGCTTGAGTCTGGATTGATTGATTGTTGGAAATGAATGTGCATCAAGATTGATACCTACAGTAAACTGCCAAATAGTAAGCCTTTGTACATAAAACCTAATAATAAATCATTAAAAAAAAATCATTGAAAATGTTTAAATCACTGGGAAATCCATAGGTAAAATCCATATATGACACTATGGAAATTTAAGTCTCAAGGATGTACTTTAAGTTTAATCATGACATTTGGTTTAAAAGTCACATTACAATTTACATATTGCAATATATATCATTTTAGCAAGGATAACGTTTTAATAAGTCTATTTACACATGATAAGTCTAATTACACATGTCAAAGAGAGCATTGGGAAGTTAACTTAGACTTTACCATCGCAAAAGGGATTCATTGAATAGTCATAATTAATGCAGGGTCCATAAAATGTTATTGTACTAGCAATAATTAATTATAATTTATACTTTGCTATGTGTCCAGCTGGCTGCAGCTTGACCTATATACTGAGTCCCACAATTCACCGCGCGGCCATGAGATATTTCTGTATTTGGGTCAATTTATGGCTATGGACGACTGTGTCTACGGCATTTGGACGTAGTAATGGCTGATTTACCGGCGTCAGTCGGATCGTAAATTGTAAGGGAAACGACAGGTAGGATATTTTCTTAATTTTCCGTGAATTTTGTAGCTGTACATGTCGTTTTAAGAGAGAAAATTGCCTTTGAAGTTGAAGTTGGTACAGTCACGTCTGCTCTCTTAATGATCAAAACAACTTGTCAGACCGGTGTTATTCTTTAAGTTTTTGTAATATTCACCATCCGTGCTGCATTGCCAATGATTTTCTTGGTCATATTTGCACAAATCTAGCATGTTGTAAGGTTTTAGTGGCCCAGTTAGCCAGTGCTCAATAGAGTTTTAACCCGTGTTCGTGTTTTAGGTTCAGTGACCTAAAAGGAGGTCATTGCCCTCTTTTGAATTAAAGGGCACATGTATGTATGTGAATGTATGTATTTATACAATGTCATGTACATTTTTGTACAATGTAGTGAATTTATAGACACGTTTAGGAATTTTCAACTTCCCTAAATAAAATGGATGTTTGTATTTTAACTTGAAGCACAGGTAAATTGCAGTGCATTGACCTTATTATACATATATAAAGTATTGATTATATATATATACATATATAATATATATATATATATATATATATATATTATTATGCACATATCAATATGCTTTCAATTGCTAGTTAGTTTTGCTTAGAACAGTTGCAATTTTTTTTATTAAATGATATACATATATATATATATACACATTTATTGACAAATCCATATCAAAAAGATACATGCGTCAAGTTAAAACATAAAAAACATCAAGTATGTACAATAGAATAGCAGAAAGAAAACTAAAGAAAGCAATGCAAGAATGATACAACATGAAGTTATAATAAATATACTCAATGAATATTTTGATATGCACCATAGTGTAAAAATCACATGTTAAAATAATACTGATTGTTAAAGAGCTATGTATGTAGATCATATCTAGTCTCCAAAATATTGTAATGTTTCTGCACAAAAATACACATTGAACTCAGTCACTAAATAGTACGGTAATTAAAAACAGTCATCTCCTATAATATATACAAATGTACAATATAAATGGAAAAAATAAAACACAAGAACGAGCACCTGTCATCGTACATTAATTACAAAGTACAAGACATAGCACCAACCATAAAAGCCATACAACACAAACATATATATATATATATATATATATATATATATATATATATATATATATATATATATATATATGCTAGCCTGTGGGATATGGGTCTATATTCATGAAAGTTTATATTTAATGATGATATCTTCAACCAGCAGTTGAATGCATTATGCGTTTATACTGTTAGTGCAATATTTTGTTAATAATTCATTTGTCTGTGTTATACTAGCACCGGCAATTGCATATTGATTGAAGTGTGTTCAATTATCATATTATATTATTAGTCTGAATTACTGCCAGCTTATATGACCATCTGCAGGCAGACATAATGATGAGATGATAAGGCTTGGGGACTTGGGGAAGTCCACACCATGTTACACAAATAACGACACATTTACCCCATGGGTGGGGTGGGGTCTTTTACTTGCCCCAGCATAGACAATTAAGTTCAGGCCAACCAGCTGCTTGGTATGTCTTTATCTAATGTCAGACAGCGTCTGAATTTTATTATTTTATTTTATCCCAGACATTAGTTTATTTGTTTGTTTGTTATGATATAAAGGTGGCCTATATAGTGTGGTATTTGGGACAAACTTATGCCCGCTATGTGTACTATATGGGACTAAGGCCAGCCAAGCGAGCAAGTCCCTCATTTGCAGAATAGACTTTGGCATATTTGATAATTAATAATTAGCGTGATAAATGCAACCATGAACTGGGAAATAATTTATTCATTTGTTCATACACCGGCCCTCGTTTTATACATTTCAAATTTGCTAAATTCGATTAAAAATTTAATTAAATTGTTTTCTTTTACTGGAGGGCATCCACCCGATGGGTTACTGTATATTGTTATACTCGGGTGTACCCCCATTACCAGTCAGTGCTACATAATACAGGAATATCACGAAACTAAGTTGTAAAATTGTATTTGCGGAGATCGGTGACAATAAATAAACTCTAAACTCTTACTCTAGTTTCTAACTTGAGTCAGAAAAAAAAAAAAAGGGTTAATTCTATCAACTTTCTAAATGTGTTGTATTATATACTGTTGTAACTAAATTGCAAATTTATAATTTTATTTTTTATTTTTATTTTTTATTATTCTAATGTTACATAGAACAGTTACCTTTTATAAAAAAATACATTGTTTCATATAATATTATTGGGGTAAATATTACATAACAGCTACCGTATCTTCTTGGTTACAAGACGTGGGATCGAGGTACCTTGGACTGGGTGTCTATGCTGAGGTTAGGAAAGGTCCCCAACCCATGGGTAAAGTGTAACATGGTACAATTAATCCAAGCATACTTATCATCTCATCATTACGTCTGCCTCTGGCAGCTGGTCATATATAAGCTGACTAAGCTTCAGACCCAGTGGACATTGAGACACGGAGACACTGAGACATTGACATAATGAATGAGACACTGAGACACGGAGACACTGAGACATTGACATAATGAATGAGACACTGAGACTCTGAGACACTGAGACATTGACAAAATGAATGAGACACTGAGACACTGAGACACTGAGACATTGACATAATGAATGAGACACTGAGACTCTGAGACACTGAGACATTGACATAATGAATCAGACACTGAGACACTGAGACATTGACATAATGAATGAGACACTGAGACACTGAGACATTGACATAATGAATGAGACACTGAGACTCTGAGACACTGAGACATTGACATAATGAATGAGACACTGAGACACTGAGACACTGAGACACTGAGACATTGACATAATGAATGAGACACTGAGACTCTGAGACACTGAGACATTGACATAATGAATGAGACACTGAGACACTGAGACATTGACATAATGAATGAGACACTGAGACTCTGAGACACTGAGACATTGACATAATGAATGAGACACTGAGACACTGAGACACTGAGACATTGACATAATGAATGAGACACTGAGACTCCGAGACTCTGAGACATTGACATAATGAATGAGACACTGAGACACTGAGACTCTGAGACACTGAGACATTGACATAATGAATGAGACTCTGAGACACTGAGACATTGACATAATGAATGAGACACTGAGACACTGAGACACTGAGACATTGACATAATGAATGAGACACTGAGACTCTGAGACATTGCGGCTTCTGGTATTTCATGTAAAATGCATGTACATGTATATAAATTGTATTTTAACTCGTATTTGATGAAAAGCTATTGCTTCAGAAGGGGTGTGTCCTAGACTGTGTAAATGGAACCTGAGTTTTTATTAGTTCTATTTATCATGTTTATATAAAGTATATTATACGACCTAGCCCCGGTTGTTAAATAACACTAAATATTTGCCGACTGAATTATTGTTAATAACCTATTATTTAGGCTACTATACAGGCTGTTATGTTAAATTTGGCATGATCAAAGGTGACCTACAGGGCTTAAATTATGTTATGGTATACAATTTTATGCATTTTTTTCATTTTCATACATGTGATATCCTACAAGCATTCATGCGAAATTCTACCAGCATGTATCATAAAAAGATACAAAAATATTGCTGGGTCATTCATTCCGTGTCAATTCAACAAATTTTTGAAAACAATTTCCACCTGATCATCTCAGATTTGTCTCAGAAAATTCTGAGTCAATGCTACATTTGTTTATAGGAAGTGAGCACACTTTTAGATCAATATCTCTTGTAGTTTTGGCTAGAAAAATTATAGAAGAAGTCGAGGTTTGGGCGTTTTTTGAACTGGTTTTGGCAACGTCATATGAAATCCAGTTTTTAAATGATTATATCTTAAAAACTATTGAACTTATGACCTCCAAATTTGATATGCTTTAGACTTGGTAGAATTATGTACAGAATTTCCATGATACTGTGTCTACTTGAAATTGCTTTTTCATTTTGCGCATTTTTCTGAAAAGCAGCAGTATTTTTAGTGCATTTTAATGTAGATTTGACATCTTATCATTCAATTGATTTCCGCTTGTCCATGAGAAAATTATATTTATAGAATCAGTCTACTATGTATGAAAAGCAAAACGAGCAGTAAGAAGAGATGAAAGACTTATGTCCTGCTGAATTCTGGGCTGCTCAGTGAAAAGACTGGATTGACATGGAATGATTTAGCTGTATAAGTTGATATATATTAAAGAACTTCAGCAGGCTGAATATTAGTTATATTAATCTAAGTCATATCTAATAATATTTAATCTAACTTATTAATATCATAACTAATAATATTAGTTATAATATTAATCTAAGTCATAACTAATAATATTTAATCTAACTTATTAATATCATAACTAATAATATTAGTTATAATATTAATCTAAGTCATAACTAATAATATTTAATCTAACTTATTAATATCATAACTAATACTATTAGTTATGATATTAATCTAAGTCATAACTAATAATAGTTATAATATTAATCTAAGTCATAACTAATAATATTTAATCCAACTTATTAATATCATAACTAATACTATTAGTTATGATATTAATCTAAGTCATAACTAATAATAGTTATAATATTAATCTAAGTCATAACTAATAATATTTAATCTAACTTATCAATATCATAATAATATTTGTTATGATATTAATCTAAGTCATAACTAATAATAGTTATAATATTAATCTAAGTCATAACTAATAATATTTAATCTAACTTATTAATATCATAACTAATATTTTTTATGAGCTCTACTATCAGTTTGAAATATTCAAATACCTTCCTCTATGAAAACGAAAAAAAAAAAATGAAAATTTGAAACATATGCACCAAGTTACCTATAATTACAGACTTTAGTAACCTATATATTCAGTCACTGGGAAGCACTCAAAGTTTCGTAAATTGGTTTTTATGTGACAAAAAGTTGACTTGAATGTCAAGCTAGCCTCACGCCTACATGTTTGATGAGTAAATATGAAACATTATATTTATAAAAATGTAGATAGATCATGACGGATTTTTAAAATGATAACTAGAGCATATTTTAAGGAAATTTTATTTAAGGTATGGAGCCAATACTTCTCAAGTTCTCATGACTTGGCCTTTATTGAACTTAAATTCTGACAAAGGAGAATGTAACTCGGTGTGGACTCCAAGCAGCCATATCATCTCATCATTACGTCTATCAGCAGCTGGTAAATTAGTTGACTATATTATTTGTTATAAGCTTCATGCCAGCACCATAGATATATATTATACATTAGTTATGCAATAAAATACAATACAATATAATACAGATGATTGATTGATTGATTGATTGATCGACAGATACACTTAGGCAATCATATATATATTTTTATTTCTTTAACATTTTTGCGCAAATAATACAATATAATAGATATATATTACAGGGTTCCCACAGTCATGAAAAATCATGGAAAATCTTGGAAAAATCTTGGAAAAATTGGCAGTCATGGAATTATAGAAATTTTAGATAGGTCATGGAAAAGTCATGGAATTTTAGAAAGACAAAAAAAAAAGCATTGTCTGCAATATAAAGGGTAGTGAGGACGGCTGTAACGGGTGTGTGGAGACCGTTGTAATTTGCAATCGTTGACTTTGTTGTGCAGATTTTATCGAAAGAAAGTCAGAGAAATTCTGTGAATGGTCATGGAAAAGTCATTGAAAAGTCATGGAATTTAATTTCATGACTTATGTGGGAGCCCTGATATATTAGCATCAAACCAAACCTTTATATTGCCGCGAATAACATCATGAGCTTGGCCAATCCAGGACTGCTGTAGATCGAACTTGTCGAGGTAGAGTCTTTCGATAGTTTTTTAACTTTTCACCAATAAGTAAGCGTCGTCTTCATCCACACTGCTTCCTATGCAGTCACTATCCCCAGAGGGTGAGGGACTACGTACTAAACAGTCTTTTGGTACCATTGATTTAAGATCAAAATCAGGCCATCCTTAAAAATATTTCTGTTGCCGGTTAAATGAAACTTGAAAAACCCATCGGGTAGGTGGGATTTTTTTTTTCAGAATAAGATTTAAAACTAAAAGAAATTTTATTAAAAAAGCAAGGAAAACGTTTATCTTACGCACTGGTGTGTTCTATACGGCCGGGTAACCTGCAGCAGGAATATTTTTAAGAATGGCCTCTGTTAAGACGGGAGCATTTTTATCAGAGAAATCGGCATCAGGGATTTCAACTTTAACAGTAACATCAGTATATATGTTTAAATTAAGGTACCACTATAGAGTATTTCTGTGTACACAATTTCAATGCATTAGTGTTGACAGACAGACATACAGAATTTTTTTTATCATGCCATAAAAATCATGATAATACAATAACATATTATTATATAAATATTGGCTCAAGTGTGAGCGCTGCCATAAGCACCCCCTGTTTAAATCATAAACTACTAGTTAAGATTACTGCCAAGAAAGCAAAAATTACAAAACCTTACGTAATAAGTGGAAATAAGTGTTGGGTTTATTTTCTTTGTTTGTTTTGTTTTTAAATATTTTTTTTGGCAAAATTGACAATTTGAAAAGGTTAAATATTAATGATGCATGCATTATGGATTTTATGAACGTGTATGGGTAGATTATACTTACCCAACAACAGACATGTATGTCTAGGTGTATCGGTCAATCAATCAATCAATCAATCAATCAATCAATTAATCGACCAATCAATCTATCTATCTATCTTTAAATCTTTCTATTTATCCATCCATCCATCCATTCATCTATCCATCTATCTACCGATCTACCTATCTACCTATCTACCTATCTATCTACCTATCTACCTATCTACCTATCGATCTATCTATCTAAAAACTGCATCACTCGGGTAGCATAAAATCATTTGATGACTCAAATCTGTTTACAATTGCACCATGAAAGCTCCATATATAGAAATTGAAATGTAGTATATATGTATATTAGAGACTAAGAGAATGTATAGAAAATATATAAAAATACAGAGATTTACATTTAATAAAATATTGAGCAGGGTGACTCCTCTAAGATGATCATGTCATCGCCGCCGAGGGGCCACCCACAAACCAACACTAAAAATGTATTTTTTGTCTATTGTATCAGAAGTTACCCACTTAACTTACAGGTGATGTGGTCAATATGCTATAAATATTTCACAGCTGTTTTGAACGTGGTAGATGTAAGTACACTCAGTGACATAACATTTTATTATGCATAGTGCATCTCACAATAAATAATTTTATAAGTAGCAATAAAAATATATGAATACTAAATGTACCTTGCAAATTTTAAATATGTGTATACAATTTTAAATAACACAATTAAACAAATGTTAAGTGTATATTTGGTTTTTTTCTTCTTTCTTCTTCATGAAAAGAAAAAATTGACATTCAGATGAAAATTGATTTACTTACACAGCTAAATTATGTATTCATGCTTTTGTAACTGCAGAAATTGTACTTGATTATTCAATATTTTGATTCTTTTCTATTTATTGAAATTCAACATTTTTGGTCATGATAATCAATAATTATGCATATTAATGTTTTTAAGATCAGAATCTAGTCAGTTTATTTTACATGGTAAATTGTTAATTGGGCTTTCAATTCCGTGAATGTTTTTAAATCGTATATATTTTATTGGTTTTATACCTTTGTACCAGGGCCTCATTGTGAAAAATAGATTCCCTGAATGAGCCACCCTAGAAAATATGTTATATAAAAAAATAATAATATTTGATAATAAAAATAATGATACCTCTCTATGAAATATAACTAATTGTTTTTTTTTTTGTTTTTTTTTCTTTTCGATTAGAGATTCAGATTAATTTATTTTGCCCACTATTATAACAAAAACACGTTAAAAATACAGAGATTTTTATTTAATAAAATATTGAGCAGGGTGACTCCTCGAAGATGATCATGTCATTGCTGCCGAGGGGCCACCCACAAACCAACACTAACTGTAGAAAATAACAATGATGTCAGCGCCTGGAATCCGTGTTCACAATGAAATATATGGAGTGTTATTACAGAAAAGTATAGCTTTCTTCAATTAACTAAATAAGTATAATTATACAATAAAGACACTGCAAGTTATGACACACAAAACAGTCTAAAATGTTACATCGGCTTAGTAACTATTATACCCTGTGGGCATGATAAATCTTAGATAAATATTATTAAAACGGAAAATAAATCATGATTATTATCAAGATAATTGTGAGCGTTCCTGCAGAAATTGTTTTATGGACTGCCTAAGGGCATTAACATGATGACCTAGTGTTATCTGATGTTGCCAAATGCCTGTGGTGCCAATATATTTATTGCTGCTATAAACATATTGTATAATGAGCATGGCTTTCATAATTGAAATATGATATTTGTTACATTCATTGTTCATGCTGCTGGAAGTGCAGATGTGGAAACTAAATTATTGATATGACGGGTTATTTAACGCGCGGTTAATGTAATGAATCAATGTTGATGTTGTTGGAGTGACATTTATTGTGGTTTATATTGATGGGCATTCATTAGAAATTGGTGCATATCATTAGACCATTTTGCTTTTATTATTGAGAGATAATTAATGCTCCCATATGGTTTATTTTTATCCTTGTTTGATTTCAATACCATGTTACTAATCAAGCTGATGGTTAAGCTGGTCCCCTTCTCCGCACGAGTGCATAGGAGTCGGTCTTGGCCGCCATTATCACGTGACTTTGTGTCAGGATCCTGCCATTTTGCTGATTGGCTGATTGTTTTCTAGTGTTTGATTGGCTAATTCTTTGGGGGCGTGTCCAAATCAACCTATTAGAGAGCACGACGCAATGACCAATCATAGCATGGCTTAGACTCAGCCATTCATAACCCATGTAAGAATTGCTAGCGACCAGTCTCACTACATTGTATGAGATGCGGTACCAGTGCTAGCTGATGGTCAGACCACTGACATATATATATAGGTCAGTGGGTCAGACCAACAAATGAAGTACATACAGCAGTTTTTGAGGGAGCTTTGCTGACTGGACCATCAGAAAACCATTTAGAAACAGTTGAAAAGTTCGATTAGAAGAGGGTGAAACCACAAGTCCAACATATGTGATGATATTTGGGCCATTTAGGGTTGTAAAACACGTTACAAATCGGGGTAAAACTGAGGGTCCTAGCATCAATTTAATGTCATAAATATTGCCTTATCTACTTTTTGATCTGTTGTCCCATGGAGTCTCTAGTGACTCCATGGTTGTCCTGAAGATTCAGTCAGCGATGCCCCCTCGAAATCTGCTGTATGCACATGGAAAGTTCAAGTAGTTTAAAGAGCAAAACCACAGCTAGACAGCTAAACAGACAGACAGACTGCCCAGAAGACAGCATACAGGATAGACATTATGAGACATATAGATAGACAAGTTAAGGAAAACCCTGTAGGGTACTGCTGAGGGTGTTTAAATATACACTGCGAAGACATCGGGACTGCTAGCCTTAGAGGGCTTCACTTCCCATCTCTGTCTATCTATCTATCTAGTCAAGACATACAGACACTGTCAGACAGACAGACATACATATATATACAGACAAATTCTATTTCACTTCCCTGTAGTCCGGGGAGTTCCCACGAGATGGCGGAATTTTCTGCTAATGATACAGAAACAGTATGCGTGTAATGTATGTGGTCAGACAGAAGGGCAGAAGCCTGACAGACAGACAGACAGCTAGCTAGACGGACAGACAGTGTCAGACAGCGAGCATTTGAATGTACAGCAGACAGAATGGCGTACACTCGGCGACAGTGGATTTTGCCACGACACTGAGATTCGCCACCCCCATAAAACTACAATAAACACATTTTAGATGGCTGCCGCAATTTTACAACACTGTTAATGATTTGTAAAATTAGTTTGCTAGCAAATCAAGACCTTGCAATGGTTATATTCATGTTTAAGGGGGGTGGCGAATCTCAAGTGTCGTGGCGAAATCCACTGTCACCGAGTGTAATAGACTTTGTAAAAATGTGGTCTCGATCTGACACGCAAATTGATGCAATTACATATCATGCATTGATTAAATCCTTCATGATACCAATGGAGAAAATGTCATGTCTCGACATGCTAAATGATCAATGATAATCACTGCATAATGATGTTCCGATATCTTGATATTGCAATTATATGGTAGCATGGAATATCACCATATATAAAGTTTCGACTAATGAATCCTGTTGTGTAAATCTAGACAATTTTGGCCCCGTTTTTATCGTGTCATATTCAGAATTCTGCCTTTATCATGAACTTCGAACAACTCTCCGGTCAATCACATTGCTCTGCGGTAAATTGTGGGGGGTGCATCGCAGACTCATGGAGTAATAAATAATCTGCAGCGATACAGTTTGATCATATTTTACTAATGCCATTTAGCAGAAATAAAATTGCATCAATGCTATTAATATTTTATTTATTTAACTACATATTTTATAAGGGTGAATCTCTCAGTAATGTACTGTTTTCCAGTAAGTTAAAAGCAGATATATATATATATATATATATATATATATATATATATATATTTATATACAACATGTATACTAAACTAGATACTATTATGCAATGCCATGCAATGGGGATTTTTCAAAGACCTTGAAAATAAAGTTCTCAATTCCCAGTACGCTTGAATCTTGGATAAATCCAAGCACAATTTATAGGTGACTGTAAAAAAGAAAAACATCTCAATGAATGCTCAGTGAAACAATTTTTTTGGCCATATACATTATTTTATAGACCCTGGCTAATGCCCCATGAACGGTGAGTAGTTTTCACCCAACCAAGTGCACTGAAGCAGTCGACCTACATTGCCAGAAGCAGCTAGAGCCAAAAAAACTATCAACTGCTGTGGTCTACAATTAGGCCATCTAGTTTTTTTTTAGTTTTAGCCTACTAGCCCAGGCCACATGGCTTACTATATGTTTCAACCTTTGGGCCAGAGAGCGAATGGGTGCAATATTTATGGGGCAAGCAGGCAGTCATAAAGAAATCCACCTTTCAGTTTAGTCCAGAGAGTCTTGTTGGCTGTCGTGTCATTTTACACTGAATCAACTTTTTTTATAAGTTTTTTTGGGTTAAGTGCAGTTTAGCGGACCCAAATCTATGCCCGTATTTAGCGTCCATTAGAAATTAAATTTTTATCAAATATTTCAGAAGTTTGAAGTTCTAGCGCTATTAATTTTTTATCAAATATTTCAGACGTTTGAAGTTTTAGCACAATTAATATTACATTTGGTGTAGAATAGCTGGGGTTTGGGGGCGGTAACCCCCTAGAAAAGCAAAAATAAACTCTTGTCTTTACCGTGAATATGAAAACCGCCGTCATAACTACATTAGTTTGTGACGTCATAAATTGATTTCAGGCAATTTTACGTCATAGGCCTGGCAAAGAGGCCCGGTTAAAGATGGTCATAAATCTGGGTCCGCTGTACTGCACTTTTTCCGTTCTTTTTCTACACGCGTCATCGTGTACAATGGCGTACAGCAGCAATCTGTCTAGCCAGCCGTCGGTCAATGCGCTCAATACATTGTCTGGCGCCTTTCTGTATTGATCAACCTTCTGTCTGTCTACATACACACCTTGCTCTATTTATGCACCACTATTCTTGAGAAATGTCTGTCTGTCTGTGTGATTGTCAGTATGCAGTCTTATTGACTGTGCAGTGTGCAGCGTCTGTGAATAGTGGATTTTCACGGAAGGTTCTCTGTGTTTCCACCAGGTGGCTAAAACATAATACTGCAATTCTATTGGCTAAAAAAGTTCCCGCCCTTGGCTGTGATTGGCTGAAGCGAGGTGCATCCAAGCAGCAGTATTTTTAGTGCATTTTAATGTGTATTTGACACTTTATCATTTAGTTGATTTTTGTTATTTTTCGGAGAAAGTTATATTTATGGAATCAGTTAGTTATTACCTAATGTGTCTGAAAAGCAAAATGAGTAATAAGAGGAGAGGAAAGACTTATGTCTTGCTGAATTCAGGGCTGCTCAGTGAAAAGACTCTATTGTCAATATGCAGTCTTATTGGCTGTGCAGTGTGCAGCGTCTGTGAATTGTTCAGCAGTTAATTGTTTACAGGGCTGTCTGACCTTGGAAGTGCTTGTCTGACAGTGTCTGTGGAGTTTGTATGCTACTGGGTCTTAAACTTATAAGCTTTTATATTCAATTCATCAATCATTTTATCCCGTTCATCATTCTCATTCAGTTTACACTCATGATATCCATATATATGTACATGTATACAAAATTTAAAGTTGTTTATAAACCTATAAGGTATTTACTGTAGATGGAATTGAAAGGGGGCGGATACCCAGAAGGTATATTTGCCCTCAGGTTATTGAGATAAAAATAAATTATTGTCTATCATATTATATCATATGATAGGATATATTATATAATATAAAATTAAATAAATACACAAATAAGAAAATAAAACTGTGTGACAAAAATAAAGGAATTATATAAATATATCAGCTTATTTGACCAGCTACCAGAGCCAGACGTAATGATGAGTTGGTAAGGTTGGATCCACACCGTGCTACACATTTACTCCATGGGTGGAATCTTTTCTTGACTCAGCATAGACACCAAGTAAAAGGCACAGTGTACTAGGCACCTCCAATTGGACGTCTCATGTGATCGACATCCAGCTGAGATGTATCTCATGAAGGGTGCCTGAATGTCTGTCTGTCTCTCTTGCTGTCAAGCCATTTGTGTGTGTGTGTGTGTGTGTCTGTGTGTCCGTGTCTGTGTGACTGTCTGTCTTTCAGCTATCTCTGGCAGACTGGTTTATCCAAGATCTAAGGTATACAGTCTTCCCGAAGTTCAACTGTCTTTCGCCGGACCGAATGTCAAAATGAGCCCATGTCTTATGAAATATCATTATAAAATATGTTTTCTTTGGCCGGACCAAATGAAATTTGGCCGGTCAGGTCCGTCGGTCCGGCAGACTTTAGGAAGACTGGGTATACATTGTACAACTGGAGAGTGGAGATCTCTGTCTGTCTTAAAGTTTTCTGTCGCACTGTCTGTCTATGCCTTTTGTCTTATTGAGAACTCTGTCTGTCTATCTTTCCGTCTTTGAACTACATGAAGTTACCTTTAGCGATATGAAATTACCTGACAACCTTTATGTCATCGGAGTAGGAGACTGATCTTCAGCGCGAACGTCTCAAGGGACGCGGCTGAAATTAGGGATCTTACTTCTTTCGCTTGGGGCTATACGTCGTGTGACTCCAGAGAGGACTTCTGCTCAAAGTAGACATCCACCATATTCGCACGATAACAAGACGCGTTTCTATTCTTGGAAGGCCATCTTGTTCTCGTCACTACGGAAAAGTGATATTCCAAGAATGGCTGCTGAATAGACGCTGTGTAATTAGGTTTGTGAGATGAATCTCGTGTGCAGCTTGTTCGCTGGAGACATCGAATTGGCTGTGCTGCGCACGTGGTATCTGTGCTAAGGCAAGTGACAGACACCACCCACAGAGTCAGTGATGTCGAGTCTCATAGTTACTGTGGCTGGTTAATTATCATTTATTATGTAATACTTATCCAGTGTTAACTGAATCATGCAAGGAACACGGTGATGATTATGATAAGGAAATGATTAAGACACTAACTAGCTCCATGGCAGACTGTTTGGATTAGACCAAACCATGATCAATGATGAATGGACCCAAGGGAGTGATAGTCAAAGGAAATTGTGGCCAATATCACACCCGAGGGTCAAATGGTGACTGATAAGCGATGCATGCTTGGCTTGGTAAATCAAATTTCAAATACCCTTGCAATGTATGTAATTATGCATTTTTCATACCTACCTTACCTGAATTTGTAAGGGTGGGGGCCTAGCTCAGTGGAAGCGCGGTGGGCTTCCAACCACTGGGTCTCGGGGGGTTAATTCCGAGTCGAGCCTAAGTTGCATGGCTGTTTCATCCTTTATCTCATCGCCATAATCCCTACATGTTCTAATTAGCAGTTTAGCGTTAGCCCAATAGGTGCAGAAATATAGGACGTAAAGGCCTAATCCACCCACCACACCTTACTTGAATAAATTCTCCACTCGAACAAGACAGCTTTACCATATAGACTACTAAGTTTACCGTCAAACTTGGTCTAATTAGTGAAATTATATGAACCTCTTAATTGTTTCAAATATATTTTAATAATTTATTTCCTTCCAGGCTAAGCGTTGCCTGCCCCGGGGCACGGAGGCACTGAGGCACTGAGGTGGAATGCCTCATGGGGCGATACCCTTCCCCTTCGGCGACTGCCGTATCTGCAATGACAAAGCCACCGGGATACACTACGGTGTCGCCACCTGTGAGGGCTGCAAGGTATGTCATCTAATTTAGTAATTGATTATTTTTATAAATGGCCAATTGTGCCATGTGCGTTTTTCCATGCGTTTGGATAAACGCATGGAAAACGCATGGTTTTTGCCTCATTATAATTAGCTAAAAACCATGCGTTTTCCATGCGTTTATCCTTCTCAAGGAAAGCGCACTTGGAACATTTGGCCATGTACCAGAGGTTCGGTCGGATGGTTAGCAAGAGTGCCAAAAAGCTCTATTACCAATCAAAGATACTCAAGGATGTAGGATGGTAGGAAGGGCATAATCAATGATAACGTATAGTAAACTAAGTTAATGACGTCTCAAACAAACCGGTCGCTAATAATATCCATGATGTCATAGTTCGCCGTTATGACATCATTGTACACCGTTTTAATGTGGTACTGAAAAAACCCACAGAACTAGGGCTGTCAGCAACTGCACCTAGGCTGTGTACAACACGTCCACTGTCCGCGCCATCTAGATTCACTTTAATTACTGGGCGAGCAGCGCAAGCGTGTACAGATTCTCATTTAGAGCAACTCACCAAATCTCTCGCACAAACTCACCCAGCCCATCTATAGCAGTGAACATTGAATTAAAGTGATACTCCTTGAATCCCATGTAGAAAATATGGCCTCACCTAAATATCCAGAGTTAATGCCATTACACTCTTGTATATGACAACAGATTTCTACCAAAAGCATACTATCAAGTCATCTCTACTTATTAAGGAGTAATTAGCCCTCTATTTTCTATAGGTGGCTCATTAATGGAACTAGGTCAAATTTAAAGTGGCCTGGACTCTGGTGACTCACCAGGTTGCCATGGTTACAAAATTCTTGCAGCTCCCACTGACCAGTGCTGACCCACTTGGTGACAGGAAGATGGCTATGAGTGGATGATTGTTGTAACTGTCACTCTTGACCAAAAATGTGGATTTACCATGATTTAGTGGGCTAAATATTCATGAAAACCTGCTGTAATGACACTAGACAGTCACTGCAAACTATTGCGAGTACTTTCTGGGAGAAAGGAAATGGGACAATTTTTAGATAGATTCAAGGAGTATCACTTTAAATTTAAACTTGCTCAATATTGTTGGAGAAATGCAAAACTGCCAAGATTAGGATATATTATACGCTGTTTACGAAGCAATCTATAGCAGTGAACATTGAATTAATTTGTGCGGCCGGCAACACATTGGTCACTTCAGTTTCCAGGGACCCTGAAGATTCAAGGGTCACGAGCAGAGATAGGCACCTAGGCTAATCACAGAGCACCTAATCAGAGACGTCATTCACTCGTGGGTTCTAAGTTAATGACGTCACAAACCAAGAACAATGGGGAGACAGTAACAGAGCCTACAGGGGGCGCTACGACCATAGTACATAAAAAAAACTATAAGATATACGACCTGACTGCACCATTGTTGCAGGGATGACGTCACAATATAGATGACGTCATCAAACCATACTTATCCGCTTTTCCCAGGATTCCCTGCGATTATAATTGAAAGTATTTGAGTGACTTCTCTGATAAGTGTTCTGTGGCAAATTACTGTACCCAGATTTAAGTAGGGTGGGGGCCTAGCTCAGAGGTAGCGCTCTGGGCTTTCAACCGCTGGATCCCAGGTTCCATTCCCAGTCACGCCTATGTTGGATGGCTGTTTTATCCTTCATCTCATTGCCATGGTCCCTGCCTGTCCTAATTAGCCCAATTGGTGCAGAAATACAGGACGTAAAGCCCTAATCACACACACACACACACACATACACCCAGATTTAAGCAAGTGAGAATTTATAATAGGCAGAATCAATAATGGATCTGAATATACTTTATAATAATAGTCTATATTCAACACCTGAGACAGACCAGACACAGGTATGTTATTCTCATGTCAATATGTCATATATGAGCAGTCACTATATGTTTTCAGTTTAATGTTCCGTATGATGTTTAATCAATACAGATCATGTACGTAATGATAATAATGTGATACTTGAGTGTATTTCTAGAAATTGCATGGAAAATGATTTCCGTGAAAAATCACCGCATTCGTTGAACATGCGATGAGCATAAATGACAATTCGAGCAAGGTCGTTACATTGCGAGAACTGTGAAATATGAAAAAGAAAAAAAAAGTGTACAGAACATTATGAACTGTTTCTCAGATAGATACATTCTGCTCTTTACGCATTTAATTCGTTTCCGCAGTATTTACTGCGGCGATGGTCTTAGATCGAGAATTGAAAATGTTATCTGCTTCACAGATAGATAGATGGATGGATGGATAGATAGATAGACAGATAGACAAACCGATAGATGGATAGATAGATAGACAGATGGATAAATAGATAGATAGATTGATTGATTGATTGATCGATCTATCTAATAAGACCACCTCATATAAGACCACCTCACTGTTAAGACAAGTTTTACCTGGAAAAAGTTGTCCTTTAACAATGTTTAAAAATGTTTAAATGTTACACATGACCTGGTTTGGTGACAATGTATGTTTGATATTTGGTAAAAGCAATGAAAGGAAATAAAAGAATGTTTTGATATAAAAAAAGTTGTGATAGTCACTCGATTCGTTGCACATTATGAATAGGTAATCGACCGACATGTACAAAAATATAGAATTCTATATATAGCAATGTATAGAATAAATACATAACATGCATTTGAAAATTTTACTTTTCAGTGGTTATGAATCGACTTCACGTTGTAAAATGTTGTTGTACACGTATGAACAATCCAGGTATAAAATGTATGTCATGATGCTTGATCGAAAATGCCAATAAAATCACCAACTGGTTGATCAATCAGTCATTTATAATTACTAGGTTCAACAATTATTTAGGTAATTCAGTTTTGCAAAGCCATATTTATTCTTTTTTTTTCTTTTTTTACTAAGTTTGTATACTTCATTTGTGGCCTAAAACCAACTTTACTAAATACACTCTTGGCTGGTCTTAGAGGCATGAGCCTTTCTCAACATATATGAACAACCCATGGCATTGTATAATAAAACCCAACCACAGTGGTGGATCAGCTCAATGAAACCCATGAGTGAGATGTCTGGCGGAGGAACTCACGAATGGGTTTCAATGAGCTGATCCACCACTGTGGTTGGGTTTTATTTATATCCCACATTTTTACAGATATTTTCTGTATTTTTAGTTGAGAAAACTAAGAAATTAAGAATTGTTTTGACCAAATTCTTGTACTTTTCATATTAATATTCCTACACAACCGACAGTGTCGTCGGTAAAAACAAATCACCGGTACGGATAAACAACAAATTATATATATGTAATGTTAGTAGATTTAAAACGAGGAGAGATTCAGCTTCATGCCAGTCTTGATTTGGTCAAAATCGGACAAGAATTGGCGAAGTTGTGGCCATGCCATGTTCAATGTTGTGAATGTCTGACTGTTTGAGATCAACAGATTGTATCATCGGCAAAAACGAGTCGCCGGTACAAATCAACTATTCCATTTATATAGGAATTTTTCAAGCCAATTTTTATTTGGTCAAAATTTGTCAAGAATTGACGAAGCTGTGTCCATTTTCCAGATTTAATGGGCAAAGTGAAGTGAAAGTGTTTTGAACTGAAATCTCATCCAGACATGACCAATGACCGCTACGGACAACTTTTAGTTTTCAAAATTACTTTTAAATGCAAATTTACTTCAAACCTAGTTTGTGTTCATGAATAGTAGTCTATATAATAGGCGAAGCTGTGATTTTAGTGTGAAAGTGAAACTGATCAACCTAAAGTAGTCCATCCAATATGTAAATCAGGGATGGTGGAACACAATTTATTATAATTAGGGATGGTGGATCACAAAAAATACCACATGGGTTGTTCCTAATAGGTTTTCTATGAGGAACACGGCCAAGTGTGGGATATTACAGATTACCCGCTGGCAATCACCATTATGGAAGGGGTTAAACACTCGGCAATCGCCATCGCTGCTGTCCATAGCCAGCTGCTCCCCATTTACACCTGGGTGGAGTGGAGCAAAGCCATGCCATAGGCCAGATGGGGTACATGGCCAAATGTGCTACGTGCGTTTTCCATGAGAAGGATAAACGCATGGAACACGCATGGTTTTTGCCTCATTATAATTAGCTAAAAACCATGCATTTTCCATGCGTTTATCCTTCTCATGGAAAACGCACATGGCACGATTGGCCATGTATAGAACGCTAGGCTGCCAACCACTGGGTCCTGGGTTCGAATCCAGCCCAAGGTGGAAGGTTACTTCATCATTCGCCTCATTACCTTGGCCCCTGCCTGTCCTGATCAGCCTGATCTGGTGCAAAAATATGGGAAGTAATAAAGCCCGTCTCACCCACCCATGATGGCAGGGATCAGGCTGGAAACAGTTTCAGGTGAGAGAAATATCCCATTACCAAGAATGAGAGTGGGATTTTTCCAGTTGTGATGGGATTTCTGGTCAACCATTAATGGAGTCCTTAATAATTTATGATCCACATGATTGCAATAAAAATGATCTTGCGTGCATTGCCTTCCATTTTTTTGCTGATTGTGTTCTGCTTGAGAGCACCACGTGGATTGAGTCTCACAAACGAAGTCAGACTAAACAAGTGGTGGATGAAAGGAGGACTCTGATTGGCCAAAAATGACTCTGCTCTCATTAACCAGCCAATCAGAACGCAGCTTACTTGACTGTTGTGAACATGGTCACTGCATTCAAGCATGAAAACAGTTGTCAATATTTCAATGTTTTGGGCAAACTTTGCGCGATTTTTGCCCATTATGACATGATCTAGTGGGATAATTGAGAAAACAATACGCAAATATCGCAAATGCGCGGTCCAACCTGATCCCTGCGCCATGCCACGGCGGTGGTTTGAACCCAGGAAGTTTTAATCTAAAGATGAGCTAACCATAACCAGCTAACCACTAGGCCAAGACAGAAAAAGAAATCATTTGTTTTTAGATTTTAGAGTAAGTCCTCGTTAGGCGACAGTTTTTTGATCTTTCGTTTCTCGACACCGCCGGCCAAACTTTTGCAGTGCCGCTCAATTAATAAATCAACAATTGTCTGGGCAAATATGTGTATTGCATAATTCATCTCAAAGTATCACATCACATGTGTTTTAATTATGAAGAAAAACACTTTCTGGGGATTTTTTTTATTTGCCGACCGACCGTCTCATGAAAAAAAGATCAAAAAACCGTCACATACAACAAATTCCGACATTTCACAGGCCTCATCATTAATATTACAGAATTCAATTGTACACTGTTGTATGGATGTTTTCACACAAGTGAGCTCTTCACATTAAACATTCATGGTTGCATGAGATATAAACGTGATAAACAAAGCGCTGGTATCTTATTTTGTTTTTGGAAATCGTTAATATGTCTGTTCCATTCTCCACATGACATGTTTTAGAGCCAGTTATGACGTACTATACATGTAGTGAGGGGGTAATTTAGGTAACTTAAGTCACTGGAAATCTCAAAACGTTTCTCGCACAATCTTGTCCAGTCATTTTGGCATATATTCAGTTTATCGTGTACCCTGAAAGAAACACGATTACATCCATAAAAATAAATGTTTATGTATATATGTACATGGCCAAATGTGCCACGTGCGTTTTCCATGAGAAGGATAAACGCATGGAAAACGCATGGCCTTTAGCTTATTGTAGTGAGGCAAAAACCTTGCGTTTTCCATGCGTTTATCCAAACGCATGGAAAACGCACGTGGCACAATTGGCCATGTTTGTGTGTAATTCACACTTTCGAAGAAAATATATACCGTGGTATTTGGTACTATGTCACCTACGATATATATAACTTTATTTTTTAATGTCTCATTGTTACTGGGTCTGAAGCTTATGTGACCAGCTGCCAGAAGCAGGCGTAATGATGAGATGATAAGACTTACACACTTTTATCAACGGGTGGAGTCTTTTACTTGCCTCAGCATATACACC
Source organism: Alitta virens (assembly GCA_932294295.1). Lineage (NCBI taxonomy): Eukaryota > Metazoa > Annelida > Polychaeta > Phyllodocida > Nereididae > Alitta > Alitta virens. Next base: position 2,534,965 of record OW028581.1, read on the forward strand.
GATTACAAAGTACCCTCCATTTTAACGTCTCATGCAATGAAGAGTGCCCAGCCTGTGATTCTGACGAATAACATAAATAGACCACGCTTCAGTGGAGACCAAATATTGTGCTTTTGTATTCGGACTATTCTCTCAATGCTGGCCTGAAGTTTAGTCATCTTGTATGACTAGCTGCCAGAAGCCAATGTAATGATGAGATGATAAGGCTTGCAGTCCACTACATTTGAAAGATCTACCCCATGGGTGAGGTCTTTTACTTGCCTCAGTATGGACACTAAACACAAGGCACGTCATATTTAACATTTAGCATCTCATGCGATATCCAGCTGAGAGAGCAGAGGCTTAGCTCAGCGGTAGCGCGCTGGGCTGGTTACTGGGTTCAAATCCAGCCCATGTTGGAAGGTTGCTTCATTATTTGCCTCATTGCCTTGGCTTGGCACCTGCCTGTCCTGATCAGCCCTATCTGGTGCAAAAATATGGGACGTAAAGCCCGTCTCACCCACCCACCACCCAAGATATCCAGCTGAGAATATAGCAGCGCATGACGAGTGCCCAGACTGTTTTTTGAACCCAGGGGCTTGGCATCTTCAGCGAAGCTAACCTGGGTCTTTACCAACTACTTTTTTTAGACCACCTAGCTGTCTCTGTCATTTCGGGAGCAATTAGTGAGTGAAAGTCACAATATTCAAGCAGTTGAAAAGGGAAAAATGCTTCTTCGGAAAGACAGGACACTTAAAATTAATTGGTCCTTAGAGATATTTTTATCAAATAGAAAGTTAGGGTTGGAGTAATTTCTACTGTTTCTGTCGATGATGGGGAAATTCTTCAAACGGAATATTTTGCTGCTCCTTACGATTTATAGAAAATATGTCCAAAGACCAATTGGACAATTATTGTGGATGCTATAGGCAATCCGACTACACTTGTAAAGCAAATTTATGAATATTTTATCGAGGTTTGGCATCTAGTTATATTTGTTTTGTAGCCATTGCGTCAGACACTTGTTAAACATTCAAGCATAATCGACTTTTTAAATTGTTTTTGAGGAAATCTGTTGAATAATGGACATGAGTGCAGGACAGGTGTACTTTTATGGTTGCCATAGAGACCATAATCATGATAATGACATTGTTATGAAAGAAAATGTGTTGCCTAGAGACAGATGCTAAAAAGGTTTTTTTTTTGGCCATTTACACTAAAAATTAATGTTTCTGATATTAAGTGTAGGTGCAGCATATCTGTTGCATTACAGCTAGTAATTGATTTCAGTTATTGCATAAGCTAAGAAATATTATTCTGTAAAATATAAATCTGGAAGGTAATTATTCTGGTAGATTTCATGCTGTGTACTGCGAATCTCATTTTACGATATTAAATGCTCTACGGAAAGTTGTAAGTCAATTACGTTTCTCTGCTAAGGCAGCCATAGAACACAAGTCCACAACAGATTTAGGCAGTTTTGATGGAGTGCGTATTTAGAGTGTCGCTGTCAAATGGCCAGAAGGAAGCCATTGAAAGTCCTGGGCCTCCTCATGACAAGGGTGGTACATGGCCAAATGTGCCACGTGCGTTTTCCATGAGAAGGATAAACGCATGGAAAACGCATGGTTTTTAGCTAATTATAATGAGACAAAAACCTTGCGTTTATCCAAACGCATGGAAAACGCACATGGCACAATTGGCCATGTAACACTGTGGGTGAAGACCTCAAACCCCAGTGGCCAACACAGGGCTCTGCGCAATGCACACTCCAGTTGCACCTGTCTAGCTATCCCATACCTTACGCATATGTGACCCCACCTACAGGATTCATACATCGGTGTAGAATTTCATCTCATCATTATTTCAGCCTCTTGTGTAGCTGATTTATATGCTATGTATAAGTATTGTTGTAATATCACACTTTATGAGGCTAATGGATGGCGGAGACATCAATTAGCCAGTTTATATGGTTTATGCATAAATCAGTTCTGGTGTACCTCAAGGATTAGTTCTCTGCCTGGGCACTGTTCATGAGCTACACTCTAGTTGTAACCAAACCAAATTGTCTAGCTATATGTATCTCAAAGAACCTAGAAGTGAAGTATTCGGTAGTGAATGGACCAGTTGTATTTTAATTCTGAGGCATGTGTTTTTCCAGCTAGGTATTGCTTGGTTGGGCTTTACTTGTTTTTGGGTAATTGCTAATTGGACGTTTTTTTATGATCTTATTTCTACTCCTAATTTTATCATTCTCCAACTTGTACAAGCAGGTGACAAGGGTGGGTGGTGGGTGGATTAGGGCTTTATGTCCTGTATTGCTGCACCTGATGGGCTAATTAGGACAGGCAGGGACCACAGCAATGAGATGGTGGATGAAACAGCCATCCAACTTAGGCTCGACCGGGAATTGAAACCGGGACCCAGTGGTTGGATGCCCAGCATGCTACCACCGAGATAGGCCCCCACTATCGAGCTGGGCTCCCTGCTTGTACAACAATGTACAATGTCAGATTACTAATCAATCAGTTAATTAATATAGGAGAGGTTCCATTGAAATCAGATCCTGCTGACTAACTCAGTAATTGCTGGTAATACATTTATTAATATTGCATGCTGTTCTACATTGATTTGTGCACAATGTTGAATCATCCAAGCATTAACATGGTGACTGACATAATAATTAATGCATTATCCATTGTTGATATTATGTGTTATACGCTGATAACATAACTGTGTTCTGTAGAGTTATAATTAATATCTACAATTATCATGATTATCATGGAAGTAGTGTGTGTGAACCAGTGCTTATGGCATACTTATTAGGGCTCGGCGATTATCAACGATTATCGATGAATCAAAATCGAAAATCTGAAAAATTTGTCTCGATTATTGATTTGTTACCCCGATAACTTTGCGCGCTATATTATTGCCCGTTTAGCCGCGAAAAAGCCGTGGTTGTCACATGCTGCCACCTGGATTGAACTGAAAGTTCTTATGATTCATATAGAAAATTATAGATTTTTGTATAAAGAAAGGCCTATTTCATTGACGTAGCACAGCATTAACACTTTGTGTGGGTTACATCAAATAATAGATTATTAATCGATAATCGGTTGCCAGAAACCCCCGATTAATCGATTACAAAAAATGTTGAACCGATTCCTAGCTCTAATACTTATATTAGCTTTTCTGTACTTGTGGGTGTCATGGCCTAGTGGATAGAGAATGGAAGCGTACGCGCCTAGTCGTGGGTTCAAACCCAGGCACGGCATGGAGGAACTGAGACGATCTTCCTTCGACCTCTGCTTCACTCCTCCCAGGCAGGTGTAAATGGGGAGGTTGGCTGTAGGCTGAGATGGCATTGGATTGCTCAGTTATGGCACAGCGTTATGCGACAGCTGAATGCTCCCCAGGGAGTTGAGAAAGTTCCAGAGAGAACAGAGCCGGCCAACTGTAGGTACCGTGTGAAGTCGGCTGACAGCTACATGCACCTACGGCGCTGATAGCAGCCTATAACCCCCACCTTTACCTTTCTTTACTTTTTACTTCTAAGTTATAATTTGAACCAGTCCTTATAGCATACTGATAAGACCTTTCATGTTAACTTTATTGTGTTGTAACTTCTAATATATTTAGCGTACATTATATACATACCTGATAACATTATACTTGTTACTTGTACATGGCCAAATGTGCCACGTGCATTTTCCATGAGAAGGATAATTGCATGGAAAACGCATGGTTTTTGCCTAATTGCGTTTTCAATGCGTTTATTCAAACTTTGCAATTAAGACTTAACAATGCTTAATATCGAGGTGGTGTTGTAGGTGAATAATTCACAGGATATTAAGAATTTGGTGTGGACTCCCAGCAGCCTTATCATCTCATCATTATGTCTTATAAGCTGACAGAGCTTCAGACATTGAAGTTAGAGCCCATGATACATTCAATTAAGTGAATTTAATGAATATTCCTAAAAAAGCAATTGTTTTTTCAACATCAAGTTGTTTTTCAATTTAGTAATTTTAATGTTCTTGCTAACCTTGCATAATTACCTGACCACTGCTGACTGTCAGTCTGTCACATGACTTGCCTTTAGTCCATTCCTTGATTCTAGATCAATCTTTCTTTCTTTTTTTCCTTCCACAGAAATATCTGACGATTTGATTAAAAAAAAATCCATGTATCATTTTGTATGTCTAACAAAAGAAACGCACCAAAAATAGCTCTCAAGTCCAAGCTAGTCTTAATTTATCATCACATTGCAGTGGTGTGACAAACAATAGTGTGATAATACCTGGTTTCCTGGAAGGCTTTTGTTTTTGCAGATGCACGATGCAGCTGCAGTCTCCCATTTTTCATATAAATATATTTATGTCTCATTGTGTCCATGAATTTTCTTATATAGTTCCTCGATTGATGACACTTAGGAACAATAACGTGCCATAAATATGAGTATTGTCTGACAATGTCGTGATCTAATTAATGAAATTATGAATCTGCGAGTTTCGTGACTTCTGCTTCTAAATGTGGTGTTCGCATTCATTTCATTGCTGCTGAAAAAGCGGATTGAATCCCACTATTCTTCAGAATATTTTTCAACAATATATTCTTTTAACTTGAGATGAGTAACGTAGATGAAACAACTACTGATGAGAGTAATTTCCATTTGTGTTTGATTTAATGTTCACTATGTAATATTAATGGATCTCTCCAGGTGGCCTCACGCTAGCGATAAAATATATTTATCTTTGTGAGGTCTCCTTGCGAAACAAATGTTTATAAATGAAAATATGAAAATAAATTGTTAATATTTTTTGGCAAAATAAAAAGAATCTGAATCTGAATAGTTCACTATATCTCAATGACTGTGGTCAAAATCTATAAAATTAATGAACTTTCCCTAGCATTTAATTTTTCATTGCCGATTTGTTTACATTGCACTTTTAAGGCCAATGAGATGAAAACGAGGCATAAACGAACGTCATTAACATCGTCGGTTAAAAATGTATTTTATTATTCAGTGCCTTCAATTTTCGTCCAATTTTCAAAATTCAGTTTGTTATGTACAAAAATATGTAGGGGTTTCACTTGTAGCACAAATTGAAACAATTTCGTCCTTAATTTTTCATAAAATGACTCAGAAATCGCGAATCGGCGTTGCTCTTCATTACGTTGCAATGAATAATTAGCTAAAATGTAAACTAAGGCTATGAAGTAAATTTATCCGATATTTATAAATTGAGCTTAATCTGGACAATTCAACAGTTTGACGCATTTTCTTTCATTTGGATATTTTTTTGGGGTGGTAAATCCAAGTTTGAACTGAACTTGTCAGCAGGTTCAAGCACAAACCACATATGTAGCTCTTTCTTAAACTAGGTGCCCAGCATACAGGCCATTACACAGAATTGCCTGCAGGGGGACTAAGCTCTCTACAATTGCCATCTGCTGAGTGCCCATCACGACATGTCCACAACTAGCTGCTCCCCATTTACGTGGGTGGAGTGGGGTGAGGGCCCAGCTCAGTGGTAGGGTGCTGGGCTTCCAACCACTGAGTCCCAGGTTCAATTCCTGGTCGAGCCTAAGTTGGATGGCTGTTTTATCTTTCATCTAATTGCCATGGTCTCTGCCTGTCCTTATTAGCCCAACAGGTGCAGAAATACAAGACGTAAGGCCCTAATCCACCATGCACCCACATCCTAATTAGCCCATCAGGTGCAGAAATAGAGGACGTAAGGCCCTAATCCACCATGCACCCACATCCTAATTAGCCCATCAGGTGCAGAAATACAGGACATAAGGCCCTAACCCACCATGCACCCACATCCTAATTAGCCCATCAGGTGCAGAAATACAGGACATAAGGCCCTAGTCCACCATGCACCCACATCCTAATTAGCCCATCAGGTGCAGAAATACAGGGCGTAAGGCCCTAATCCACCATGCACCCACATCCTAATTAGCCCATCAGGTGCAGAAATACAGGACATAAGGCCCTAACCCACCATGCACCCACATCCTAATTAGCCCATCAGGTGCAGAAATACAGGACGTAAGGCCCTAGTCCACCATGCACCCACATCCTAATTAGCCCATCAGGTGCAGAAATACAGGACGTAAGGCCCTAACCCACCATGCACCCACATCCTAATTAGCCCATCAGGTGCAGAAATACAGGACGTAAGGCCCTAACCCACCATGCACCCACATCCTAATTAGCCCATCAGGTGCAGAAATACAGGACGTAAGGCCCTAGTCCACCATGCACCCACATCCTAATTAGCCCATCAGGTGCAGAAATACAGGACGTAAGGCCCTAATCCACCATGCACCCACATCCTAATTAGCCCATCAGGTGCAGAAATACAGGGCGTAAGGCCCTAATCCACCATGCACCCACATCCTAATTAGCCCATCAGGTGCAAAAATACAGGACGTAAAGCCCTAATCCACCATGCACCCACATCCTAATTAGCCCAACAGGTGCAGAAATACAGGACGTAAAGCCCTAATCCACCATGCACCCACATCCTAATTAGCCCAACAGGTGCAAAAATACAGGACGTAAAGCCCTAATCCACCATGCACCCACATCCTAATTAGCCCATCAGGTGCAAAAATACAGGACATAAAGCCCTAATCCACCATGCACCCACATCCTAATTAGCCCAACAGGTGCAGAAATACAGGAAGTAAGGCCCTAATCCACCATGCACCCACATCCTTATTAGCCCAACAGGTGCAGAAATACAGGACGTAAGGCCCTAATCCACCATGCACCCACATCCTAATTAGCCCATCAGGTGCAGAAATACAGGACGTAAAGCCCTAACCCACCCACCCACACATGGGTTGGCGAAAAGTTTTAGCTTGTGTTGTATTGTTTTTATTTTTCACCACCGACTATAAATAAAATTTTGTCTGATCTTATCTTAAAGAGTTACGGGAGATCTGGGGGGCATTTCACTAACGTGGTTTAAGAGTTTTTCCCCTCTTAGAAAGAAAGAGCTCTTAAAATCACTCTTGTTTTTCCTCTTAGAATATCCAATCTAAGAGATCTCTTAAACAGGTATTTCTGTTTCACTGACGTTTTTCTCTTGGAATAAATAGCCTCTTTATTTCTAAGTGTGCCCTACACCACTCTTAGAATAGCTGCAAAATCTACAGAAGCAACACAGAAGTGAACATAAACTAGTAATATTAGCTTGATACTAGTTCATAGGCCTACCTTGATTTTTATGTTCACAGTGTAGACTTGTCACTTGACACAAATTTATCTATCAGGCATGATGGCATTATCATACCATAAACAATATCCGACAAGAGTAAGTTTTAAGAGTTTCTTGAGTTTAAGAGTTTTTTTTAGTGAAACGCCCCCCTATCAGTTCCTCCATGTCATAGTATGGGTTCAAACCCACAACCTTGTGATTGCGGGGCATGTAGGCAAGCGCCTTAGCCATGAGAGACACATTTGAATGAATAGTGGATTTTCATGGAAGGTTCTCTGTAGTTCCACCAGGTGGCTATGACAGAATACTGCAATTCTATTGGCTGAAAAAGTTCCCGCCCTTGTCTGTGATTGGCTGAAGCAAGGTGCATCCAAGCAGCAGTATTCTTTGTGCATTTTAATGTGTATTTGACACTTTATCATTTAGTTGATTTTTGTTATTTTTCTGAGAAAGTTATATTTATGGAATCAGTTAGTTATTACCTACTGTGTCTGAAAAGCAAAATGAGTAATAAGAGGAGAGGAAAGACTTATGTCTTGCTGAATTCAGGGCTGTTCAGTGAAAAGACTCTATTGCGGGGCATGCAGGCAAGCGCCTTAGCCATTAAAGACACATTTGAATGAATTTGTCATTCTAGGTCCTATGTTACCATTTCAAATCCTAGCTAGAACACTGAATAGTGATGGTTGAGCTTTGGCATGAGCAATGTATATATTATAATACCTGGTTTTGTATTGTTGACATAAAACTTTTCTTTATTCCAGGGTTTCTTCAAACGCAGCCTGAGCAAAGCCGACCGGTACAAATGCTTCTTCGGAGGTCAATGCAAGTTGTCGCCGCAAAATCGGAACCGCTGCAAGTGCTGTCGGTTCCAAAGATGTGTCGCCATGGGAATGTCCGTCGAAGGTAAAAATAGTTAACTTATCTTATCATTCACTTAGAGCTGGTAGATCGAAATAATGTGGTTATTGGCGACATAGCCCTAAAAATTTCACTTGGTAAGTCAAAGATTTGGAAGTTTTTTCCCCCTTGGTTTCTTATTAATCTCAATGGCAATGGAGGGAAAAATGACCACAAGAGGTCACTGACACCATAGCAGATAAGTATTGTTTTATGACGTCATATATATTGTGACGTCATCAATGTAACAATTAAGTAGTGACGTCATCATATGCTACGGTCGAAGTGCCCCCTGTAGGTTCTGTTACTTTTTCTCCCCATTAGTAACTAAATGTTAAAGAATGAAAAGCTCAAATTAGTAACTAAATGTTAAAGAATGAAAAGCTCAAATTAGTAACTATATGTTAAAGAATGAAAGGCTCAAATTAGTAACTAAATGTTAAAGAATGAAAGGCTCAAATTAGTACCTAAATGTTAAAGAATGAAAGGCTCAAATTAGTAACTAAATGTTAAAGAATGAAAGGCTCAAATTAGTACCTAAATGTTAAAGAATGAAAGGCTCAAATTAGTAACTAAATGTTAAAGAATGAAAGGCTCAAATTAGTAACTAAATGTTAAAGAATGAAAGGTACAAATTAGTAACTAAATGTAAAAGAATGAAAGGCTCAAATTAGTTCCTAAATGTTAAAGAATGAAAGGCTCAAATTAGTACCTAAATGTTAAAGAATGAAAAGCTCAAATTAGTAACTAAATGTTAAAGAATGAAAAGCTCAAATTAGTAACTATATGTTGAAGAATGAAAGGCTCAAATTAGTAACTATATGTTAAAGAATGAAAGGCTCAAATTAGTACCTAAATGTTAAAGAATGAAAAGCTCAAATTAGTAACTAAATGTTAAAGAATGAAAAGCTCAAATTAGTAACTATATGTTAAAGAATGAAAGGCTCAAATTAGTAACTAAATGTTAAAGAATGAAAGGCTCAAATTAGTACCTAAATGTTAAAGAATGAAAGGCTCAAATTAGTAACTAAATGTTAAAGAATGAAAGGCTCAAATTAGTAACTAAACGTTAAAGAATGAAAGGTACAAATTAGTAACTAAATGTAAAAGAATGAAAGGCTCAAATTAGTTCCTAAATGTTAAAGAATGAAAGGCTCAAATTAGTACCTAAATGTTAAAGAATGAAAAGCTCAAATTAGTAACTAAATGTTAAAGAATGAAAGGCTCAAATTAGTACCTAAATGTTAAAGAATGAAAAGCTCAAATTAGTAACTATATGTTGAAGAATGAAAAGCTCAAATTAGTAACTAAATGTTAAAGAATGAAAGGCGCAAATTAGTAACTAAATGTAAAAGAATGAAAGGCTGGAATGGGGCAATTTGATTGTTATTTATTGTGAGTGACCTGCAAATGAAGAAATAATATGTCTTATTGGTGGAGGCTTTCATCATAATCATGAGATATGCGACATGCCATCTTGAGAGAATATTCATGCAATGTTCTGTAATGCCATCGTGAATCTTATGTAGTCTATAGATATATTTAATTATGTCACAACACTTCCTTTTTTTTTTTGGGTAAAAATACCTGACATCACCCATGTTTTAGTGTGCGGTTACAGACAAATATTCCGAGAGCCCGGACCGATCTGTTGATGACGACGATGTCTGTTAAAAGTAAGAGAATTTTCAGCATTATCAAAGAAAGCGAAGAAAAACCCAACAAAATGGAGTCTTTGTGTTTCTTTGATCGATTCATTTATTACATGAGGATTCATTGAGGATAAATGAGTGCGAAAACCGTATGACAGAGTCACAAGCCGCCTGAAGATTGCGCGGTGTCGTGACAGAGGGATATGTCATAGGTGCCGCTTAGCTATGACCGGGAGTGCTGCCGCAACATATCTGTAACTGGGATGGAAATATGACATTTCCCTGACACAAATCTTTCTTAATGGTATTTGCAATTTGGTGTCGTGGAATTGAGGTTCGGTCTGTATAGGTGTATCAGCTTCTGACGTGTTTGGCACGCTTCATGAGCTACATCTCAGTCGCATGAGATGTTAAACTGGTGGTGTTTAGCTCAATGCTGGGGCAAGTAAAAGACCCCACCCTTCGGGTAAATGTGTAACATGGTGTGAACTCCAAACCTTATCTTATCATTACATCTGCCTCTGGCAGCTGGTCAGATAAATTGACTAGAGGAGCAGGCAGTCTAATGGTAGAGTGTCCCGACTCCCAATGCCAAGGAACCGGGTTCTAGCATCACCACTGACCCCCTGTTTGTGGCGTTTTAGCACGCCACTTAGTCCTCAGTGCTACATGGCCAAATGTGCCACGTGCGTTTTCCATGTGACGGATGATAAATGCGTGGAAAACGCATGGAGCGAAAAAAAAACCCATGCGTTTTCCATGCATTTATCCTTCGCATGGAAAACACGCACGTGGCACATTCGGCCATGTACGATTTGCTCAGCAGAGAGTGGTTACCTGGCTTTTCAGATAGAGCTGTATAGAACATCTTCAGAATTAAATTTCAAGACTGAGCTGAAACGAAAGCCTGACACAAAATATTATCGACAACATGGCTTCTTCTTCTTCTTCGAGCTATAATACCCTGGGTAATTGCCGGGTAGCTCTCCTCTGACTAGATTAGTGAGAAGAGATGCACGTATGCATTTGTGTTCTGGTTTTTTTTATCCGCGTTAATTTTTTGTGTCAGGCTTGCGTTTTTTTTACCGAGAGAGCTGAGTTTGAGTCCAGGGAAGCTGCTATATACCACTAAGCTCCACTGTCTGTCTAAATTGATATTTTCTAAAACTTCATCAAATATTTAAAAATCGCCTTAGTTGATCAAGGCACACTAAATATGTGTAAGCTAATTAAACACTCAGGCATTAATTATAAAAAATAAATGATGCATTGAAAGAAATCAATACCAAAACATTGGAAATACAATGGAAATGGCATCATCACCCATTGTTGAGTATTGTGACATCATCACTTGCCAATGGTTTTTTTTATATATATATTGGATTTTTGATAGCATAAAACATTAAGTAATAGGTGAAGTTTATTTATTTTATGGAGAGATAGTGAACTCAGCAAGGTTCTGGATGGTATGTAATCAGTATTAAGAAGACAAAGCAGTGAATGCAATAGATTTTGGCCACTGTCATATTGAGTGACAATCTATCTTCAATTAATTAACTATACACAATAAAGGCCGTGTGCCCCTATATACATTATAAGCTTCAGAACAGTAACATTGAGACACTGGCTTAGAGACATTGACATATAATGTGACTGAAGTCTGACCGAAAGCAGGTCACAGATGCCTTTCAGATTTGCTTACACAACTGGGTGGTCTCTGGTGGGATTCAGAATGAATGAGAGTCAGAACCCATTTTTCATCAAAGCAAAATACTGTTGGTGGTATTAACCAAGGAGTCCTGGGTTCAATTCTTGACCGATGCGCTCTGATGAACAAATCATAGGTAGCTAGATAGATAGATAGATAGATAGATAGATAGTTAGATAGTTAGATTGAATGATTGATAGATATGAGAAGCACAGCCCTCTAAGGCAAATTCTTGCCACTATCGAGGGATGATTGATGAGGTGAGAGAGAGGGAGTCCACCCATGTTACACATTTACCCCATGGGTGGGATCTTTTACTTGCCTCAGCATAGACACTGTTTACGAGGGACCACCAATTTAACGTCTCATCCGACATCCAGCTGGGATGATGCTCATGAAGGGTGCCCGGGCCTGGGATTGAACCTTGGTACTTCAGAGGAGCAGGCGAGCGTCTCACCACTAGACCACCAAGCTGCTAAATTGCAGCTGAATGTCGTTGGCATGAGGTGATAAATTGGCAGTACCATGCATTCAGCATCTTAATATGATGAGTGGAAGATTGGCCAATGAGGTAAAAGTGAGACATGGCAATTTTGCCTCATGTATTGAGCCAAGAGCTAACATAAATGAGGATTGCGTTGTTCGAATTTACGACATTAATACAAACGTCTGAGGTTAGGCCTACTTCTGTTTTGCAACGACAAAAGCGTATATATCCTGGTATGGAGTTCTCTTCGTGACAATTAAGTTTTTGAGTAGTGAGTCCAACATCTACATTGTTTCACCTAATAACGACAAAATTAATTTTAGAACGTGTCACAAAATATCTGAAAAAGATTTATCAAATTCATTGCTCATAAATTTGCTGATGCTTTGTGATATGGCGATCTGTCTGATTTCTCAAACACTAATTAGCTCGTGTGAAGCGTTAGCAATTCTATCCTCTCGTATTTCTCTATGAGCTATTTATCCACACGAGTTTACGTCTAATTATCCCCCGGAAATTCATTCTCACTTTACTCCGAAGTGATGATCACGAAACCGAAGTGTCTCTTCGAAGTGTCTATTCTTACCGCTTTCTTTGAACTGTTACGCTACTCCTACCTGTAAATATCCCGTTTCCATGGCAACCGCTGTTTGCTGTTTGGCTGCCATAAAAGCTCCTCTAATCATCCCAACCTCTAGCATTTTTTTCCAAAGAGGGCGTGTGATGTAACAATGCCACGTACTATAGTTGGTCAGGGTGATAAGATATTAATGGAAGTCCTGATTTGATCTTACTGAGCACTCCTACCTATGAACAACCAAAGGAATCTTTGTCTAGGGATTATACAAGGCGCAAAATGTCACTGCACTGTGATATACTCTCATTAGCCTGATGTTGGCCTGTACATACACGATTTTGCAAGGTGCAGTATTTCCTATAAGTTTCCCAAAACACGTAACAGTACAGATAGATTAGATAGATACTTTATTTTGATGGAATGGTACAAAAATTATTATACAGTTGGACAATTACATGATGTTAACTATGAATTTTAATTTGTTATAAATATAAGCCCATCAGGAAACCACCGAAGCATTAGCTGTAATGGTGGCACCTTCAATAAAAAGAAAGAAAATTAAATTAAGATTGAACACAAATAATTATGCTATTATTATAAAATATTTAACATGGATAGAATATATATATACAGTGTATATATATATATATATATATATATATATATATATATATTTATACCCATACTTTTCATTGATTCAACAACTATGTAAAAAATAAATTATTAGAATTGTATATACGGATAATTGTAACTCGCTTCATTGTTTTGTTTGTCAAAATAATTAGCTTATTGGTTTTCTCCACAGCATCCAGGTTCCCTTTAGTTCCCGTCGGTCTTCAAAATGTTCAGTGATTTTTAAAGTACTCCACAACTGTAACTCTCCTTTATTCGCTAAAACAGATTGGTGTTGTTTCTTTTCTCTTCTAAAAAAAACCACTGTGAGTGTGTCACTCCACTGGTTCCATATATTTAGTATATAATTATATATAAGACATTCGGATGGCCTTTCAGTAGCTATTCACATTAACATCTTAGAGAGGTCTCTAGTCAGTAACATTACTTATATATTATGATCATTTAAGATTATGAGCAAAATAAATGAATTGATTGAATTATACACTGCGCGTCGTCACCTCACAGCCCAGCGACCGAATTATGTACATGTTTTGCTCATTTACTTATCTAATGTAAATTAAGTAGTTTCTCTCAATAGTCTGAGAGGGGGGGGGGGGGGGGGCAGGGCCTTTGTCAGCGACAGCATTGCTGTCTTAGAAGGGCCCTCCTGATCTTGTATATTTTTAATACTTTTTCAAATAAATTTGTTCTGAGTTCTATAGGCTGACTTATGGTATTAAAGGTCTAACGATGAAATTACAGAATAAAGACATGTTTCGTGTGCTGAGTTTACGCAATACTCGTTCTGACAAGCGGGCAATTCAGAAAAATTGCCAAAACTCAAAAAATATGAATTCATTTCTCTTGTTTTTTTAACAGAAGATTTCTTAAGTCAATACACAGCCTTTCGGCTAACTCCAAGGAACTGGCTTGCATCCTGAAGCAGTCTGTTTGGGCTACCTATCGGCTACATAGTCTAACCAATCATTTTGTTTAACTAGGTAAACTAGCAAAGAATGTCCATAATTAGGTTGCAGTGTATATAAATCCTAACCTTAGTCGAATGTGCCTAAGTCGTATGATTTTCATGACCCAAACTAAAGTTAAAAAACATTTAAATTTAGATTGCTCTATCTATTTCATTGTTTTCAGTATGGCCCTATTTTAAATAATAGACCTAATTATATAACATTAAATATATTGGTAAACGTATAATCACGAAGATATGATGGGAGAGAAGTTTCGATTTGTTCAATGACTTATCAGGTGGCCCGATTGATTTAGACTTTTCTGTAGTATGTATGATTTGAAATATTGTTTACCATTGTGGTAGTATGTGATATAAATGATATGATCAATACAACATATTCTGCAGTCTTGATGCCGAGCACAAGGTACTACCGGGGGTGGGGATAGCTCAGTGGTAGCGCACTGGGCTTCCAACTACAGGCTTGACCGGAATTGAGCCCGGGACCCAAAGTTGGATGGCTGTTTCATCCATCATCTCATTGCCATGGTCCCTGCCTGTTCTAATTAGCCCATCAGGTTCCGAAATACAGGACATAAAGCCCTAATCCAGCCACCCACCACAAGACACTGCCAATAGTGGATTTTCACAGAAGGTTCGCTATATTTCCACCAGGTGGCTATGACAGAATACTGCAAATCTATTTGATGAAAAAGTTCCTCGCTTGATTGTGATTGGCTGAAGCAAAGTGAATCCTAGCAGCAGTATTTTTAGTGCATTTTAATGTATATTTGACATTTTATCATTCAGTTGATTTTTGTTATTTTCCTGAGGTAGTTATATTTATGAATAAGTTAGTTATGATCTTCCATGTCCGAAAAGCAAAACGAGTAATAAGAGGAGATCAATGACTTATGTCCTGCTGAATTCAGAGCTGCTAAGTGAAAAGACTCTATTCAATATCTGATGCAATGGAAAACTGAGATTTAGCTCACAAACTCGAAAAGAGCCAGGTCTTGGCAATTAGCAATTAACAACATCTAGCTCGATTACAAAAAACCCTTGCAATATCTTCTTTGATATCAGGAGAAGTCACTAAACAAGTTGTGGCCAACTCAGACTTTTGAAATAAAATCGGGGCGGGGGCCTAGCTCAAAGGTAGCGTTCTGGGCTTCCAACCGCTGGGTCCCGGGTTCAATTCCCGGTTGAGCCTAAGTTGGATGGCTGTTTCATCCTTCGTCTCATTGCCATGGTCCCTACCTGTCCTAATTAGCCCATCAGGTGCAGAAATACAGGAGGTAAAGTCCTACTACCCCCACCTTTGACATAAAATCAACGTAGACATAGTCTATGAGATTCATTTCAAGTTCCATAGTTCACAGAAAGTTGAATATATTAAATAAGAAAATGATAATAGTCCAAGAAATTTTTTCCGTTGTACGCGAGCGAAACTTTGTAAATTGAAATGCATATCGGAAATCCATTAATATCCATTACAAATATAGTAGATAGTATACTTCTGCTGTGGAATGCATTTTTTTGTGTTTTCATGATAATTAGTTTGTTTCATAAGGTTGATAACGTCACTAAATATTCAGATAAAATTTCATGAATTGGAATTGTATATTGTGTAATGTCTCAATATCATACTGTTTTCTTGAGTATTCAAATTAAGAATCTGATGCGTGCATTGTGTTGCATATTAAAATGGGGTGTGGCTCAGGATTTCACATATTCAAACACATCTAAAATAATTAATTTGACTGGGGTTGTAAAAATATGTAAGGAGAAAATATACAGATTTCTAAAAGACAAGTGCAGTAATTTAGTGACATCATCTGTTACCATGGCAACAACTCATCAGGTGAGATGACGGCGTTTGAAAATGGCAACAAAATCCGCTTTATCGTTCTTTGGAATGTCGTGTTATCTAGGAATCTGCGTTAAACCGCTTATCCCCTCAAATTGCTGTTTGTCCGGTAATTGACAGGAATTACTTCAGGAAAAGGTTTCGGATGTGGTTTAACGAGCACTCCTCCTCCTCCTCTTCCTCCTCCTCTTCCTCCTCCTCTTCCTCCTCCTCTTCCTCCTCCTCTTCCTCCTCCTCTTCCTCCTCCTCTTCCTTCTCTTCCTCCTCCACTTCCTCCTCCTCTTCCTTCTCTTCCTCCTCCTCTACCTCCTCCTCCTGCTCCTCCTCCTCCTCCTCCTCCTCCTCCTCTCCTCCTTTCCTCCTCCTCTCCTCCTCCTCTCCTCCTTCTCCTCTTCCTCCTGCTCCTCCTCCTCCTCCTACTCAGGGATTTTAATGAAACTGTGAACGGCATGTTTTGTGGCCTTATGATTAAGGGTACATCTTCGAAGGTTTAAGCCAGTTCGTTTGGAACTTCTAGGTTCAATTCCTAGTTGGCAAAACAGCTGGGTGGCCTTGTGGTTTGCCGTTTAAGCCTCTGCCAATTCCACAACAGCTAGCTATGCTGAAAGTCTCGCGGAATTCAAATCGGGCTCGGCCACTCTACATGAGCAGAGCTACATCTCAGCTGGATGTTGATCACATGAGATTACATGAGATGTTGAATAGTCTTTTCACTAAGCAGCCCTGAATTCAGCAGGACATAAGTATTTCTTCTCCTCTTATTACTCATTTTGCTTTTCAGACATAGAAGATAATAACTAACCTATCGAATAAATATAATTTTCTCAAGGAAATAAAAAAAATCAATTGAATGATAAGATGTCTAATATACTTTAAAAATAATGCTGCTAGGAAGCACTCTGCTTCAGCCAATCACAGTCAAGAGCGGGAACTTTTTCAGCCAATAGAATTGCAGTATTCTGTTGTAGCCTCCTGGTGGAAATATTGAGAAACCCCACTATTGGTGGCATCTTGGTGGCATCTTGTACTTGGTGTCTATGTTGAGGCAATTAAAAGAGGTGTGGACTCCAAGCCTAATCATTTCATCTTTACATCTGCCTCTGGGAGCTGGTCTTGGTAACTAAGTGTTGGACCAGTAACATTTAAAAATTCCAGTTCAATGATCTTAGGTGGAGATGATGTCGCCTCCTGGGTGATGTCGTCTTTTCTGCCGATCACGTTCCAGATGAAAACAGAAGTTAGCAGCCGTCTTTCGCTACATGCCATGGAGGTGGATTAGGGCTTTACGTCCTGTATTTCTGCACCTGATGGGCTAATTAGGACAGGTAGGGACCATGGCAATGAGACGAAGGATGAAGCAGCCATCCAACATAGGCTCGACCGGGAATTGAAGCCGGGACCACGTGGTTGGAAGCCCAGCGCGCTACCACTGAGCTAGGCCCCCACCCCTCGCTACATGCCATAGTTTTATGGTAGATATTGTTATATTACAGCCTCGTATTGCTTTTGTGCCCGTTTCGTGGCTTCATTGTCCTACATCTGTGATGGTGTGCGTTGCCTTGGATCCCATACTCTAATTGTTCGACCACTCCCCAAGGAGTGGTCTCTCTGACATTGGCCTGTTTATGCTATACCAAATCGGTATATCCGGGTAATACCATGCCAGACTGGCTCATTACTAGGCCAAGATTAATTCACCCAGGTGTTTGATTGACAGCTTGCCTGTTGAACTGTGACAATGTTTTGTTTGAAGTTGCATTGAGTGGTTATAAGGGTGGGGGGGCCTAGCTCAGTGGTAGCGCACTGGGCTTCCAACCACTGGGTCCCGGGTTCGATTCCCGGTCGAGCCTATGTTGGATGGCTGGTTCATCCTTCGTCTCATTGCCATGGTCTCTGCCTGTCCTAATTAGCCCATCAGGTGCAGAAATACAGGACGTAAAGCCCTAATCCACCACCACCATGCATTGAGTGGTTATCCAATTTGAATCCCACTATCTTACTTAAAGGAAATTTGAAAGCCATAAATATTAAAAATTTAGTAAAGTGATCCTGTCCAATCCCATCTTATCCAATAAGAATAGGATTGATGAGGAGAGAAAGTGGAGAAGAGTCCATCCATATCGTCGGCAAATCAAAGTAACAGCCGATATTCAATTTTTTTTTCCTAGACCGGAACGTGATCCCCAGTCTAAAAATAGCACAACCAATCAGAAAATTCAGTGTTACATGAAAAAGAACAATAGAATCAATTTACAAATTGATAAAATTGAATATCGGCTGTTACATTGGCCTGTTTATGCTATACCAACTAGCGTTAGTGCTGCCACCTATGAGAAAAGAACAATAGAATCAATTTACAAATTGATAAAATCGATGTCAGATTTGAGACTGATTTGCCATCACTACTGTACACCACACTCCAAAAGTACAAGACTACTTTGAGCAATGTACAATCTTTGGCTGGGACCTGCCTAAGCGTAAACGCGATAGGCAGGTCGCCTCTACCTATCCCGCATGGCTGATTGGCCAAACACTGAATTTTCTGATTGGTTGTGCTATTTTTAGACTGGGGATCACGTTCCGGTCTAGGCATTTCCAATGTAAATGATAGAGATGCGCACGCACGCTACCGGGAGGAATCCCTACCGCTTAATGGCAGCCCCTACCTGCGTACTGCGTCAGCTAGTCGCAGCGGGCCAGCGAATGTACAATCTCTGTACATGCTCTAGTGGGTCTTATATTTTTGGAGGGTGGTGTATTCGAGGTCAGTAGACACTGCCAAAACGTGCGTTTTCGACAACTATTCTTTGTTCCATATGTTGTGGAAGCCTTTGTTGTTGAAAATGACATTTCTTTGAAAATAACAAATTTTGTGAACCTTATGGAAATGATAGAAAATTGTCCATGTGTTGACATTTTGGAAAGAACTTCAGGCAGCGAGAAAGAAATAATTGGTGACAAGACTGACGTAAAATGTCGAAATAAACTGGAAGAGTGCCTTCGAAGGTTTCGATTGTAAATATGTGGATGCTTCTGTGTGAGAAAACTTGTGGATTTTAAGGGAAACTAAGTGAACAAACAGTAAAGCCCTTGCTAACTGAAGAATATATTTTATGACGACCTCAGTATGAAAACCTTTTTTTTTCATAACCCACACCAATACTGTGGTTTAGGGTATTGCAATGATAGATAGATATGGAAAGTGCAACCCTCTAAGGCAAGTTCTGGCTGCTATCGAGGGTTGATTGATGAGGTGAGAGATAGGAGAAGTCTGAATGGTCATGGAAAAGTCATGGAAGTAAATTTCATGACTTCGGTGGGAACTCTTTACGGTATTAATTATCAGGTGATTTTTATGCAGGATTGCTGTAATCTCTGTAGAAATCAACCGCCGTATCTTTTCGGTAATCAGCCAAGGTGTCTATTAAAAACTAATTTTATTAAAATTTTAAAATCAATATTCAGTTATTTTTCATCCATTAGGAAATGCCTGAGCTGTTTTTTTAGCAAGGCAATGATTCTTAGAAAATGTTTAACACCTTTTTAGTGTGATAAACCTAATATGGTATTTGTCACATAAGCAGAAAACAGGATAAGTAAATTACCTTCGCAGTAACACTATTACATCTCATTTGTGTGTCGCGTTATATGTTGTTTTCAGATAAGTGGTATATTGGAAAGACGATTCTCGATATGTGAAGAAAACCGAGCTACCCACCTATCCTTCATAACAGAAGTTGCCGTGTTTCTGAACACCAAAAAGCAAGGTTGCTGTAAATTAAGTCTGAACTGAACTGACTTAATTTCACATTGACAACATATTATAATTCCATATGACTGGACATTTACAAACGAATTATATCTAGGGCTGTACACCGGTTCTTGATATACCGTTTGTACAGGTACAAAGATAACGATACGGGTATTGATAATCGTTATGTAATAATAACGATACAATTAAACGGTATGCTGAGCGGCGTTTTTGACCATACAAATCACCCGCTACCCAGATGTTTTGGATAGTTTGAAGAAAAATGTCAGCTGACTGTTAATTACACTGACATTGCACAACAGTCTGGAGTTATTTAATAAAAAAATTTCAATTCCATTGTCTACTTTCATCATAATACCCTTTTAGTGATTTTCCCATTTGATATATTTTAACGATACGTATCATGTATCGGTTTTACTGTACTGTCATACGTATCATATCCTTTTAAAGATAAAGGTGTACAGCCCTAATTATATCATAATTATCCATCCCTTGGCAATGATTTTCATTATAAGCATTCTCAATGTAGCTGATTCAACACAACTCAGATTTGAAACATCACTGCATTTGCTAAGCAAGTGGGCTGATAGTTTCTTACTAATAATAGCATCTCCATTAACTGCACTCTGTCCAATGTAGGTGTTTTGCAGCAGCTTGCTGTGAACAACATTCACAGGTTTTACCTAATAGAGTTGCCTTTCTCTTCATTTAAATCTGTTAGGAAACCTTTTAAATTTAAACCCACAGACAATTTTCGGTTTTTGATAACACAATCAAACGATGATAAAATTATCAGCGTAATGTGGATTAGTAAACGAAATGCCGTGGTCTAATGCTCAAGGCGATCGCCTGCAAACTGCAAGGTTGTGGGTTCGAGCCCCACCATGGCATGGATGAGCTAAGCTGATCCTCTGTAAATCTTTGCTCCGCTCCACCCAGGTGTAAATGGGGAGCAGCTGGCTATGGGCAGTGATGGTGATTGTGGATTGCTACAAGGTCTCAAATAAATATAGAATTCTCAAGTAAATATAGAATTGGACTGTGGAATACTTCTCATGGGTCATATGTATTCCTAGGAATACAAAATATCATGGCGCTATTTTGTATTCCATGGAATATATAAAAGCGATATTTTTGATGCCTCAGAATACAATATAGCGATTTTCCTATTTTGTTTAATTCTTTGCAATGGGCGGTACACTCACCTGGTGAGTAAAGAAAGATCATCTATCTGACCCATGAGCCATTCAGCTTGAATACCGTCTGACTTTTTCTTAGTACACAATGTCTGAAATAAGGTTTTTGCAACTGGTTGTCCGCAAGACATAATTACATACTACGTTATCCACAGACTAGTCATTCAATACCCTAACCAATTTTAGTTATTCGGCTATATCTGCAGCTGATCTGTACCTTATTTGTTGGCTCAGGCAACCGGAAACCCCTTATTTTCAATACTGCGCAGACAATAGTGGATTTTCACGGAAGGTTCTCTGTGTTTCCACCTGGTGGCTGAAACAGAATACTGCAATTTTATTGGCTGTGATTGGCCGAAACAAAGTGCATCCAAGCAGCAGTATTTATAGTGCATTTTAATGTATATTTGACACTTTATCATTTAGTTGATTTTTGTTATTTTTCTGAGAAAGTTATATTTATTGAATCAGTTATTACCTACTGCGTCTGAAAAGCAAAATGAGTAATAAGAGGAGAGGAAGGACTTATGTCTTGCTGAATTCAGGGCTGCTCAGTGAAAAGACTCTATTGACAAGACCCTGGTTGCCTGATAAGTCAGTGACATCTAGGGCTTGGGTCGCTGGGCTAGACAGACAGACAGACAGACAGAAAGTATTTATTTTGACCATAAACTTACAATTTACATAAACAAAAATAATCAAGGAAAACTGGTTATATTATGGTCATAGGAGACATTCACTGAGGCCAAAAGCCGCTGACGTGCATGCCACGTGCATGCCACGTGCACGTGCATGCCACCTATGACCCATTTGGTGTTATAACATATGAATATTGGCTACATATGAAAGGAAAATCATGGTAAGGTTTGCAAGTGGCTATTCTGGTGCTGTTTAGCCGTAGAGAACTAACTACATTCTCGTTGACATTTTAGTGTCCATCAGGATGAACTGCTGAATAGAACACAGTGTCAGATTCAATTTGGAGGGGTTGTCCTGACCGTGTCAGGAATTGTCAAGATAATTACACCGAGCTGAAAATAGCTGCTGGAAGATTACGTCCTAAACCTTCGGACGATAATTGCTTTTTAACCTTTGGTTGATAGTTGAAATGAACAATCTATCTCTTTTGTAAGGGAAGATTAGCAGCTTAACATTTAATTATGTCAGGAACGGCTCCTCATTTGGAGAGGTATATAAGCTAATATGCCAGTTTGAGGAAATTTTGCTATTCGTGTTCTTTAGAAATGAAGTATTTTGTTGTGACTTTTGGACGATGCCAATTATAGTATTGTTTGGGTTGTTGAGTCTAGTTGCACTTAGTTTAATGAAATGTATATGAAAGACTTCACTGAGGGGTGGGGAGTGTGGTGTCTCTGCTCTCCTATGCATTACAGAAAATGCTAAGTTTTATCAGCACGTGAATTTCATCTAGCTCTCAAATGCATTACAGAAAATGCTTAGTTGTAAGAGCATGTGAATTTCATCTGAGAGAATAAAATGAACTAAAAATAACAGACATAGTTATTCCATCAGTTGCTTAATTAACTTCATCTCATGCATCTCACTCCTCAAAATTTTTCATATAACCAGTGGTCTCAAACTAACTTTGAATTAAGTTCTGAGACCACCAGTCATCATTATTGTTGTAAATAACTTGTATTTGTCAATTATAAAAATAAAGAATCGTACATAATAAAAAAAAAATATAATAATATAATTCGCTGGTGTTTGTAACCGCAATCGATATCTTAACCAACACGCTATTGACTAGCACTGGATTAACACAGTCTAGGCCTAGACCCTCAGGCCGCTTCGTAGACGAGGGTCTAGCAGATATTGAAAAAACATGTCTTAAGGAAGCTAAACGGTGTCCGTAAGAGCTAAACCTCTCAATTGTTGCTGACGACTTAAATTAGTATAAATATTAATGTTTAAAGTAATTTTCACTCAATCTGTTTTCCAGCGGTCAAGATGGGTCGCATACCGAAGGTGGACAAGGAAAGGGCCCTGGAGATGCATCGGTATGGGGACAGCAACGAACAGCAGATGCACTCCGATGGCGCCCACCAGATGGCGCCAGCAGGCCCTTGGGCGGACGATATGACCCCTTCTCATATGTCATCAACCCCAGCGGTCACTCTGGCACACCCGAGTCATTCCACGCAACACCAGCCCCCTCACTCGTCGGGACTCTCCGCGCCAAACGACCCCCCTCACTCGTCGGGACTCTCCTCACAACACCAGCCCCCTCACTCGTCGGGACTCTCCTCGCAACACCAGCCCCCTCACTCGTCGGGACTCTCCTCGCAACACCAGCACCCTCACTCGTCGGGACTCTCCTCGCAACACCAGCCCCCTCACTCGTCGGGACTCTCCTCGCAACACCAGCACCCTCACTCGTCGGGACACTCTCCCCCTGCCTTACAACAGTTGACACATCGGGTGAGAATCTAAAACTCAATAGAGGCAACAACTTTGGTTAAAGTACTGCACTTGCTGAATGATTTTTGATTGTATGAGATACTCCGATAGATTGCTTCTTAGAGCAGAGCTCATCTAGTAAACACAGAAACTAAACTTCAGAGGACATCATGTGAGTCCAGGATTCTCATTGGTTAAGACAGTCATCAGCCAATCGGAATGCTGGATTCATGTGACGTCCTCTGCAATAGTGAAGCATGTATTATGCACAGATATCGTGTTGAGACATAAGCATAGTGGTCATTTTATATAGCAATTATTGCAATGTAGAATGGAGGCTCAATATTCAACGAAAAAAAAATTCTTACGTAGACGAGTAATTCTTCCATGAAATCCGCATTCTATTGATATTAAATCTTTTAAATGAAAGTTTTTTGTAGGCCTAATCCTCCTCAAAACTTTAAATACCGGCTTCATTCGTGATCTGTCATTATACTCTTCGACTCTTTGAATAACTCTCGCATGCGAATTGGAGGGTATCAATATCCCCGTTAGTCACTCTGGGCTCAGCGGCCTTTGAATTTCATAAAGTATGATACTGCCCGTTAATTAGTTCTTGCAAGATTTGTGAATAAAAGTGGGCAATGCGGGATATAAATCAAATGTGCACAGTCTAAAATTGAGTACATGTAAATGATTTTGCGCATGATCTAATTTCATTTTCATCCTTCTAGTCTTGCGTTTTGCTGTCTTGTGTTTTGCCGTCTTGCATTTTGCCCTCTCTGAACTTAAAGAAGACGAATAAGATGAATGATATGTCAAGATCTGTCTTTTGTGAGCGTAATTGGTTGTTCTTATTTTGAACAGCAGGTGCAAATTGTCTTTTGAATTAATCTCTCTGAAATGATCACTTCGGTGGCTAAAAGGAGTGTCACTGTAATTACAGACATTGTCTTATTTAACAAGATGCGTAATTGAACATTTTAGTTGAATTGCAGAATTAGATTGAGTTACATAATGTCAACCGTTGGTTAAATATGATGTGAATAATATGACCAATGAACCTATACTAATGGCTGAGGATTGTACTATCATAGACCCCGGAGTCACTTTAGTCATGGTCCTCTAACTAAACCAAAAAATGACTAACTTTGACTAACTTACTGACTTTAAAATCAGACTAACTATATATAAATTCACGGACCCTCGGATCTTTACAAGAAAGCTTACAATTTTATTACTGCACAAAAAGCACCAAAATGTGCCTGAGTAGTACTACTTGAACACATTCATGATATAAGTCTTTTCACAAAAAAATATTGAATGCATCAATAAATTTCAAGCATCAATTAACTAAAAGGTAACAAACCTTTAATCATCCACAAACTCCACAGTCATCACATTAAGACAATGTTGTGAGCCTTTCTTACAGTTTAAGTTGCAAAATTTCGGAGGCGTCGGTTCTTTAAAATTTAGCGGCGGCTATGAAAGCTATCAACTAAACCCGACTAAAGGCCAAAACGACTAGCGGTGGCTAGTTTTGGCGGCGCCTCCGGGGTCTATACTGTCATTGTAGATGCTCTTCAGATATGTTTATCTTTCAACCATAGCAATGATATTTTCTGTGTTAGTGTTGCATATGCTTGTGCAGTTTGAAGGGCATGTACAAAGTTTTACGGAGATAATTTTATGAAACACAAGATACAAGAGCTTCGATGTTTCAATCTGATAACCAGTGATAACTCCAAATAATTACATATTCAATGCTTAATATCATGAATTGAGTTCATAAAAATGTAGCTCATTGTTTGAATTCTTTACGATTTCTTTCAGATTACCCAAAATGTCATGCAGGACAAAGGCATGGGCCGTGATGTGTCTTCGATGAGCAGTGGCCCTAGCCATGGAACTTCATATTATCCACAGAAGAACTCATCCGCTCCATATCCTCCTAGATACCCCAATGCGTATCACAGTACCTCAGCTGCCGGTCACCACCATCATCCGCGTCAACCTTCATCTTACGTATCTAATGCTCACAATCCTCATGCCGTTCATAAAGGTCCGTCAAATTTACCCACTCCCCCACCTCCAAGAGACATGTGTTACGGACCACCTCGCTTGATCAACCCGGATGATGTCCCCTTGTGGGACGCGAGTCATCCGCATCAAATGCACATGCCAGATCATCCCGCGGGATTGAGAGTAGCGGGTATGCCGGAATACTTACGTAATGACATGTTCAAGGCAGATGTTAATAAAACACTCTTTTCGCACAGCGGGTCTGACTCAGGGGTCAGTGATATGACGAACTCTGATCAGTCTGTCATGGAAGTTGACGGGTCAAGCCAGAGTCCACAAGGACAGCTCATGCGGACATCATCAGGTAGCATAGTTCCGCATGGGTCAGTCGCATCAGCTGCCATCAAATCCAGGGAAGTGTTCAGCACTGCTGTTATCGACACGTTACTGACACACGTTATCGAGGAGACCAATGTTGAACAAGGTGTCTTTGACCAGCCCATGGAGCTTGACGTAACTAGACCTAACAGCGATGTCCTGTATACTGATGTCGCTGTTAAGGTTGAAATCCCTGATGACCATTGCCCTGATGCTAATAAAAATGCTCCCGTCTACTCTGACGATTTGGATTACGAAATCCCTTGTGATTTGAGTGCTCAAGAACCAACTAGCAGTACGGAAAGAGATGATTTTGATCTTAAATCATTGGTATCAAAAGACCGTTTTGTACGTAGTCCCTCACCCTCTGGGGATAGTGACTGCATAGGAAGCAGTGTGGATGAAGACAACGCTTACTTATTGGCGAAAAGTTACAAAACTATCGAAAGACTCTACCTCGACAAGTTCGATCGACAGCAGTCCTGGATTGGCCAAGCTCATGATGTTATTCGCGGCAATATAAAGGTTTGGTTTGATGCTAATTTATCTCTTATATTGTATTATTTGCCCCCGGTTTGATGGTGAAAACAGTTGAATTTCTCTAGGTTTAGAATAATTGGCATTGTTAGTGTGAAAAGTGATAGTGCCTAAAAATGTTAGAACTTAAATACTACCAATTCCTGCCAAACTGACAAAAAATATCATGATTCCGTGAAAATATAGGTATTGATATTTTCCAGATGTTGGTATTTTTTTAAAAATTTTATGGTCCTTGCTACATACAGGCATATGATACTGCCTTATTTTGCATATATATATTTTTGTAAAAGATTGTTTTATGAGATTGGTTGATAATTTTTGTGTTTTACCACATAAAAATGTAAACATAGATGTTTAGAAACTTTGTAAAAGACATTTAAGCATTTGTGATGTAAAAGACATTTAGTAATTTGTTATTCATACAAACTTTTATCTTTCGATATCAATTTCAAAAGTACCTTGAATTTAATTCATTCTTATTTGTAAGGCATACATTTTTAAAGCACAATTTAATACTCTCATTGGTATCTGTAGAACTCAAATGAATTCACTGATAAAAGATAATAATACAGTGTAATAATAACATTATTAAACGACTGAATTTTCTTTCCGCAGAAGCACCCTTGGAATTCAATTCACGAGTGTTCGAAGGAGGAGGCTGGCAAGGTTTGGCAGAATCTCTTCGCAAATATAGTCCCCTGGAACACCAGGATTTTAGGTATGCCGTATTTTGTTGAATGATTCATCGTGTATGTTGCAATCTTTTCACTGTTTCCGTTTGTTTTATTGATTACTGACTATAAATCCATGACCCATGCGTTACTGTATTTTGACGAACTTAAAAAAACAAAAACCAGTTTTTGTGGAAACTTTGGGCAAAGGTAAAAAAAAAAAAAACCCTGGGGAGTATTCAGCCCGGGACACCGGGTTATCGCAGGGGCTTAAGAGCTCACACCAGTGCCATCACTGTGGTTGCCTAATGCCAAGTACCCATGAAAACTGAACGCACACCTGCATGATGATTTAAAACTGACACTTTTGTGACATTTTTGCAGGTTTTTGCAGTGAAATTCCTGGCTTTACGCAGCTCAACAAAGATGATCAGGGATACTTCTTAAAAGCCGGATATTACGATTTATGGATGGTAAGTTCACTCACTTGCAAGTGCTTTTAACAGTTTTAAATATTGAAATGTTTTAATAGATTTAAAATTTCTGTTAATTGATTTTAATAAGATACACTAATGGACTTTAAAAACGCATAGGTAAAACATGTTGTAGAAACCCGCAGTTATGCGTTTTTAAAGTCCATTAGTGTATATAATGTTTTATTGACGTTTTGGAATCATGGTTAGATACATTCGTCATACACAAAAAAAAAATACTACAAATTGAACAACTACAATTACATGTAATTTCAGTTTTAGAACAATACTGGTTGTGAAATAATAGCATAACATAAAATATATACATGATCAGAAAATTGATGAATGGTGAAGATAAAGCTAAATATATATACATTAATTGAATAAGTAACTAAGTGATTGAGTAATAGTTTCTGGTCCCAGTTAATCGATAATAGTACAAAAAATGTCACGGTGACAACTTTTCCAGAGTTCTGGCGTAGTGTCGCTTGTATTGTACAGGGCATTTAATAATAAGCAATTTAATAATTTACAATTTAGAATATGACTTGTTGATAGTTAGCTCGACTTTCTGATATGAGCTTAAAAGCGATTACGCAGGTTGCCTTATGATTCATAAATACATATATATTGTAGAAAGTGTTTTATTAATGAGAATTTTACAATTTAATATATGTTTCATCGATATTATTAACACTGAATTTCTGATACGAGCTAAAGAGCAATTATGTCAATTGTAGAAAGTGCTTTAGTAGAATATGTTTACGTGGATAGTAACATTGATTACACTTCACCACGTGATCTTTTCTATTGTTCTTTTGCGGGATATAACCAACAAAAATGTTAGTTAACTCCCTCCTGAGTGCACACTGAACTGTTATGCATTATAAAGGCATTAAGACAAAACAAACAATAAAACAAATTAGTAAATATGCCTAATGGAGTATAAATTAGGTATATCCCTCATAATCGGGAGTTAACTAACAGGATATAACCAACAAAAATGTTAGTTACCTCCCTCCTATTTGAATTTGAATTTATTAAATTGTTCGGCAATTACAGTCATATTTGCAATACAAGATTACAATATACCAAATAAATATAATTATATTATGTCAGTTGCCTGGGTCCATACATAAAAGCAATGCCTGAAGGTTGTATGGCCCTGGGAAAGTATGGTGATGAGAGTGAATGAAGATGAGGATGAATATCAATACATGTCATGTCATAAGTTACATTTTGAATGCGAATTTTAAATAGAGTTGCAATATATGTCAATTACAAATATCAATCGGGAAATTAATTCTAAATTATATAAGGAATGTTTGACAAATATTCGCGATATAACTAATAATAGTGGATTTTCACGGAAGGTTCTCTATATTTCCACCAGGTGGCTATGACAGAATGCTGCAATTCTATTGGCTGTAAAAGTCCCCGCCCTTGACTGTGATTGGCCAAAGCAAAGTGCATCCAAGCAGCAGTATTTTTAGTGCATTTTAATGTATATTTGACACTTTATCATTTAGTTGATTTTTGTTATTTTTTTAGAAAGTTATATTTATGGAATCAGTTAGTTATTACCTACTGTCTCTGAAAAGCAAAATGAGTAATAAGAGGAGAGGAAAGACTTATGTCCTGCTGAATTCAGGGCTGTTCAGTGAAAAGACTCTATTGCACCTCAGTAAAAAGTCAAAAAATGTAGCGTGTTTCTTGAATTTCTTTTGCAGTTGGCTGTGGTATGTGCCTTTATAGAGGACGAGTCCTATGTTTTCTTTGAAGACGGAATGTATTACTCTCGATGGTGGATGATGCATTTCTTGCCTATTAAGTTCGTTCTGCTGATGACGAGATTTTGGACCGAATTATCGTTGCTTAATCTGAAACCGGTTGAGGTAGGACTGCTCATGGCCATCCGACTCGTTAACCCTGGTAGGTAACTTTAAATTGAATATTATGATTAAGTTATATTCGTGATAGCAATTACAAAGACTTCAATTCCATGACCACGGTAATGATAACGATGAAAATACGTTACCGGGTAGGTGGATTCTGAACAGGGTGTCCAACGGGGAAGGAGAAGTTAACTTTCTTTTTGGAAAAAGTCTGTAAAACAACCATTGATGTTCTTATATTTTCTTTTTGTGAGCTATCAAACACTGCATTTACATGTAACATATATGTCACACTCATGGTGGCAAATATCACTGGTCCCCACGCAAACCACTCACAGTCATCTTCAGGACTGGTCCTAGCACTTGCGGGGCCCAAAATGGGGCCTTATTTGTCTCCTAATTAACCCTCATTTTGGGAAGGGAAAACCCCGGTTTTATTTATTTTTTGCTCTTCAGTTTTGCGGGTGGCCTCCTTATAATACCGTTGTGTAGGGCCTATTGAGGCCCAGGGCCCAACGCAGCTGCCTTGCTTGCGTTACCCTAGGACTAGGCCTGGTCATCTTCCCAGTAGGGAATCCATGCTACACTGCTGTCTTTTCATTCCTTTTAAGTTTTCTGTTAATCCTTTTGCTTCTAATTTTAGACCGAGAAGATGTGAAGCAACCAGAATTAGCTCAAGTTTTACAGGACCATTATACCAACGTATTGATGTACAGTCTACAGCAGAACCACGGGACGAGCAGTACGCAGCTCTGGGTGAAAATCATGCGCATTTTGCCGAGTTTAGACGACATCAACAGAGCTCAGGATGAGGTGATCGGTAACTTCCAAGTAGACGCTACGCCAGGTATGGGCTGGTTGTGTCTTGATTTTGTGAAACGGGATAATAAAAATTAATCCCGATAGATGGTAATGATGGTAATTAAGTTGAGAATTATCCTGTGATTTGCTAAACATTGTTATGTACTGCCGTTATATATTTTTATTCTGCACTGCCATTTTGTCATAAAAAAAACGGTAAATCTCATCTTTGTTATGTTAAGACTCTTAATGCTACTGGTCTGGAGCTTAGCCTGTTTATATGACCTTTTTATATAAGGTATTTTACTTGCCTCTGCATGGACACCGAGTACACTTAATCAGATTCAAATGAAAAACCAGATTCAATTTGAGATAGCAAAGATTTATAAGTACCATGTTTACTCGAATAAACGCTCCCCTCAAATATGAGACCCACCTCGAATAGAAACCCAGGGTGGCTGCCTTCCCAAAAAAATAAAGGCGTCCCTCAAATAGAAGCCCCCCTGCCAGCTCTTCCTGTCCAGCAGCCTGCGTACAGGGGTGATTACACTGGTCAGTTTTGGGTTAAACAGGTCACAGATTTATAATATATTACCATTGATCCTGTAAACTGACCTAAAATCTAAGAATTTGAGGTCTTTTACGCTTCAATTTTTCTCAGACTTGGTGTCCTACACTGCCTTTGATATAAAAGAGGCCCACCTCAAATAGAGGCTCCACTGAAATATCTTCCCAATAAAAAACAAGGGAGGGCTTTTATTCGAGTAAATGCAGTATAATGAATATGATAAATACGGAGTTAAATGTTCTGTTAGCTTTGGTTCAAATTGTGCAAATATAAAGTCAGGCAAGGTTTACTGAATATTGTACTGAATTGATTTGCGATTATAGTCGGATAACAAAACATCTCATGATGGATGTTTCTCTTTTCTTGCTTCACAGATGTTTGGGAAGAGAACCTACGAGAGCTGGAATCGCTGGGAGGGGACACGAAAACATTAGACTTTTCTTCGATTTTGAAAATCAGAAAAGCGGGACCGAAGAATGCAGTAAAACTGTCCAATCTGCTGAACAGATAGATCTAATCTCTATCATACTCCTGCATTTAATGCCATTTATATACTCCAAACGAGCTTTCGAGTGAAACATAATCTCGTGTGCAGGAAATTTCATGAAAAAAAGTCTGGTTTTTTCGAATTATACTTAGTTTTTGGTTGCTGAGGTTATTGATGGCTCTGTTTTGTTGTTAGCGGCAAGAAATTGTCTTGCAGGGCTGCACCATTCAAGATTATCTTAGAGTTACCGGTCTTTTGAATCATCGCTGGAGGAACTCCATTACTTCTCATCGTGCGACATCACTAAGAATAACAAGATGTCGGAAATCACCGACAGAAATTGTAATTGTTCCTCTCGTACATTTGTTTGTTATTTTGAAGCATTTGTTGAATCAAGTGATTGTTTATGCTTTACGCAGAAAAATACTGAAAAAAGCTTGTCTGTACCGTTATTGTAGTCTGAGCGCCAACCTTTTTTTTGGTTCTTCGACCGAAATTGTGTATATGCTGTAATATGATAGGAATTACGCATAATCGGAAAGATGTTGATATTGTAACGAGTGGCCATTGTATTGTGATATCATGTAAGACATTCATCAGTTGTGAATCCTGGTGAACAGAAAATATCATAATTAACGTCTTAATTCTAATTAAGATCAACTTCGTTGATATATGGAGATATATTGCGTCGACGTTCAGTGGCTTGTGCAGGTTATTTAAGTACGGAATTGTTACATAGGTATTTTTTGCAGAATGGTGCAATAAGTTGTTATATGAGATATGAGATTATATTTTAAGTTGAAATATTAGTGGATAATTTAAGCGAGTTGTTGCCTAGCTAGAATGATCTGATGCCACTGCTGTAAGTTATTGTAACTGGCTGGTACAGTTCTTTTAATTTGAAAAGCTTTGTATTATTATCCAAAAACCGCCGCAGAATCTAGAATTTGCCTCCTACTGGAATCTTGTGCCTTTCGATCACCATAGTGATTGAGAAGGAAGCTCAGATTTGCGGATTGCTGTGTAGTAGCGATGAGTTGGTAAACGTTAGGAAAAGACCGATATGGAATATTGGTAATGTTGTTAATTGTTCCACAGGGGTCGCTCTCAGAAAATGTGCTACAGAATTTCCAGAGGTCACATTAAAATGTATTACATCATCTCTGTAAAAATACTCTATGCGTGACATTGAATCCTCTCTGGTTCCCGGCGTGAATAACACTCAGGTTGGGTCTGGCTAGTTCTGTGATCCGATTGGTTGATATCTAGCAAATACACATTGTGACGTCACTATCCGATTCACTATCATTCACAGACCCGACCTGTCTCCTTATTTGAGACTGGAACGAGTCAGATTGAATCAGTCAAATAAATTTAGCATCCCCTAGAAGGCTCTGGCATCCACTGCACCTGGATGATGCCACCTAGTGTTTAATGTCATCACAGAGTACAATGAATTGATTGCAAGTTAGCACAGAATAGTACGCAGAGAAGTCAATCAAATACTTAGTGTAATCGAACTACTTTGGTGTAATTATGTGAAAAGATAGTGCAAGACTGCTGGCGTCAGTGTTCAATGACATCATAATAGACAAAGATTTCATTTAATTATTGGCCATTGGGAGACAGTACAAGAGGTCACTGACACCGTAGCAGATAAGTATTGTTTAATGACGTCATCTATATTTTGACGTCATCCATGTA
Source organism: Alitta virens (assembly GCA_932294295.1). Lineage (NCBI taxonomy): Eukaryota > Metazoa > Annelida > Polychaeta > Phyllodocida > Nereididae > Alitta > Alitta virens. The sequence goes on from OW028581.1 coordinate 2,567,883, forward strand.
ACAATTATGTAGTGACGTCATCATGTCTTTTCATCTGCTACGGTAGTAGTGCCCCCTGTAGGCTCTGTTACGCTTTCTCTTCATTGTTCTCTTGTTTGTGACATCGTTTTAACAATATGCCTTCTTTCGGAAGAAGCTATAGCATGTCCACGAATGATTTTTCTTAAGTATTGTGATCTGTGTTTTCCGTGCACTTCGTATCAGCGACCTCTGTTGGACCAGGTACCCTCTACATGACTCTGTGCAGTAACGAGGATGCACATTAAAGTAAATCATCGAACCTAAATACGCCTAGCTACTGAGAAAGCTGTTGCTTTATCCTGAAGGTTGTTATAAAAACGCATATCGCAGAGTCTTGATTGCCTACTTGCCATAGATTTTTTATAGCAGGCTTGTGATTGATGGTTAAATTTTGCAATGATTTATCACCCAAATATAGAAGAATGGAATGTATGATGATTATATTTAGAAGGTAGATTATGTTTATGTAGTAATTGATTTACCAATTGATTTACCAAAATGCTCAAAGTTGTTATCCGAAACCAGTGAGGAATGAATAATTATCGTCAAAAGTAAAATTGAAAATTATGTGATGTATGACTAAGATGAAAGAGCATGGGAGATGTGATCATATTGCGAGTTTGAATGAGAATATAGAGTAGAGCTTTTAAAATCGATTCTAGATTACATATTGAGCTTAAATGGTGAAATGCATTCATTCAGAAGCCAGAATTTCCGTCCTATTTAATGATAGAATTATCGTTCATTCGTTGAAGCTTTAACTGCTTAGGTAGAAGTAATTCCATCATGGAAAATCTTTTTTTGTTTGTGTTACAACCAATTTTTTGTTTCATTGGCTGTGATTGTTGTGTTTGAGATCGTTACTTTTATATTGTAAAATATTTTTTTTACAACAAAGATTTGTTGAAAGTTACTACTGCTCAAAGTATACTATTTCAGATTTCATTGTTAAGATTATACAAATCTGGAAAAAAATGTGATGAGAGGCTAAAGCGAGTGTTCGTGGTTTATAAGCACATGTCGGAATTACAAAAACCCCCAAAAGCTGATAAGTGGTATGAAGAGAACAAGGATAAAGTGTATGAGAATTAAGTGGCCGTCTTTATAATTGTCGGTTCTTTACTTTTAATTTGCTCTTTTACTTGAGGTGTCTGTTGAAAGAGAAGTGGAGAGATTTTGAGTGAAATTTTGCGAGTTTATATTAAGTTCATAAACCGTTTCTCTGCACATTTCAAAAAGTTTCTCTCGTTGAATTAAATTACTAGGGACGATCCACAAAGCTGTCGAAAGATGACGCGAAACAATCCTAAGTTTTGTTTTAAGTTCTTTTATCACCTACATTGTCTATATTTTGTCAGAGAACTGCATTTATATATTCCAGTATGATCGTGCACATTTTCTCTCATCGCTACCTCATCAAGTTTTAAAAAGAGTTTGTCTAAGTTATCTACGGTCGTTATGCTTCGAATTGCAATTGCCTTGTCTAATGTCTCTATCACATGTTTGTGATGGTGCAAATCCTTTATAATACCTCAAGATATTCTACGTCTTTATGGTTTTGTGAAATTATGCATCGCTCTGCTGTTACTAATCTAAATATCTTTAAATATGATGCAGAAAAAACGGTCTTCTGAACACATATCTTGAGAAATTTTCAGAGAAAAAGTTTCTTAAAAGCTAGTTCAGTGCCTATAACAGATATTTATAGGTTATCACCCTTCCGGTCTCGGGATGATATAGGGTCTCGGGTGATGATACCAGGGAGATACAGCCTCTTGCCATTGTGATAACCTATAAGTATATCACTGCTGGAAATGAAATTGCTTCAATATCAAGATGGTCTAAACTTCCTGCCTCAATTTTTTCACAGGTGATTATGCACTGCCTATATAGCTGTTACTTTTACAACTGTTGCAATTTCTTGAACATCTAATGAACATTTTTTGGTTGTGTGAAAATCGTTGAACTGTCCATGCCTTGTGCAGACATGCCAACTGACCCGGAACTGCCGGGTCAAGCCCGGAAATTGAACACTGAACCCGGCAAAAAATTACAGTGAATACAGTGAAATATAATTATATTCCGGGCCTCGCCTGTCACTGACCCGGAAATACTTCCTCCAAAGTTGGCATGTCTGCTTGTGCCTATAGATTGAGATGGTCAGGGCTAGAAGTTCACTGGGTTCACTTGGGACATGAATCGAGGCGACCAGATCTAGATGCTGCTTGCTCAATGAATAGACAGAATATTGGTCAAGGAAAGAAATTAACCAATCAGGCCATTTATTCACGAAGCATTTCGCAGTTTTGTGTTGAATATTGTACTCAAGCCAGTAATTGTTTCTCGGAGCAGTTAATCCAGGTGTATAATCCATGTGGTAAATTGTTAGATCTACCAAACATCAAAGCATATGAGCTCTTGTATTAATAGTCATTTACTCTTGATAATTTGAAGAATAATTATTATTCTTAATTGGCTTTAGTGTCCAATGGCATTATAGCTAAATGTATTCATACACAACCAAGTACAGAAACGACAAACAAAACAAATGTAAAATATATATGTATATATATATATATATATATACATGGCCAAATGTGCCACGTGCGTTTTCCATGAGAAGGATAAACGCATGGAAAACACATGGTTTTTGCCTAATTATAATGAGGTGAAAACCATGCGCTTATCCAAAAGCATGGAATACGCACGTGGCACATTTGGCCATGTATATATATATATTATATATATAAATACACTAATGGACTTTAAAAACTCATAACTGCGGGTTTGTACAACATGTTTTACCTATGCCTTTTTAAAGTCCATTAGTGTATAAATGTGAGTTTGTTGTCTTAAGTGTTATTTTAAATGGTCCATCCCTTTAAATTTATGTTTTAATGGCATCATAAAGCTTTAAAGAGTTGATCAATATTCATGCTTTCCGCGATAGAGCTGTACAGCACACTTACTGAATAAGTTGACCTCTTTCGCTCGTAACGATAAGGGAGTCTATTGCATAATTGAGTGCATCGTATTTGGCATCTGGAGTTAAGGATGTGTTATGAATGAAGCTGTGTTTGATAGGCATGAAAAACTGCTCAATTTTCATTTAAGTGTGAAATAGGGACGTTTTGCGTAAAAGCTTTCCATGACGACCGAACGTACATAGCTTAATAATTTCATTTAAGCCAATCGAAAGTTGCGATTATTGAACGTCTATTATAATCCGTCTCCATTTTGTTGTAATTATCCATTATTAATATTTGTAATAACCCATTATTAGTTTTGATAGATTATACTTCAATTAATCAGGTCATGACAAATGTACAGTGAAACCGCTTGGGTTCTGTTTTGGGTTGTACATACACATTTATGACAGGGGTAATGATCCTAGCTTCTGCACAATTGATACATAACACTTGTATTTAATCAATTTATTCGATAGAAAATTATAGATTGAGCGTGTAGGAATATTTATATTGTAAAGTATGTTATTGTTCTGTTGTTCATTCAGAAGATTAGGTGTAAAAATAATTGGTCACCTTCGATGCACTCGGAAACAGTTTCATCTTTCTGATGAGATATAATCGGGGCGTTTAGCTCCCTTTAAATAGGCACTCTTTTTTAAACGGTCGTGTATTACTTACTATTGTTAATATTGTTATATACTGTGCTAATTTTTGTGAAATATTGTAAAAGTTGTACTGACATCTGCGTGATATACTTTCGGTAAAAAGTTGGGTGTCGATATTTTTGCTCGGATGTTGTTACCCGAGTGCATTTAAATTGTATATGGAGTTTTGTACATAGGGCAGCCTTTTCATTGCATTTGACATGTTTTAATTTGGTTAAAAACTTTCCCCGGTCTTCTCGGTACAAATGAATTGTGTTAATGAAGTTGAAACGGAGGACTTATGGTATAAACATATGATCGTGTGAATGTGGCTAGCTTATTTTACAGTGCGAATATTTCATGATTTTAGGCTGTTAGCAACCCGTTTAATAGTGAGTGATTAATTGAAGTGATCACTATTGTGAACTGGTTTTTTAGATTTCTGAACTGCGATGATTATTATTGAAGAATAATGGATTTATTAGTTGTAAGTTATAACACAATCTGCCATATCAGTCTAAAATTTACAATTGAGAGTTTTATCACAGAAACACAAGAATGCCTTTAATTCTGTCTCACAATTCTTCGGTGTCCCAGAGAGCTCCTACGATATGTGCGCATGCATCGTCAATTAGTGTGTGCCTTTCGTGATGGCGGGCAGGACTCCGCCGTCGCGTAGGATTCCACGTCAAATTAATCTGTCTACTTTTTCCTTCCCCTTCTGTCCTCGGCCTGACCTTGGTATAGAAATTGGGGATCATACTGCACAAGAATGTAAAGGTTCTTGTTGCGGTTTTTTAGCTCCGGTAGTCGAGCAAAGTTTCACATCAATCTAACTGAAACCTGGCCTGGGTTTCTTCAGCAACATCGCTCGGCCAATCAGCAAATGTATTGACCTTACAATCAAACCGTTGATTTATTGACTTTATTTCCCAAGATGTGGACAGCTTTCTTTTCACTTGATTTAATTGTATTTACATACTGTTTTTCTAAAATTATTTCATAAATTATGTTTGATTTTAAAGTGATGAACTTGAATTTGCTTTAACTTAATTAACTTGATGCCACAAAATGAACTGACCTTGAGTCATACTAATATCTTGAATTTTAATGAGAAAAATCAACTAATTAATGATTATATATAACAAGCTTTTGGTCTAGAGGACTTTTTAATATTTGAACGTTTATTGTTTAAAAGTGTTTAATTTAAATGCCCTATTATGCTGAATTATTTTTCAGGAGGGTAAAAGAGTTAATTCCGACCTTTCTTGCCAAGTTTAAACATTCAGTTTTGAAATCTATGTGATAAGTAGGTAAGGAGTTTTAAAAGAAATTCTGTAGTTTATACATGTGTTCAACTGGATTTTTTCTCCACTTTATTTTATGTAATTTGCAATTCTGAATGTCCCCCCGGTGATGTTTAGGACGATAGAGCTAGTGTGTTGTTACAAGACAAAAATTATGAAGTGTTAACTTGAATATAAATTTGGTGCATGTTTGAAAGATGATGTAAACGAGTTAGAAATAAATTATGAAAGTACATGGTCGTAATGGCAGCCTAAATTCTTACTTGGTTGGAATTTATATTGAACGCTTAATGCTCTATGTAATATTGTTTTCAACGATGTACCTAATAATGTAACTGATTGATGATTTCAGTTAATTGGAAGAATCAGGAATAAGCAATTAATTTTTAGAGTTCATTTTACATCATGGATTTTTTATTATAGAAAAGTTTTTTTAGTTATGTTCATTCCTATTGTTTTCTTGCCAATGTTAACACATATTGTTCGAAATGTAAATTAATTGAAATATAGGATTGAAACTGAAAGATAGGAGAATAGGACATTGACAATAATTTCTTGATTTTTTCTCGTATTAATGATCACACATTTTGTGACTGTATACTACATATCATTAAAAAATGTATTGGGGAAGAATTACCATAAAACAATAGAGAATTATGTCAATGTTTATGAACAAAATATTGTTTATAAAAATCCTGTACAATTTTACAATGTTGTTTGTAATGGAAACTGTGGTACAACTGTCATCACCATATGAGTGCATTTAAAAGTTTTCAAATTTAGTGGAGTCTGTACGGTGGTGCCATCTATTGTAAATTTGAGTAAGTAGCACTCAAGGGCAATAAAGTTGTTGACATGTGTACTGTTAGAGAATTTTACTTTATTATTCTGAACACTTGGATATCGGCTACTGATATTTGTATTATGTCAAGACTAGACTACTCTTACTATGTCCGGCAGCTGGGCGGTCTTGAGGTTCAGGCGTTAATTTTTTTTCTGGTTGCCTTGTTTTAGACTTTTGGCCGAGTTGGTCTTTATGAGAAGTAACCTCGGTTAAACGTCATTGGCATGAGATGGTAAAATTAGGGGTCTTGTACTCATTGAGGTCCGCACTAAAGATGAATCATGGTTTGTCACTGTGACATTTAACTTGGGAAAATGCCCTGGCTTAACAGCATGTGAATTTCATCTAAATATTCTCCCTGACCTATTACACTTTTGCCATTAAGATTGCCTAAATTAAATGTACTAGTCTTGAAAAGTGGGATATTTTTAGTAGTGAAATAACCACACGATTTTATTCTTCTTTGAACATCATATTGTTGCCAAGAAAATGTGAAAATGTTCTGTCCTACAGCATGTGAATTTCATCGAGGTATTCCAAAGATACCTAATAATAGAGGCTGCCCACACTGAGACTTGCTCATGGCAAGGGTGGTAACACTAGTTTGGGTAGTTTTAATAATAAAGATATCAAACTTGTCAAGAAGAAAGGAGAAAGAAAATGTTCTTTCCTTACAGTATGTGAATTTCATCTAGGTACATAAAAATAGATCCAGCCCATACTGAGATTTGCTCATGGCAAGGGTGGTAACACTTGCTTGGGTAGTTTTAATAATGAAGATATCGGACTAGTCAAGATAGAAAAGAGAAAGAAAATGATGTCCTTACAGCATGTGAATTTCATCTAGGTATTGCAAAGGTACCTAATAATAAATGCTGCCCACACTGAGACTTGCTCATGGCAAGGGTGTTAACGCTAGTTTGGGTAGTTTTTAATAATGGAGACATCAGACATGTCAAGAAGCAAAGAGAAAGAAAATGTTCTGTTTGATAGCATGTGAATTTCATCTAGGTATTGCAAAGATACCTAATAATAGATGCTGCCCACACTGAGATTTGCTAATGGGAAGGGTGATAACTAGTTTGGGTAGTTTTGATAATCGGGATATTATTGAACTAAAATTTTCTCATTGATAGGGTAGTAAAACTGGGTGTAGTTGGTGATTATTGATTTATAACCCAGATAACTTCGCATACTATATTATCGCCATTTTGCCGCGAAAAACCGGCCAGGTGGCTGCGGTTGTCATGTGCTGCCACCTGGATTGAACTAAAGTACTAATGATTCATATAAAAATTGTTAGATTTTGGTATTAAAAAAAGACCTATTTCATTGATGTAGCACATCATTAACACTTTGTGTGGGTTACATCAAATAATTGATTATTAATCGATAATCGGTTGCGAGAAGCCCTGATTAATCAATTGAACTGATTCCTAGCTCTAGTATTTAATAAAATGGATGTTACAGCTGTGTCTGACTGTTGTCAAGGAAGGAAACCAGTGTGAAAATGTTTTGTATGTACAACTTGTGAAATTAATTCAAATATTACAAAGATACCTAATGCATTATTCTGAGTATCAGTGCGCCAAGAGGGGCGGGGGCATAGCTCAGAGGTAGCGCTCTGGGCTTCCAACCGCTGGGTCCTGGGTTGGTTCCCAGACGAGCCTAAGTTGGATGGCTGTTTCATCCTGCGTCTCATTGCCATGGTCCCTGCCTGTCCTAATTATTGGCCATCCGGTGCAGAAATACAGGACGTAAAGCCCAAATCACACACACACACACACACACACACACACACACAGTGTGCCAAGAAGGCAAAAGAAAAAGTGAAAATGTAATTTTTCAACAGCATGTGAATATCGTCCAAGTATTATAGAATAACCTAACTGATTAGTTTGACAAAATTAACATTTACTGGTCTTACATATGAGATAGCTTTAATAATATTTCTATTAGGTATGGGAAAGCCGGATAGGCATAACTAGAATATGCCATGCGCAGTGGTTCGAGGTCTTCACCCATTGCAGCATGTTAATGTCATCAGATTATCAAAGCAGTTATCTAAAAAACAATATTTCAATCAAGTTTATTAAAATTTGCTTTGTATACTGAAATTCTCATTGTTATCTACAAAATCCATAGAGAGATATCAAATCTTTTTGTCTTCAATGAAAATAAAATATGCCATGCAGATAATATCGAAAACACTGTTCATGTATGGTTTGTAAATTTTGATGACCTGAAATAGGTGTGTCCTTTACTTTTGGACCAAAACTAACAACTCCATTTACGGCTGACTTTGAAACCTCCTAGTTGAAATTTACAGGAAAATACTTATATTATTAATACCAGAAAGTGCTTAGATCAGTGGAATGTGTTATGAGACAGATTTAAATGTTTCTGGGTTTATTTATCTGTTAGATATAGCACCTACACATATTTAATTGAGCAAGGGGGATACAAAAAAATTACCACTCTGTTTATTACTTTTCTGTCTACAAATTTCAATTATTTAAAGAGTTGCTGAATTTTTTTCTGCATTTTTTACACTTACTGGGACCTAATTAAGTGATATTACCCATGTATGTCTTACTTAGAGCAGGATTCAGCCCAGAAAACATCTAATAAGGCTTCTAGGCCCTTGAACGTTTAGCTATATACCATTCGCATATTATGTATAAAATAATAAGAACCTGTATATCATACTTCTGTAGGTGTAGCTTTAGATAGACATAGTGAGCCGACAATTATTGATTTTTGACATGCTTCTGGTTTCTACTACCAACTATAGATAATCAATCTTACCCTAGAGAGCCTCTACATAGCCCACTCAGGTGCTGATGAGGCCTTAAACAATAACACTAACTAACTAACTATCGATGAAAGCTATAAATATATATGATAAAAAGAGACAAGTGAAATATTGATCATTGACATTAGAAGTAATCTTTTAGGGATAATAGCATGCAATTAAGACATTATGTAACATACGACATTGTGCAGGTGACTGGGTATTTTGGTACCCTAATTAATGTTATTAGGTCATCATCCCAGGACAAGTCCAGTGACTCCACGCAGCTTTGTTGCATGGCCTTGCCAGATTTCACGGCAACGACATGGCTTTTTTGTTCGTAGCCCTCTAGTGGTGAATACGCATGTGACTATACAAGTAGGTCAGCCAATGCAAGCGACACGCTTCAAAACGCTCAACCGTCACTGCAGGCCACGTTGCTGTGCTAAATATAGATTTGGCGGTCCACAGATCGCCATGACCTATCAAACTAACTGGGTAAGCAAAAACCACGTAATGGGGCCCATATCTAGCAAGGCGCCTAGCGTAATTACCGGAAGATGGTGCATTGGCTTTAGAAAAATGTCCCTAGGTTTATGCCTCTCACAGCCAGCTGGCCCTTGAAGGTCCTGGGCCTCCACGCGGCGAGGGTGGAAACACTTTGGGTGAAGTCCTCTATCCCCAGTGGCTAAAACAGGACAGTGCGCATTGCACAAGCTGCTCCAGCTATCCAACACAGACAATTATTGTTTTTTTACATGCTTCTGGTTTCTACTACCAACTATAGATAATCAATCTTACCCTAGAGAGCCTCTACATAGCCCACTCAGGTGCTGATGAGGCGTTAAACAATAACACTAACTAACTAACTCACAGCCAGCTGATTACAATTCTGGCCTACACACCAGCTACATTTTGTCAGTTGCACTTGATTTCAGAGTTCATATCAAACAAAAAAAAAAAAAGGAATGTAGCAAGTGTTTATTCTATATAATGATGTATTTGATAAGCTAAAAAAAATATACAAAACATGGCCTTCTACATTATAAGATCAATCTGATTACTCCTTGGAATAAATAATAAAATGAAAGTTAGCGTTTAAGCGTTCACAGCGATTGTGCCCTCGAAGACAGTTTGCAGAGATGGATCAGGCAAACCCAAAGTGTTGCAAATGTGTTGCATCTCCACTTTGGTTTTCTCATCAGGGACTAACTTGTGAAAAGAATCAAGTTTGTCTTTGCTTATGAGTGTACCCCTTTGTGAGTCCTTTTTCATCACCTCTTCTATGATCACTTTGGGCTCTAACTCTATTCCAGTGTGCTTGCTCAACCCCCGTACAGCCAATTCTGTGGAGGATGTTAGGTCTTCGTAACGAATACCAGCGATGTCAATGCCAGCTTTGCGCAGCCGCAAGTATTCAGCACAAGTCATGCCCCAATTGACTGTCCAGAAGCCGAGTGGTGTTGCGGACGCCATGAATGCCATGTTGAAGACAGCTTTGTATCGCTTGTTCATTTCAGAAGTCACAGTACTGTAACCTTCTGGCATGTCGGGATACATCCAATAAATGAATTTCTGAAACAGCTTGAATTGTAGAATTTTGCTTAAGAATCGACCGATTTCTGTACCTTGAACAAATGATCGCTGCATGGAAACTACAGAATCAGCACAGTTTCTGTACAAATAAAGATGTTTTATTTTAGGCATTGTCTCTGCAATAATATCCACTAATGTAACACTGACACTTCTGGTTTTGATGCAGTAGAGTGATACTTCTCGATTTGCCATTTTTCGACAGAGAACTTTCATAACAGCAGGGAGAATCAAACGTAACTGATCAGTGGTTCGCTTGTCTGTCCATCTGAACCATAACGGATTTGAGAGGACATCAGGTTCTCCTAACGTCAGCGCTCCTGGAACAGTTTCGAAGACTTGCGTCAATAGAGTTGATCCGCATCTTCCATGACTCGATATAAGAACGATGGATGCTGTAGGATCACCAAGAAATTCTCCGAGAGCGATCAAAGTTTCCAATGTAATGACATACAGTCTTTGAGCATGTTTGAACTGGCTGATGTACAAAAAAGGGTCCGAATCAGAGCTGTATACGTCTATTTCGGGCTGCGTTTCCACAAACCAAGCTTCGGACTCAGTGATACAGTACATCGACACATTATCCTTTAATATTGCAGTGTAATCGCAAACGCCTGATGGCCACGATATGAAATTATTTGGAGTCGCCAGGGTAAGAGCGCTTAATTTGTTTTTCCATATAATCCTCCTTTTTTGCACCGCTACTGTGAAACCATCACCTTTCTTTGGTTTTGCTAATTCTTCTGATATTGTCACATGTGATGTAAGCCCCAGATTCCATGCAATTCTTTCACACAATTTGACAAGATTCAAGATGATCACATAAGGAATATACTTCAGTATGAACAACATATTTGTTGCGGCAGGAAAATATCCAAAGGAGGACCTTAACTCATCGATCCAAAATCAGGTCTGCTGACAACTGTACAGTGTGTACTGGTTTTTAAGCTCTATCTCATGTAATACAGTCAACCCTCATTTATACGGGCCTCACTTATCCGGTTCCCTCGCTATCCACACACAGTTGGCTGGGAACAAATCTACTTAGTGCATTTATTAATATTCAGTTATCTGGTTCCTCATTTATCCGCACAGTTAACTGTGGGACGAAGTTGTGCGGATAAATGAGGGTTCACAGTACTTTGGCTTTCTAGGACACTGTCCAATGTTCAGTTTTGACTGTGCCGTGCCATCTGGAACAGGGGGGGGGGGGGGCACTGTAATTGAATTGATTTAATATCTGATCTCTATAAACGTCTCAATTCTACCTCGCATATATCCCACAATTTTGTATTTTGAATTTTTTGTGCCATATTTATCACCAGGTGACATTGCCAGCAGTCTACATGGAATGATACGAAATGAATAAATATGTATATATATATATATATATCAATACATAGGCAATTAATACATGTGTAGATAAAGAGTAAATATATATGTTAGAGCAAAACAAAATAGATATAGGACAATGTATATATCTGAAAATAAGTCTGACCTTGGTTAGTAAATTTTAAAGATAATAATAGATATAGGACATAATGTATATATCTGAAAATAAGTCTGACCTTGGTTAGTAAATTTTAAAGATAATAATAGATATAGGACATAATGTATATATCTGAAAGTAAGTATGATATGAGAAAGTAAATTTTGAAAATAATACTTTTTCACTGAGCTACAAGAATAAGTAAATGCTATTGATAAGACAGATCTTTATTTAAAGTCTGTTTTCCATGAACAATAAAATAAGCAGTGATACATTATGTACAGATGAGAATAGCTCTAAACAATGACATAAAATTAATGAGAAGGTTAAAATAATATTAAAAAAAAAGAACATAAAAGCATGAATTACCTTTTAATCCCAAATAGCACTCTTAAAATTGAGATTTTTAAAATTGGTTGGTAATTTATTATATACCATGACACCGTTATTAATTGAAACCATACTTCACAGTATTATACACAGGTTGAGTCAGGTTAGCAACTCATAATAGAGTATTTTCACTGAACAGCCCTGAATTCAACAGGACATAAGTCTTTCCTCTCCTCTTATTACTCATTTTGCTTTTCAGACGTAGAAGATAATCACCGACTTATTCAATAAATATAACTTTCTCAGAAAAATAACAAAAATCAACTGAATGATAAGGTGTCAAATATACATTAAAATGCACTAAAAATACTGCCGCTAGGATGCACTTTGCTTCAGCCAATCACAGCCAAGGGCGGGAACTTTTTCAGCCAATAGAATTGCAGTATTCTGTCATAGTCACCTGGTGGAAATATAGAGAACCTTCCGTGAAAATCCACTATTGGTAAATTGTGTTATTCTTTTAAAAGAAATGACTTTCAATTGGGGGAAGAACATTTAATTAAACTTAGTGAACATTGACTAGAATATCTCTTATTCTGCATACATACAAATGAATGACTTTCCCAATTTTTCTAGTATCAGTGGCTTTTATATCCATAACGAATGGCACTTTAATGTCCTATTACCCATCTATGGTGCAATATCCAACAAAAACCATGAAGTGCCCCCCCCCCCCCCTACTCCATTGGAAATAAACTGTCTGACTTTTGTGTCCTAGCTTTTATCACACTTAGTATATATGTGCAAACATACTTTTGGTCCATATGCATTTGTTTTTTCATCAGACAGACAGACAGACATACAGATAGACAGACAGACAGACATACCGACCATACCGACAGATTGACGGACAGAATTTATTCGACCATAAACTTACAATTTACAAAAATAAAAAATGAAAACTGGTTATGTTATGGTCACAGGAGACGTGCACTACAGTTTAAATTAAGCCACTGACGTGCATGCCACCTATGAGCCATTTGGTATGAATATTGGCTACATATAGAAGTAAAATCATTAGTAAGGATTGCAATGGTACCAAATTTTTACCTATATTTACATTTAATTGTTTTGAACATTTGCGTGTTTGCTGATGGGCTACCTTGTACTGCATACATAACAGTTTGGATTAGTGCAGTCTGTTTGGTAGGCATTGATATATACCCTTTTTAGATAGAATGATAAACCATGTGTGTGCTCATTTTATCTATGATCATTTTTGGTTGATTAATTAGTTGTGGTAGTACTTTTTTTATTGAGCTTTTTGACAGTGGTACCTGAGCCAGGGGATTACTAATAGATGTCTGTCTCTTGTTGGATAAGGGTGAATATCTAACTCCCTAAGAAAATTAAACTGCTGTAAGTTTAGATTTTGGTTATGTTTTTTCATAAATCCATATTGACTGGAATAAATCAGATTTAAGGATTTGAAATAACTTTATTTGCATGTGCATTATTTTTTCAAATATTTTAGAAAGAGCTGGCAACACAGATATTGGCCTATAATTCTCTATAACTGAACTATCATATTTTTAGTTTATTTGGAACATACCTGTATTTAGAGGCTCATTAATTATGGCAGTTAATTGGACTGCTATGATATTTTTGATTTCCTTAACAAAATGCATGGATAAACCATCTATTCCGCAACTTGTTTTTGCTGGAAGCTTATTTATAACATGGAGAACTAAGTCTTCAGATACTTGAAAGCTAAGTTTTTGGTATTGCATTTGCTAGATAATTTCTGCAATCATTAATTTGAGATTGAAAATCTCTTGCTAAGGTCGGGTCAATATTACTTAAGTATTGATTGAAGTTATTGGCTATCAGAAAAAATATTACCATTTATCTTAAAATACTTAGGAAGCATTTTTTTGATCACCTGTCCGATTTATTAATTCTTGGATTGTGATCCAAGTGTTTTTTTACATCTTTTTTGTATTTTTCAAAAGTTTGATTATAATATTGAAGTTTGCCAATCGTATGTTTGTCTTTAGAATTTTAGTATAGGTCGATAAGTTAATTCTGATGGTTTCCTTAAGAGGGGAATGCACGGTTTTTTTTTTAGTCTGGCATACACACACAGAAAAATCAGAGTTAAGTTAGGCATTCATGCGTTCATTACACTTCTCTTTAAATGATAGTTTGAACGGAGTCCTTCATTTGAAGACTTCATACAGAGCATTTGATTATGTATAGGAGAATTATGGTGAAATGTAGAGAACTTTGTCAGAAGTGCTTGTACATGACACTAAGATTTAACAGTTTGTTAAAACACTTTATATTGTGCCATGTATTTGAGGGAGACTTTTATTTTGTGTGAGACATTGGCAACTGTATACTTGTAATCTCTTCATAAGCTTTTAAATGATATGCCATTTGTGCGGTTTTCTGTCACATGGTGAATACTGCGACATAATTTATCCTTGAAATGACAGAAAATTTGAGTAATTTCCATATTTGGTATGATCCCATCAGTGTCCTTGACCTTTGACCTCCAATGTATTTTCAGTATTTGCAATCCCATATCCCTGGCTATTGATTTTATAACATTAGTTGTAGCTATGGATTATAGCAATCTTGCTAATTCACATTTTCTGTGGAATATTGAAAATGCAAATTTTTGTTACCATGTCAACTGTTTTTGTGAATATCTCAACATGCTCAAGGATGCCAAAATGGCACCCATCAGATTTGGAATCAGCACCCTCAAATTACCCAATATCAATCAAAATATTATTGCCATACTCTTATGTTACCATTCACCAATGATTCTACTGGACTATTAGGTATATGAAAACATGATCATATCGCTACCACATTAGAAAAAGCCGTAAAGAATTCTATGCTGAATACCTAACTGATGTCCATAATGAACAGGTGCACACTGATTATGCTATTGACCAAAATTAGCAAGGCAATGAAAATGACGATGGAGGTCATCATGCAAAAGTCCCTGCAGCAGCTGTAAAGGAGGATGATGAGGAGCAAAATGTCATAAATATTTAATCCTGTTTGTTATGCAGCTTAGAGAGATGCACAATGCACTAAGAAAACATGCTGGTCTAAAAAATGGTTGTTGCAACGCCTTCGCACCATTCAGCAGGTGCTTCTTTTGATGTATCGCCATGTCTGACTGGCTCAATGGCGGTTAAATTCATTCTTTTTTGATTCTGTGCCATGGCCACTTTCATACTAAACAAGTCATTATTCAAAAAAGAAAATTATTGAACATAGTGTGAAAGTGGTCAAGTTTTCTTAGGGCAATGTAATATCTGAAGAATTTCATTTATGTGTTGGATGTGTTAATAATTTTGTTGGGAGATGTCTAATCAGATGACTGTAAAACTTCAATTATACGTTTCGTCTTACTCTTGAGAAAATATATTTGCCACAGATGTGATGCAATTAATTTAAGAGAGAAAGGAACTACTTCAGTGACCAAGATATCTAGAATAATTAGTTGAATTACTGGCATAATAAAACTTTTTAAATAATTACCAAACTTGTGATTGTGATATTGGTTGTTGCATTATTGAATAAATACTGTTATTATAATTTTAACATTCTTCATATCATTTCAGACAAAGTATCTATAGCATCATGCATGTAACACAGCTCCTGGGGGTGCATATACACCGCGTTCCACGCTATTATGCATGATGGTTTTTTGCCTTTATTTTAGGAACAAATTAAGCCGTCTAAAAAAATCTTTTACATGGGGTTTATTTTTTTGGTCAATACACATTATGCAAGAGGCAATAGTTTTATTTATTCGTTTAACACATAAAAATACAATGAAACATGATTTTTTACTGTTCCATGTTATTATGCAGAAATAGAATACACTTTATTTCAATGAAGAATATCTGTGTACAATGCTGTTTTATCACATTTACTACTAACACAAGTGGATATAACACATGTAAAGGGAAATCAAGTGATATACTTCATACTTATTAGAATCTTGTGACATATTACACTTCATATAACACCCCTCAATAAGAAATATGGCCACCCTTTTTCTGAATAACTTTAATCATTCTAGCATCCATGCTTTTGGTGAAATTCTCAATGTCAGCAGGTGAAAAACTTCTGGCTGCAATTTGGATAGCCTTCCAGAGTTGATCCTTGCTGGAATACTGCTTGCTACTGGTGTAGATGCGTCGTTTTAGAGCTGACCAGAAGTTTTCTATGCAATTAATATCGGGTGAACAAGCTGGCCATTTCATAATTTTGTCAAATCTGAAGCCCTTTGAGCCTAACCATTCACGGGAATACTTAGATGCATGAGATGGGGCATTATCCTGCATCAGAATAATGCCCTTCTTAACAGGTGCTCGCTTCTTTTGCAGCCAAGGCATGAGATGCTGGTCAAGAAATTGACAGTAAGTCTCTGAGTTCATTTTAACACCATCAGGGACTCGAGATGGACCAACCAGCTCCTTGTCAATGATACCGGCCCAGATCATTACACCTCCTCCACCCTGTTGACGCCTTATTCTTGTTGGTGCCTCTGTGCCATCCTGAATCCATCCTCTGGCCCACCCATCTGGTCCGTCCAAGGTTGCACGCATTTCATCTGTCCATAGTACTGTCTTGAAATCTGTCTTCAGGTACTTCTGACACCATTCCATACGTTTTCTCTGTGTTTTGAGTTCAGAGGAGGTCTTTTCTTTGCTTTCTTGACTTTTCCAATCGTTTGGAGAATGCGGCACCGGGTCGTACGGGGCACTTCACCAATCCCTGCTGCCTTAAACAGTGCTGCACTTGAACTGAGGGGGTTGCATGCCATTTCCCTCTTCAGGATTACCATTTCCTTCCTGGTGACCTTCTTTACCTTGGCCTCTTTACGTTTTTTTCTTTCCTGTTTTCCCTTGGTGACAAACTTTCTGATGGTGCGCACATCACGGCCCATAAGTTTAGCTACAGAGTTTGCTGTGTGCCCTTTGCCCAATAATTTGATGATTCTAGCTTGCTCTGAGACAGAGAGGTCTTTCTTTTTGCCCATTGCTACCTCTTGAGTAGAATTTAAGGACACTATTTTGTGCTGCATAATAGTGTGGAACAGTCAACAATTAAGGTTTGCTAGGTATTCGAAGACTCATCAAACTTAAGTCAATTAGGTTAACTGTTATTGTTTCAAACACTAATTAGCTAAGTTTATGTTTAATTTGACTGCTCTAGGTTCAACGGTGCTTATGTAATTGAAAAAATCAAGGCTTGCATAATAGCATGGAACGCGGTGTAGTCTACCCAATCATAGTAAACTTACTCTATGAATGGGGTACAAGTTACCAAAAGGAGAGTGAATTCACTCCCTGATGGAGTAGTTGTTGCCATAGATGCTGCACTCTCAGAATAATCTAACTCCACAAGGAGAGTAGCCTGCACTTCTGAATGGAGTAAATCTACTCCCTTGTTAAAAATGTGAGTCCGTATTGACATAGGTAGTCTTGGAGGGTAACTCTCTACATTTCTTAGCAATTTCCTATATTGGTCCTAATTAGCCCAACTGGTGCAGAAATACAGGACGTAAAGCCCTAATCACCCCACCCACCCAAAATCCAGGTGTGAGAATATTTTACAGGGGATTGCAATGAAGTGTAGTCAGCCACTTGACAAAGTGTCCTCAGTGGTAGTGCGCTGGGCTTCCAACCACTTGGTCCCGGGTTCAATTCCCGGTCAAGCCTATGTTTGATGGCTGTTTCATCCTTCGTCTCATTGCCATGGTCCCTACCTGTCCCTATTAGCCCATCAGGTGCAGAAATACAGGACGGAAAGCACTAATCCACCACCACCCCTCTTTTAGTTTGGTATCTATTATATTATTGCTGTAAGTACTGTCAGTGGTTGATGGCCATGTGTCAATATAGCCGTTATCAATTTAGCCAAACAATAATAAAAGTTGTCTGATGCATACAACAAGTGATCTGAGATTAGTCCTCGATCACCATCATGGTTTTCATACTTTAATTTCTTCTCTGCGTGAACAATCGTATCTTTGTTGATCACAGCATCAGATGCATCACATTGTACAATCTGAGTCTCTTTGTGGTCATCCACATCCTTTAAATTGTCTCGTTTCATGGAACAGAGTTGTATAAACTGCTATACTTGTCCAATTTCTGCCAAAAGATAGCACTTGTCCGGTGCATAGCACCGGTCTTTCTGAGAACTCATGCAATGCTCAAGGGATACGGTAATAAATAGATCGTTGAAAAGGCGTTGCAATGCCGTTACAATGCTTGTATAGTGCCATTTGCGAAAATAGTACCTTCTGCAGTTGGTGGAATTCCACGGTAAAGTTTAAGTCAAAAGAAATCATCTGAACCAGTTTCACAATGAGTGGCTTCTTGGAAGAAAGAAATAAGGCGTAGTAATCGCACTACTTTGTGTGTAGACGACGCGCGGAAGCATTTCCCTCCCTGATTTCAGGGGAGCGGCAAATCGATTATGAGTAAGGCTGGTGCTTCGCACCGCCTTTTGGAAGAAAAGGATACTTAATTGTCAGCAAGCACTTTGGCAATAACCCCATATTATCAGGAGAAGATGAATTTTCAACTGGTGAAGAAAATTGGGAGATATTTGCACTTCCAGTTATATTATCCTTGTTATTGTGTGTTCACAAGATCAATGTCCCTTCTGTATTAAAATGTCACAAGGTGAAAAACAAAAATGGTTAGGTCTGTGCACTTTCCAAGAGATGATAGTAATGGCATATGGGACTTCAGGATGTCTGTTATCTTACACATTGGAAAATTTGTTTTCAATGTTTTGGCATTATAAATTAAATTTATTGAGTTAGGATAAAGAGATGTATAAAATGAAGTGTGGGACATGCCATTTTGGCTGCATTTTACAGCAAAAAAAAAAAATCAGCTATGATAAAACTCAGTAAGGATTTCTTGTATGTATTAATATTCTTAACATTGGTCTGCCCATCCTCCTAACACATTCATATTATCAAAACCATTGTGCATGTCATGATCACATTGAAAGTGGGTGACTTGTACCTTCCTGTCGCCAAGTTTATAAGGAATTATTTATCACAGAAAATACTTCAAAGCAATGCTGAAAGTACTCTCATCATTACCAAATGGAATGGAAACTTGGGGTGATATTACCAGAATTTCCTTTTCAGATATTGCATAAAGTTCCCCTAAATTTCCATCCTGTTACCATGGTGACTGTCCTTCCTGTTACCATGCTGACAGAGAGATCAGGTCATGTGACTGACCAATTATAACAAATATTTTAAAAAGATTAAAAATGTTTAGTGCAAATAAAAACAATTGTAGTTCATTATACATTCTTCTACAGGTTTTACATTTGGCTGTGAATAAAACCAATGGTTTTATGTCTAAAAATCCAATGTATCTTCAGGCAAATTCAGCTGCACTGTATGAAATTCACAGACGCAAAACACTAACTGAGTATAGATAGATAGATATTTTATTTTCTCAATATCACATCAGTACAGTACAGCAGCAATTTATTTTCGGATACTGTTCAATGCAAACAATATGATACTGGAGGAGCTCCAAGGAACACTGGGCTCGTGAATTTGTTATACTAAACATAAATAGCCAACAAAATCCACAATTTCTGCAATAACATCTTTCAGATGAATCACATAATAAAACGACCTTTAAAGGATACATAAATGGTCCAAAATTTCTGCAATAACATCTTTCAGATGAATCACATAATAATAGAACGACCTTTATACATAAATGGTCCAAAATTTCTGCAATAACATCTTTCAGATGAATCGCATAATAATAGAACGACCTTTATACATAAATGGTCCAAAATTTCTGCAAAAACATCTTTCAGATGAATCGCATAATAATAGAACGACCTTTATACATAAATGGTCCAAAATTTCTGCAATAACATCTATCTGATGAATCACATAATAATAGAACGACCTTTATGTATAAATGGTCCATAATTTCTGCAATAACATCTTTCTGATGGATCACATAATAATAGAACGACCTTTATGCATAAATGGTCCAAAATTTCTGCAATAACATCTTTCAGATGAATCACATAATAATAGAATGACCTTTATACATCAATGGTCCAAAACTTCTGCAATAACATCTTTCAGATGAATAGAATGACCTTTATAAAGTAGCACCATCAAAGGAATGTAACAGATCATGTTTGAAAGTTTATTTATAGATACACTATATGTAAAAAATGCAACCAAGTAGAAGATGAGTTTTATTGTTTAATGAGGTGTAAAAAATGGAATGATATCCTCTTAAACTTATTCCAAATTGCTTGTAAATGCGTCGAGGGCTTTACTATTCTCGATCCAACTGATCATTAGTGCTAAGTGTTTAGAATTGTTATTGAACCTGAGTTGTTGTGCTAAAACTATTTTGTTGGTGCTTTTTAAACAGTATTATTACTATTATCTGTTTAGTTCCGGGTGCTTTAGAATTTCTTAGACAGACTATGTAGTGTTGATTAGTATTAGTCATAATATAGCTCTACTTATTTAATTATTTTAACACTTGATCCATGTATTTCTATTATCTTTTTATTTTTTTTGCCCATTTATTTTTTGTCATGCAGACACATGTATCAATTTGATATTTTGCTGTCAATAAAAATCTATATATGTATATTATTGATATGAGTCTGCTGCTGTTTGATTAATTTGATGTAATCTACGAAAGATATCCTGAGTCGACATAGAAATCTGTGAAGTTCCCTCAGAGCCGTCAATCATATTTGGAGGTAGGAAGGAAATACTTGGTGGAACTTCAAAAGGATCCATTCCATCGCCATTTATTTCATTAGGACGGAGTTCAACCATTTCTGATGGCACCGGTTCCATGGGATCGTACAGCTGAGGACAACTGCTCCTGTGGTCACCTAGGAGAAGCGTCTGTTGCTCAGCAACTTGTGACCTCATAATGTTATCAGGTGACCCACTAGGCTTTGGTGACGTCACATAACCTGAATCGGACTCCATGCGGTTGTCATTCTTATCAATAAGAAAGCCTCTCTGATATTTCGGTTGTGCTAAATCGACCTTATCGCGCAAAGGTTTTAGATGCGCCTCCTCTTCGCGATACACAAACACACTGTGCTCTCCATGCGAGCTGCTCAGTAATGTTTGCATAAAATTGGTCAACTCTGCCAATAACACAAGGCAGTTTATGCGAAATTCGGCAGGTACGACTTCCTCTGAGGAATAAGCAAATCGCACGTTGGTGAAATGATTGTAGTTCGCTTTATGGTGGCGCATGATTTGGTTATAAATGTCAGGTTTGCCTGTGTCTGTCCTGAGTTTTTTGGAAGTGTCTTCTGAATGGACTACAATTATCTGAAAATAAAATCAGAAATTAATAATTTTAGTGTAAAAATCGTAACCCAACATTCAAGTCGCCTTTCAGATAACTGCTCAGTATACAGCAATTAACCTAACCTTAAAGGTCATAGAAGACTCAGAATCAAATTGTTATGTTATCTGTTCTGATTCCAAATCTACTCTCCAAGAAATCCAATTTACAGCACTGGGCAATTTATCAACAGTGGATTTTCACGGAAGCTTCTTGATATTTCCACCAGGTGGCTATGAAAGAATACTGCAATTCTATTGGCTGAAAAAGTTGCCGCCCTCAGCTGTTATTTGCTGCCGCAAAGTCCATCCTAGCAGCAGCATTTCTAGTGCATTTTATATCTGACATCTTATCATTCAATTAATTTTTGTTATTCTACTGAGAAAAATACATTTATTGGATAAATTAGGTATCATCTTCAATGTCTGAAAAGCAAAATGAGTAATAAGAGGAGAAGAAAGACCTATGACTTGCTGAATTTAGGGCTGCTCAGTGAACAGACGCTATTGCAGTATTAGTAAGTGCATATCTACACAAAGAGACACATGCCCTGACATGTTGGGCTTACAATCATTCAAACATACACTTATTGTTTTAACATCCCTTTAACTTTTCTTGCTTATTTTTATTGTATATTCCATGAATTTACATATGAATGAATAACATTTTCTCAGTAAAAAATACATTACATTATTACCCAATACATTACATTATTCTGACCAGTTGGCCTATATTAATCACAATGTCATCTGTTATTAGTAATTCAACATTTAAAAGGGGATATTCGTGCAAATGGTTGTCCTGTGAATAAGGCCTATGAAAGTTAAAGTAGTGTATATGAATTGCAAACCTTTTCAGCAGATAATAATGCTTTTGAAATATGCAACTCCTGGTTTTTAGAGGGAGTATGAATTGAAAATGACTTCATTTCAACTCCCAGACTTTTCTTAAGAAACTTTGTCAGGGCTTTACAGCATTCTTCGTGTTCGTCACAGTCGTACGAGTAAAGTAACAGGATGTCTGCCTTTGCGTTACCTGAAATCAACAAAACGTATAACACCATTATTACTGAATGTCACCTTTCAGATAACTGCTCAGTATACACTGCAGAGCTAACAGCAATTTACCTAGCCTTCAAGGTCATAGAAGACTCAGAATCAAATCGTTATGTTATCTTTTCTGATTCCAAATCTACTCTCCAAGAAATCCAAAATAAACAACTTGATAACCCTGGGATCTTAGACGTTCTTATTAAGTATTTCCGTCTTCACGAATACAAAGATATTGTAGTTTGTTGGATTCCTGGACATGCGGGCATTCGAGGGAATGAAAAAGCAGACCTGGCAGCAAAAAGGGCTCTTACAAAAGAGATAACTGATTACACTATTCCATACACTGATTTTAAAATGACTATAAAAATATTTTATCATTTCTTGCTGGCAAAGACTATGGAATGAATGTAATAAAAATAAGTTGCATTCAATTTTACCTTTCGTTCAAAATAAAATACCAAGCAGGTTCAATACTCGCAAAGATCAAGGAATATATCACAGATGCCTTATAGGACATTCAAGACTTACACATCTTCTAGTCAATGAACCAGCACCAGTATGTCAGAGTTGTCAGTGCCTCCTTACAATCAAACATATTTTATTAGATTGCATCCACTTACAACGCGTAAAAAGACCTTTCTTTCAAGCTATTACCTTACAACATCTCTTTGCAAGATATCCAACTCAGACAATTATTGAATTTTTACATGCTTCTGGTTTCTACTACCAAATATATATAATTAATTTTAACCTAGAGAGCCTCTACATAGCCCAATCAGGTGCTGATGAGGCGTTAAACAATAACACACACACACACACAATTATTGGTTTTAATAAAAGACCAGCAGTCTCATAGAACATTACATTTTGTCTTTTCCACGGCAGCATGCAATACAAATGACCCCTGATTTTGCTCCTTGCGCTGATTGACTTACGACACCAGTCAGCAAAGTTGTGGATGTCGAGGAAGTTGCGGGCGATATATAAAGTTACACTGTCAAAATTACTATTTTTTAAAACTTCATCAAATGATTGGAAATCACCTTATTCGACCAAGGCACACTAAATATGTGTAAGCTAATGAATCTATCAGGCATTAATTACACAAAAAAAGAGATAAAAACATTGGAAATACAATGGAAATGACAT
Source organism: Alitta virens (assembly GCA_932294295.1). Lineage (NCBI taxonomy): Eukaryota > Metazoa > Annelida > Polychaeta > Phyllodocida > Nereididae > Alitta > Alitta virens. The sequence continues at coordinate 2,591,500 of OW028581.1, forward strand.
CATCACACAGTGTTGAGTATTGTGCCATCATCACTTGGTTTGTTTACATATTGGAATTTTGATGGCATGAAAAATTAAAATACTAGGTGAAGTTTATTTTATAGAGAGATAGTGAACCAAGCAAGGCTCTGGATGGTAGGTAATCAGTCTTAAGAAGACAATGAAGTGAAAGCAATAGAGTTTGGCCACTGTCATACTGAGTGACAATCCAGGTTTAAGGACATCCAATGGCGGATCTAAAATATTCTTATTGACTTTCGATATGTCCTTGTTTTGGATCTGTGCCTGAACGTTGCGCTAATTTGGGTCTACTCCGTATTGTATAAAATACTGAACTACATAGCATATTTTTGTCAAAAATATAGAATAAAAGATTGAATGTTTTTGTGTCCAAAAATGCAGTTTTAAAAGTGAAACATTTGTGTACATTCTATCAATGTTCAGTGTCTACGAAGGCAAAAAATATATATTAAAGTGAAGAGAAACAATGGTTCTAAAGTGTTATGATATGCTTGTGATTATACTTGGTACTACTTACATTTTGCAGTTAAGGTTATAATTTTCTTCCTCCATAAAATGATAAAAATCGCTGCAATGATTCCCACAAAGGTGAGACAGATAAAAGGCACAGCGATCAGCAGAATGTCGGGTTTATCGATGGGCACAATTTTGCAGTTGGGGTTTTCTTTGTCTGTGGTAAACTTTTGGTTTTCAGAAAGTGCTGAAATGGCAAATGAGAACTGGTATTAATCTCCTCATCCACATGTAATATTTGGTAATTCACTTTGAAGTACATTTTATTTGTGCTTTATTTGGTTAGGGTACTTATGCTCATTAATATGTCACTAACATTGTTGCAAATAAGCAAGAAATATGAACTATCTATTAGGGAGCCTTTAGAAGTCCTAGGCCTCATGGCAAGTAGCTTAGCTTTAATATACTTGTTACTTCTTACCTATTGCTATTGGATATATTTCCCTGATCAGTTGATCACCACAGACAAAACAGTTTAGTCCATGAAAACAAGTAACCTAAATAAAACAATTGAAAAAAAAAATTAGGTATAAGTATGAATTTGTAAGCTGTGTCTAAAACATTACCAAAGAAGGTCCATACATTCTTTGATATTATCGCTCAGTACAACAAAATATTTGTCTACCTTAATGAGATATATTCCTCGGGTCACATTTTTAAATACTGCTCGAGTACTGTTGTGCTGAAAGAATACATAAAAATAAATTGTCTATAAAACCAAAGTAGATTAAGCGCTATGAGTTGCTATATTCTTGTCAGTTTGGAACTTCATTATAGCAAAATGTTGGAAATATACTGTAACACCAGTTCTATTACATGTCTAATAACGCGTCAGAACATTATCAACATTTTTAGATTAGTAAATACATTGTGAACAATATTTATATGTGTGCAGTTTTTTTCAGAATCATTTTATTCATATTACATATATATGTGCATTTAGTTGCTAGATACTACGACACACATGGAGCATGAACATGACATATATATGTATTAAGGGTGACACCTCGAAGATAAATATATATCGCTACTGAGGTGCCACCCATGATTTCAGAAGATCCCCTTCCAATCCATTCAGTTGAGATTATTATCAAAAAATAAAATAAAACATGAATAATTTAGCGACCTATTTTGTTGAAAGCACAGAGCTACATTTGAAATGCTATTTATAAAATATGATAATCAAATGGCATGATATTAAGACAAAAGTAAAGGAATCCCGAAGGAACCGATAGATACAAAAGGAACAAGATTAAGAAGGGGTGAAAGAAGATTCCCGCATGAACCACAGACACAAACCTAGCTCAAGCGTGGATGAACTAACTTACAGGTAGGACATTCCTGAGGAAGAGGTAGTTCTGGCCTCCAGCTAGGGCCTGCACAAGTCTCTGTGCACCTTATAGTTTTAGTTTCTGTAGCGACCTTGTACTGGTTACCGTGTGTCACATTATAATTAACTAGTCTTGGAAGCAGGAAGTCTTTCCTATACCTGTTAATTTGTTATTAATTTAATAAAAAATGTTACCAGTTCTCTCGTGGCATTTAAATGCTTTTTCCCATTACAGTGAACAGTCCGACAGTTGAACAGCTGAAACTGATAATCAGGCGCCCATTGTCCGTTGTAACGCAAGACATCCAAAACAATTGTATCCCTTTCAACGGAAACATTTATCCATTTGCATCCATCTGAAACATGTAAATGTTTTGATGTACTTAGATGAGACAGTTATTTATTTTTGTAATACTGAAAGATTTTCAATGAGCATCAATTGATAACAGATATTCTCCACCATTCATTATATGTTTTCTATTGCTCTCAGAGGGATAATAACCATCACAAAAAAAGATGTCCCACATGTAAGTACAAGGACTTTTCTTTAATATGAAGGGCTGTTAAACAAATCAAACAATCAGAAAATTAATGAGCCTAATGGAGTAAAAGTTAATTATGCCCCCCCCCCCATAGTCAGGAGTTAATTAAAAATTATACAAAGTTTTTTTTAGAATTAATGATATTAATAGGATTTTATGCTATTTATGCACAAAATGAAGCCGTTTTTACTAGTTTTTAGAGAAATGTCCTGTTTTCAATTTATGCTTGTTAATATTTTATATATATTGTTAATACATATTTATATATGTATGCCTTTTGAACAAATATTATTATTATTATTTATTAACCTTATATTATGATGTTTCGAACATCATATCAGTAAAATGAACTTTGTATGTTGAAAACAAGGATTCAATGAACTTAATGACTTAATTAACATTTTTGTTGGCAAAATGTTAATCAACTCCCTTCTGGTATATCAATTACTTAGCTTGAAGTCCTAATTGTCCTCTTTTATGTTCATTAACACCTTAGGTGAAGACTTCAATCCCATTGGGCAGCATAAACAATATCTCATACCATATCTATGGGGGCGGGGGCCTAGCTGTCCTAATTAGCCCAACAGGTGCAGAAATACAGGACGTAAAGCCTTAATCACCCACCCACCCAAAACACAAAGCCCAAACTTGCCCATCAAAATTATATTAGAATATATAAGTAGTATCAGCACTTACCATGATTGTCAATTTTAACTTTTATCTGGTTCTTTATACGACTATCAAAAGGAAGGGATTCAACTGTGACGAAGTAACTGCCTTCGGAGCGGTCGACACAACTTGTAAGATACTGAAAAAGTCAATAAATGGTAATTTTGGATTTAAAAAAATTATTTTAATTTATTGAGTATCACATAAAAGCAAAGGGGGTAACACTGTACAGTGAAAAGTCACTGAACACTATGAGTTAAAACCTCAATCGCCAGTGGCCAACACAGGGCTCTGTGCAATGCTATGCCCATCAAGCTATCCTTTACATAGGTGGGTGGATTATGGCTTTACGTCCTGTATTTCTGCACCTAATGGGCTAATTAGGACAAGCAGGGACCACGGCAATGAGATAATGGATGAAACAGCCATCCAACTTAGGCTCGACCAGGAATTGAACCAGGAACCCAGTGGTTGGAAACCCAGTGCGCTACCACGGAGCTAGGTCCCCCTCCTCACCTATCATTTACGTAGCACAAACGTGAATGATCTTTAGGTTACACATCATTATATCTCATAATACTCACCTTATTCCATAATTTATATGGTTGTGGCACAAAGATACTTTCAAACTATTCTCAAAAACCATTCCTGGAGAAAATTGATCTAACCGAATTACTTCGCTTACATATTAAATTTGATCTTTGTATAAGCTAAGCCGTATTAAATCATGTGGTCCCTTTGAATTCGACTTAGCCAAGGATTATTGCAAATGGAATATTGTTATTTTATAATGTGAAAGTGACATAAATGAATATTTATGCGAAATCATACCTTGCTAATATGAGAACGTGTCTGGTCCACAATTTCAGACGAGGTTGATTTCTGACAAGTATCCACTGTCAAATTATTACAAACTTGATAAACTGGTGAATTATGAGCTGCAATTGTTTTGATGAGAAACCCCTGCAAATAAAATTTGCTGGCTGAAAGAGAAAAAAGCGAAATTATAGTTGGTTCAAGTTTTGACCGAAAATTTGTCTGATGAAATAATGCATCACTAATTAGAATACAATGGGTAACTTTTTAGTTATTCTGGTTTTTTACTGAATAAGGTTATGATTCAAGGATTAGCCTTTCACAATTTCATTCTGATAAGCAAGTCATGGGCCTCCTTGTGGCGAGGGTGGTAACACTGTGGGGTGACGACTTCTAGCAATAGCCAACACAGGGCTCTGCGCAATGAACACTCTACAGTTATGCCTATCTAGCTCTCCCTATACCACAGACGTGAATGAACTTATACAAGTAGGGCATTCCAAAAAGTGGCGGGGGCCTAGCTCAAAGGTAGCACTCTGGGCTTCCAACCGCTGGGTTCCGGGTTCGATTCCCCGGCGAGCCTAAGTTGGATGGCTGTTTTATCCTATGTCTCATTGCCATGGTCTCTGCCTGTCCTAATTAGCCCAACTGGTGCAGAAATACAGGACGTACAGCCCTAATCACCCACCCACCCACCCACCCACCCACCAGGGCATTCCAAAGAGGTAATTCTAGGCCTGACTCAGAATTGGTCATTCTTGGTTAACCTCCTGCAAGAACCTAAGCCCTTATGAGACCTCTGCAGCGAGGCACCAGTATGCCAGAGTTGTCAGTGCCCCCTTACAATCAAACATATTTCATTAGAATTACATCGTGTAAGAAGACCTTTGTTTCAAGCTAATGCCATAAATCTCTTTGCAAGTTATCCAACTCGGACAATTGTTGAATTTTTACATGCTTCTGGTTTCTACTATCAAATATAGATAATAAATTTTTACCTAGAGAGCCTCTACCTAGCCCATCAGTAGCGGATGAGGCGTTAAACAATAACACACACACACACGAGAAATTAATTGTAAAAAACCCTTTGGTGAAACCTGCTGACCTCACCACTATCAGATCTAGATTCCCACTCAGGTGCTGATGAGGCGTTAAACAAAAACACATATATAACATAACATCAGATCTAGATTATATAGGGCTGTTTTTTTTAAAGACTTAATGCAAATGTGGGCCATGCTGCTACAGTATATTGGATTTTCTTATAAGCCAGGGGCATCGAATTAGGGGGAGATGTGGGGGATATATACCCCCCACTTTTTTGGAAGGGGGGGGGGATGATCAATGCAATCATACCCCCTGAAATTCACAAATGAAAATTACCCTTTTTAACACACTTTTGTTTTGGAACATCTGCTTTGTTTAACAGTTTTACACCTGATATCACTAATCAGTGCAAGTTTATAGTTTGGCACAATAATCCACCATTAATTTACCTCTTGGCTGCTTTAACTGCGGCCACTTGTCTAAGCAGGGGAATGTCACGGTGAGATAGACCATACATCCATAATCAGGTGATTTCTTGTGTACAATATTAGTTCACCTCCACGACTGGTGAGGGCGCTGCAAAACCACAACACTGCTGATGTCACAACAGCGAGTTGGCAATGGTAATCTTTGGATAGACAAAGCAAGCCTGCATCCCCCCCCCCCCACCCGTCAAGAGAAATTGACGTTTCTGTTAAAAGCTATCAAATCATCTCCATAATACCTGATTTTGCCTTTCAAATTTATTATATCTTTACACTCATTTACTGCTGCTACATCACAGGTTACTATATCGTAAATATAATATGGTATTATAATATTATATAACTAACTAATGAGCAACCAAAGAGATCCTGGGCAATTTCTTCGTTTAGCAGCAACTAATCATTTAACAACATATCCGATGTGTAAATGCCATACAAAGGAGCGACTCAATGTTGTTCGCAATTTACATTCTTTCTCAATGTTCTGAAAATATTTTTATGAGAACGTCATTCGGGACATTTGTTTTAAAGTTCCTGGGACTCAAATAAAGGACATTCGGGAAAACTTTTACAAAAACCATTTTAGTATTTCATTCAAATAGCAATGAACATTCTTAGAATTTAAAGAAAACTTTTTTGAAAAAAGATAATTTGTCAGGCAGTTAAGAGGAAGTGCCGAGATAGCATTCCAAATCGTTTCAACATCGGCACGATGACGGCACTATTGAAACGATGTTGTAGCGATGGCAGCCGACATAGATACGACGCTGGCCTGATTTGGCATGCTATCTGGGTGCAGACATTCGGTTAACATTACTGGGTTGTATGATCTTAAACTGCAATCTGTTGATACAATATATGTATATACATTTTACTCCATTACTACAGTCAATAAGCTGATTTGTTGTTATTAAAATGTTTAAATCCTACCATCTTCCTGCATTTTCCAAGTAGCACAAAGTTGTCCATTGACCGATCTTACGGTCAAATTCTGTGGTGGACTTGGCACTGTGCTGTTATATGGATGACCATAGAAGCAATTTGCTGCAATTAGTATAAAAATAATTATAATTGATTAGTGGTAAAATCACAGTACAGTTAACAATTTATGAGTAATTGGCTTGAAATACAAGTGTTCATGTACATATACAAGTGCATATATACAAGTGCGAATGCAAATGCTTTAAGTTTAAGAACCCAAATTATGCAAGTGTTAACTGTCAACATTTAGCCCAAAGTGTTTGTGTAGGTGTTTCAGAAATATAGTACAGGCATAATGAATGCACTGTCTTACACAGCAAATTTCACTGACTTGGAAACTGATCTACAGAGGACGTCATGTGAATCCAGGAATTATGTTGGCTGAGGAACTGCTTTAGTCCTGCATTCAAATGACATCTTCTAGAGTTTAGTTTCCAAGTCTGTGAGTTCTGCTGCAATATGCTGATGCATTTGCAATTGCAACCAAGTTTATGAATACCATAATTTCTGAGACAGCCTAATATGACAAATGGTAGGGATAGAAAGCAGGTAGAAGTCCTGGGCCTCCTCGTGGCAAGGCGGTAACACTGTGGGTGAAAACCTTGAACCTCAGTGGCCAACACAGGGCTCCGTGCAATCCACACTCTGGCTATACATGTCTAGTAATCCCATACATAGCACATATATGAATGGCCTTACTGTCGTTCAATGTAATATTGCTAACTAAAATCAGCATGTCAATAATAATGTAATTTTAACTCGGATATACGGTTATTTTCAGAAAATATGGTTGACTCTAGCTGTCTGTAGCAACCTGTGGTCTAAACATGCTAAAGCCAGCTGCTTCTGTCCACTTCTATAGCTAATAATCGGCTCACATCTATCACCAGATATATATAAACCTTAATAAATGTAAGAAATTACTCTAATATATCATAAATATGTACTTTTAGATCCGGTTTTGAGTATCAAGCTATGACACCTTTGTCTAGTTGCAATTTGACGGGCAATTTTTAATGAACTAACTGTACACTAGCCTCATGTTTGCAAATGGGCCTTCATTTTTCAAATTAAGGCCTGGGTGTATCCAGAAAAACGGTTGGTGAAATATTTTTTATTACTCAAATGAAGTTATTAACATTCCGGTTCAAGTGAGGTGTTTTTAAACTATGCATTGGCACTTAGATGCAAATGCAGCACTTTTGAATGCCAATGTGTATGCAATTGGATTGAACCCAACCTTTTTATTACTCTTATTTCTTATTTGTACTCACCATTTAAATACACCGTGCACTTGTAACCAATCTGAAATTCAAAAAAGAAAAAATAATAATAATTATAGTAATAAACCAATCTGAAATTCAAAAAAGACAAAAAAATAATAATTATAGTAATAAAAAATAAACCATTAAACATGCTTGTCACAGTCACCAACCAAAAAATGTTTCCTCAAACCTTCATATCTACAGCAAGATTTATAGTATTTACTTCCACTAGCTTCTAAAAAATGTTTTGCAGGTGTAATTTTACTGTCTCTCAACAAACGCTTTGTTGTGGGGTTATTTATGACTTAAAGTTCTGAAGAAAGTTATTACATTGTTGTAGGGTAACGCAGAGATTTAATCACATGCTGTGGTTCCTCTGTGATGTTGTTATGAATCGTGTTATGTGTTTTGTGATCATGAACCATAGAATGTTTCCTTGTGAAAGAAATACTTTCGTATATGAAAAGAAGTAAATCGCCCAACTAAACACAATAGAGCTTCACTTTTTTTTCATGAATATTTAGAGATATTTTTAGAGGTAACATATCAGCTGCTGTGTATGATGTGGAAAGATCTTTGTTTTATAGGAAAGGGAAATACACTAACAAATATTCTGGTTATTTGCAGTTAAAATTTTTGATATTATCCACTGTCTGTCAAAATGACTATTTTCTAAAACTTCGTCAAATGATTGAAAATCACCTTATTTGATCAAGGCACACTAAATATGTGTAAGCTAATGAATCTATCAGGCATTAATTACAAAAAATAAATGATACATTGAAAAGAAATCAAGAGTAAAACATTGGAAATACAGCGGAAATGGCATCAGCACCCATTGTTGAGTATTGTGATGTCATCACTTGGTTTGTTTACATATTGGATTTTTGATGGCATGAAAAAGTAAATACTAGGTGTAGCTTATTTATTTTATAGAGAGATAGTGAACCCAGCAAGGCTCTGGATGGTAGGTTATCAGTATTAAGAAGACAATGAAGTGAATGCAAAAGATTTTGGCCAACGTCATATTGAGTGGTCTTAAAGTGGAGTTTAGTGCTCTTGGGTGGCCTAATGGTCAGGGCATTGGTCAGTTTTTGCAATGGCCAGCTCCACTGAAGGTCCCGGGTTTGATCCCCAGCCTTGGCGCTATTTAGGAGCCACGTCTCAGTCGCTTAAGTTGGTGGTGCTTTGTACTCGATTTCTATGCCAAGGCAAGTAAAAGGCGTGGATTCCAAGCTTCGTCATCTCTTCATTACGTCAGCTGGTCATATGGGCTGACGAAGCTTCAGAATAGTAGCATTGAGATTGTAACTATAAGACAAATAGATGTACTATTCTAAGCATGGTTTGTTTTGCTTTTTTTTTTAAATAAAATTTGTAATGATGAGCTGCATTAATGTCAATCCCACGAAATGTTAATTTGTATTTCAGTTCGATGAGGATAGCCCACTCATTACATGAGAACCATACCATTTTATCATTATGTCTGCCTTTGGCTACAGCAAAATAGGCACTGGCAAATAGTGGATTTTCACGGAAGGTTCTCTGTATTTCCACCAGGTGGCTAAAACAGAATAATGCAATTCTTTTGGCTGAAAAAGTTCCTGCCCTTGGCTGTGATTGGCTGAAGCAAAGTGCATCCTAGCAGCAGTATTTTTAGTGCATTTTAATGTATATTTGACACTTTATCATTTAGTTGATGTTTGTTATTCTGAGAAAGTTATATTTATTGAATCAGTTAGTTATTACCTACTGTGTCTGAAAAGCAAAATGAGTAATAAGAGGAGAGGAACGACTTATGTCTTACTGAATTCAGGGCTGTTCAGTGAAAAGACTCTATTCTGTACATTCATCACCCCTCAAACTAATTGTGATCTATGTGTTTTTACATTCTTGTATATAACTGTGGACTACGCCTTGTTGTACATACTCCTAATTCAAATGTTGTACTTAGATTAACATTGTGATAATGAACAGTATTAACTGCCGTAATATATGTATTTAGGATTACTGTATACATGTGATATATGTCTATATATATATATATATATATATATATATATAACAAATGTATGTAAACAGAACTTAATGCTTATACTACCGTGCTATTGTTCAGCAACTGGGACCATGGATGTGTAGATAATCCATTGATAATGTATACCTTTAACTTTTATACCATGTATACATATATATATAATATAGACATAGTGAGTAGAAGTAGTATTAATACATGTTTTTATCTTTTATTTTTGACAGATGTATCATGTATGATATTACTGTGTCAATAAAAGCATATATATATTATTATCTGAAGTTTGTACATGAAGCTAGTAGCGTTCATTGTACCACACACATAGAGTCTTGCATGACTGACTTTGCTGCCAGTTTTTCCAATTAGGCAAAAAAACTTACACTAGTGACAGCAGTTTTAGAGCGAGCATGGACAGTTCAGGGGTAAAAGAAACAAATCAGGAAGATTATAAAGTAATTGACTTTTCTGATGCATTCCTAATGTCCTAATCATCAAATACTTTTCGGTGCTTCATAGGTACATGGCCAAATGTGCCACGTGCATTTTCCATGCGTTTGGATAAAAACTTCGACAGGTATCTTAGACGTGTTTTTTTTTTACCAGATCTCAATCTATAGAATACCTCATACTAAAATATCTGTCTGCTTAAGAGTACCTCTAAAATTAGTTTTAAAATTTTGAGGACAGGTTTTGTCACCACCTTTTGTGCATGTCCATATTAGGAATGACCTTATAAGGCAAACCTCTGTTTGGGGAAGTGTGCTGTATGACCATAGTTTCAACTAATTTTGGCAAAAACTACTTGGTCACCACATTAAAAATGCATAAATTCATGTTGAAGACATAATTGAACTGGTGACAATGGACTTTTACTGTAAAACAACATGGTTCTTTTAGCTGATGCTGCACATGACCTACATACACTCAGAACATCAGGCTTTTCTCAGAAACGTTGGGCTATTTATAGCCTGCAACAGTGGCTGAGTGGTCTAGGGGAACCGGGTACGAATCCAACCCTGGGGAATTTTTTCTCTTTGTTATGTATATATATATATATATATATCATCTTAAGAGAAGAGTACAATTTCTCGTTATCCTACAAAACTTTTTTCTACATTATCTATTATTGACAATTATATTATGCAATCATGCATGTCTGGTACAAATCTCTTCTTAATGAGAGCTTTGCTTGTTTATAGTTTATTTAGAGTGGCCAATTTCGATGACCCTGGTCAAATTCTATGACCCCGAGTGTGCCAGTTGGGCAGCAATGGAACACTTCATCGCATCAGACAATAACGTCCCCTAACGCATACATGTGATGGCAGTCTGTCTGCGGTGGGCTGTCAGTCTGTCATGCTGAATGTCTGTCTGTCAGTCGCACTGTCTAAGAATTTGGTACGTCAATCATGCAAGAGTGGTGACTTAAAAAAGATCTTCAACAGCTATTTATACCAAGCTAATCTTGACAAAAATGCTGATAACAGATAAATCGTAAATAATGTAAACTTCCCTGTCTGATGGCTTACTCTCATTGGCCAAGCAGCTTGACTAAAATTCACTTTGCCACCAAATTCACTGAACCAGACCAATATTCCTGCACAGGGTAAATTTCAAAAGGAATTAGTAATGCAATACACCTATTGTGACCACTCCTGCTAAGTTATATGCAGTGAATATTAATTATTTTGTATGTAGTCTTAAGTGTGTATAAGTGTATATGTGATTGGGACTTTTTGTGTTTTTTCTAAAATTGTGTGTCATGACATAAAATATTTTTAATTACTGGAATTTGTGTGGTGGTGGTTTCCATGGTTACATTGCAACCATTCAGCTCACTCAATGACTCAGATGGTCAATTTTTAGGTGTGTGAAATTTTTATGCATGACATTGAATAAATTGATAAATATTAATGTTGGTATAGTATTCCCAGCTAACGTTATAATAACGTTAAAATACCATTATGAAAAAGGTTAGAATAAAGTTAATGCGAAAGGTTAGAATAAAGTTAATGCATAACTTTAAAGTTACGAAATAACGGACGGTTGCGGAAACGTTATCATAACGTTTTATGTGTCATGTTGGAATTATGTTAAAATAATGTAATTTCAAAAATAAAAATTTCAAACTGTGGCTTTTACATTAGAATTACATTGTTTAGCAATGTTTAGTGTCAATATCAATTTAACATTGTACCCTTTTGTAATGTTGTCATAACGTTATGTGATAACAGAAATTTAACATTATCTGCCACATTGAAAAGACGACTCTTTTATAACGTTTTTATAACGTTATGATATATCATAGATTTAACATTATCTGCCACATGAAATGATGAACTTTTCTAAACATTTTATATGTTATCTAGCAATGTTTTCATAACGTTTTTGCCTTAACATTACCTTACATTAAATAAGAAACAACTGGTTGTGGATTAAAAAAGGCAACAGTTTATTTTCTTCAGCCAAATAAACCAACTAAGCTATATCTATGTTTAGTAAAAATATAATTATGTCGATGATATTACAATGATTATGAAATTTATTAGCCCCATTGGAAAATTTATTGCGAAAGAGGCAAGGAGACCCCTCTATGACAGCTGTGTGTCACTTCTGAGGGGCCACTGTATAATTAGACATCATGGAAATAATTCATATTTTAATGAGGGAATGACATGCACATTTAATGAAATACATGTGATTAATTGATGGGAAATCACAAGGCATACTTGCACTGGGTAGGGTATTTGACTTGCCACTAGACAGACACAGATTGTCATGTGCTAAAGTCATCTACTCTATGTTTAAAAGCTGTGGCTAGCATGATTTTTTTTTGGGGGGGGGGGAGGGGGGCCTAGCTCTGGCACGCTGGGCATCCAACCACTGGTCCCGGGTTCACTTCCTGGTCGAGCCTAAGTTGGATGGCTGATTCATCCATTTTCTCATTGCTATGGTCCATGCCTTTCCTAATTAGCCTATCATGTGCAGGAATACAGGATGTAAAGCCCTAATCACACACCCACACACACACGCCACTAGACAGACACAGATTGTCATGTGCTAAAATCATCTACTCCATTTTTAAAAGCTGTGGCTTGCATGATTTTTTTGGGGGGGATGGGGGCCTAGCTCAATGGTAGCACGCTTGGCATCCAAACACTGGGTCCCGGGTTCACTTCCTGGTCGAGCCTAAGTTGGATGGCTGATTCATCCATTTTCTCATTGCTATGGACCCTGCCTTTCCTAATTAGCCTATCATGTGCAGAAATACAGGACGTAAAGTCCTAATTCATCCACCCACCCACGCCCATGTGCATTGTCAGGATATTTTTGAGGTGATGCAACTTTTAGGGAATATCGCATTAATGATGATGGTAGAATGAGCATGGTTTCATATTGTTGGAATTTGGATTTGCATGATAGAAACCGAATGACACATTAGTTCAGGAATCCCACAACAAAGTTTTATTCATAAAATTAACATGTTACTTCCTGGAATTGCTCATGATTGTACTACAGTTAGTAGAAAAGATAATTTGTCTTGTGTGTTGCTTGCCTAATTGGTCTTCCTGTTTATTGAGTGACATCTCTGGATTTGGTGATTGTTCTGCTCGGGGTGGGGGCCTAGCTCAGTGGTAGTGCGCTGGCCTTCCAACCACTGTGTCCCGGGTTCAACTCCTGGTCAAGCCTAAGTTGGATGGCTGTTTCATCCCTCATCTCATTGCCATGGTCCCTGCCTGTCCTAATTAGCCCATCAGGTGCACAAATACAGGACGTAAAGCCTTAATCCAATCCCCCCTTGTTCTGCTCAATATGAAGATTGCTAATTGAGATTTTGAAAAAATCCTTTTAATTAGCATTGGGACTATAGATCTGCTTTTCTGCTAAATTATTCAGTTATTGGACATATCTTAACATCCTAAATTGCATAATCCATAATATAATAATGCCATGGCACAATGAATACAGTGGCTGCCACTAATCAAAACAATTTCTCTGAGCACTGTGAAGTTAAGCATGGTCATCAGCCGTTAGATTGATATAATTTAACCGCAATATTAGACCACCTCCAGTACATGCTTCTGGTTTCTACTACCAAATATAGATAATCAATCTTAACCTAGAGAGCCTCTACATAGCCCACTCAGGTGCTGATGAGGCGTTAAACAATAACACGCACACACACACACACACACACACATAGACCACCTCCATAAACCTTCACGGCTCCATCTCTCTTTTAAGGTTCACACCATGTCACACATTTACACCATGGGTGGGTAGTTTACTCTTCCCCACCATAGACACCATGGTCAAGGCACTACAGGTTTAATTTTTTTCAGAAGACAGGGATGAGAACACATTTTTGTGATGCTCTACAATAAAATTGTGGAGGACACTACAGCATTTTGCATGCGATTGTAAATAATTAGCGGTAATATATGAGTACAATTTGAATGTTCGACAGCATGACTTTGGTCCTGATGCCAATCCAGGAAATTGTTTCATGGACTGCAATAAATTCTGCCAATTTTTAAATTTATTATGCCTCATAATTTCCCATCAATCAGTTCCCCTGTCCGGCAATCTCATCACTAGCGATAACTTGTAAGTAAAGTTTCTTTACATTGCACCTTATGAGATGGAAAATGCAGCCTTCTAAGGCAAGTTCTTGTCGTTTGACAGCATCTCATCCAACTGGGAAGTAGCTCAGGAAGGGTGCCTGAGTTGAGGATTGAACCCTGGTTCTTCAGAGGAGCTAGGAATTAATTAAAAATATGCGTTTCAGATACAAGAATGCTTCGGAATGATGCTCAAAGCCGTGGTGCCGATAAGGCATGTGTATGGCTGTATACTCTCAAGGGAACTGAGTTTGAGGACAGGCCCAGATAGCATTCCAAATTGTATCAAGGTCAGCAATTTTCTACAGTTAGTGTTGGTTTGTGGGTGGCCCCTCGGCAGCGATGACATGATCATCTTAGAAGGGTCAACCTGCTCAGTGTTTTGTTTTAAAAAAATCGCTGTATGTGTATTCATGTTTTAATAAGAGTGGGTTAATAAATTAATCTGAATCTAATGTTAAAATCCAACCTTTCAGTTGCAATAAAGGCCATGTACCCTAAATGCATAATTATTATTATTATGCACCATTACAAATTAGGCTATATGTTATTGCTTAATGAATATGAAATTTGAAAATGTGGAAAGTACAGCACAGTACCTGTCATCAAAGTTTACTGATGTTCAGGGGCAGATCTAAAACATTCTGACAGAGAAAGATTATGAATGAGGGACAGAGAAAGATTGTGGATTAGGGACAGAGAAAGATTATGGATGAGGGACAGAGAAAGATTGTGGCTGAGGGAAAGAAAAAGATTGTGGATGAGGGACAGAGAAAGATTGTGGATTAGGGACAGAGGGAAGATTATGGATGAGGGACAGAGGGAAGATTATGGATGAGGGACAGAGAAAGATTATGGATGAGGGACAGAGAAAGATTATGGATGAGGGACAGGAAGATTGTGGATGAGGGACAGAGGGAAGATTATGGATGAGGGACAGAGAAAGATTATGGATGAGGGACAGAGAAAGATTATGGATGAAGGACAGAGAAAGATTATGGATGAAGGACAGAGAAAGATTATGGATGAGGGACAGAGGGAAGATTGTGGATGAGGGACAGAGGGAAGATTATGGATGAGGGACAGAGAAAGATTATGGATGAAGGACAGAGAAAGATTATGGATGAAGGACAGAGAAAGATTATGGATGAAGGACAGAGAAAGATTATGGATGAAGGACAGAGAAAGATTATGGATGAGGGACAGAGGGAAGATTGTGGATGAGGGACAGAGAAAGATTATGGATGAGGGACAGAGAAAGATTATGGATGAGGGACAGAGGGAAGATTGTGGATGAGGGACAGAGGGAAGATTATGGATGAGGGACAGAGAAAGATGGATGAGGGACAGAAAGATTATGGATGAGGGACATAGGGAAGATTATGGATGAGGGACAGAGAAAGATGGATGAGGAACAGAAAGATTATGGATGAGGGACAGAGGGAAGATTATGGATGAGGGACAGAGGGAAGATTATGGATGAGGGACAGAGGGAAGATTATGGATGAGGGACAGAGAAAGATTATGGATGAGGGACAGAGGGAATATTATGGATGAGGGACAAAGAAAGATGGATGAAGGACAGAGAAAGATTATGGATGAGGGACAGAGAAAGATTATGGATGAGGGACAGAGGGAAGATTATGGATGAGGGACAGAGAAAGATTATGGATGAGGGACAGAAAAAGATTGTGGATGAGAGACAGAGAAAGATTGTGGATGAGGAACATATCCCTCGGTCTTGTCAATCAGTATGTTTTGGACCCATCCCTGAAAGTTGTTATCACCCACAACTTTATGACAATGCTAACTTCCCTGATGGGTGCTGTGAGATTCCAGTTGTGCCCAAGCTGGGAATCGCACCCAGGACTTACAGATGCATCTAAAGCCTTAACCGCTAGACCACTCAGGCGTTAATAATGGAATAGTTAGGTGGGGGCCCAGCTCAGTGGTAGTGCGCTGGGCTTCCAACCGCTGGGTCCCGGGTTCAATTCCTGGTCAAGCCTAAGTTGGTCCCTGCCTGTCCTAATTAGCCCATCAGGGGCAGAAATACAGGCCATAAAGCTCTAATCCTCCCAACCACTAATGGAATAGTCATAATATAACTGATTAATTGGTACTTACCTGATATGTGCAATCAGTTGTATATAATCCCTTTGTAGCATGGAATAGTGCTAGCACTGTATATATCGTTACAATCCATTGGAACATTGTGCTATTGTGACGTCATTTTGCATTCATTCCTCATGTCTGCATGTGGTCATTTCAATCGCTAAGATATGTATTGTACGCAGGTGTATTTTCCCAATCTTTCATGTCGTGAGTTATTTGGAGACTAAATGTATACAACAATTAAAATCTTGTAAGTTTTTAATTGTTGTGTATATTCTGTATAAATTCAGTTCAATTTAATCCAATTAACTTGTGAAGTAGTAGTACATTATGCAAAGTAAATTGACCAACGTGTGTATGCTAAGACAGCTTACTTGTAAACTAATAAAATGGAAATAGTGTTGTTTGAGAAGTGTGTTATTTTTATTGCATTCTCCCAAAAGGTTCCAAAGGCTGAACTTGTCGCTCTATTAAGTTCAAAAAATGGCCTGACCAATAACTCCTAAGCAGGTTAACTTCCAGGTTTCGGTTACACCCCATATCCCCTTGCTTGAGGGGAAAGGGGGGGGGGGGGTTAGAAGTAGGGCAAAAGGACAGAAAAGCTGTCTATTGTACTTTTGGCAGTATGCCTGGTAGTGCCTTGACCCCAAAGTTGCAAATATTTTGTGTTAAAAAGTCACAAAAGCTGAGAACTTTTTTCCAAAAAAATACTACTGAATTCCAGAAAAGCTAAAATAAATAAATCCAAAAGAATATAGAAAATTAACAATGATAATTTTTCAAGCAAGAAGTAAAGCATTAACTTGGAACATTATTCAGTGACCTTTAAATAACATAATGGACACTTCACGATATTTTTGTAGGAACATATTGTTAATAGATTCTAGTTCAAACTGAAAAATATTAAGAGGCCTTCAGATTTCTGATAAAAATTGTAACATTGGCTTATATCTTATTTTACTTAAATTTATTTAATAGGTCTATCTATCTTATATAATGTATTATCATCATCATCATCATCATCTATCATCCGCAATGAAATCAATTAGATAGATATTATATTGTATGCTTATATTACTTATATTACACAGTGCAAGTTGAACCTAGTGAAGAATATTACAGTGCAAGTTGGACCTAGTGAAGAATATTACACAGTGCAAGTTGGACCTAGTGAAGAATGTGGAATTCTATAGAGCATTGAGTCCAACAACCCGGAGTATAGACCAACAAATACTTGGGTTACTGTATTTAAAAGCACGTTTTACACAAGGCCTCTTTATACAATTTGATCTACCAATTATTTACCCCAATTTCTTAAAATAATTACTATCGTGGGAATATTCTTTGCTGTATTAATATTCTCCTGCAAAGAACAGGTGGCAGTAAAAAAATTAAATAGCATGCAAGAAAATGAGTCACCCGTTTACAGGTAATTATGGATATGTTAAAGTGATTTTGTGCGTGCCATCCGTAATTAGCATAAATAAACTATTATGTTAGAATAGTGCGAAAGGATAAGGCAGACGAGGCGACTAAATTTGATGAGATAAAACTCGGAACATATTTATTTCATATTACGCATATCAATCATTGATACAATCTAACATATTAGAAACATAATAATGAAGTAAAAGATAATACATGTAATATGGGGGGACATCTTTAAGATATTTGATATATCGCTACTGAGATGCCCCACATGGTTTCCTGAGGACTCCCACCAAAGGTGATCTGGATAATATTCTGAATTTAGAATAATCCAATAGGCCATTCCATATGAAATCAACCAGAGGCTCCCAGGTCACCCTCTCAGATTTGTCTGAAAAAATTCAGATGTGGACATCTACCAGACTAATGGGCAAATCTCAAATTTTAGGTCCATATCTGCAACCGTTTTTAAAATACAGCCCTTTGAAATTTAGTTAAATTTTTACGTTTTTTCGCAAATACATTTTCTTCCAACTTTGCATACTCATATCTTCACTGCTATTGCATGTAGAAGTTTGAAATTGAGTTTCTAGGGCCAACTTTTCCAATAGAACATTTAAATTGAGTCTAATTAAGTCTATCTTCAACTGTTTTGTCACAATATGGCTCTAAAAATGGCCGAAAAAAAATATATACTATATTTGAGCAGCCACTGCTTCAATACTAAGCTAGATAAAGGCATGAGCTTTGCTTTCCATATTTTTTTAACCTTTCTGTTTACAGAATATTTTATTTTTCATGTGTGTACCTCTGATAGAATTGTTTTGCATAACATTTTTAGCGAGCACGTTTATAATTTTCGCTAAAAAAAATGTCATTTTTCAGACCAATATTTGACAATGTTGACGGTAGTTCATCTTTCTGTAATTTTTACCATTTATTCCTACATATCTCAACATAATCTGACAAAAATTTCAACTTGGTGCTCAGCTTGCTTTTGGAGTTATGATTTTTTTTCCAATGGTATTGGGCTATGATCAACAATATCCATTTCTATGTACAGTGTTGCTGAATGGATGGTATGGATCACACTGTGGACCTTGAACCCGCTATCATATCCAGATCATACTCTGGATACTGGATCCGGAATACCTTTTGATAAGATACACAGTTGACAATGTGATCTCACTGTGAGGTCATGGTGTGCTATGTAAGGTCATTGTGATCTCATATTGTAATGTCGCGGATGCCTCACTGTAAGCTCATATTGTGAGGTCACATTGTGACGTCATTATGACTGCACCATGATCTTACTGTGATACAATTGTGAGGTCAGTGTGATCTCAGCATGGGGTCACAGACAGCTCACAGAATTAGGTGAAGTCAATGCAATCTCATATTGTAACATCACAGATGCCTCACTGTGAGCTCATATTGTGAGGTCACATTGTGACGTCATTATGACTGCACCATGATCTTACTGTGATAAAATTGTGAGGTCAGTGTGATCTCAGCATGGGGTCACAGACAGCTCGCAGAATTAGGTGAAGTCAATGCAATCTCATATTGTAACATCACAGATGCCTCACTGTGAGCTCATATTGTGAGGTCACATTGTGACGTCATTATGACTGCACCATGATCTTACTGTGATACAATTGTGAGGTCAGTGTGATCTCAGCATGGGGTCACAGACAGCTCGCAGAATTAGGTGAAGTCAATGCAATCTCATATTGTAACATTACATCACAGATGCCTCACTGTGAGCTCATATTGTGAAGTCACAGCATGAAGTATTTATGAGTTTACTCTGATAGTATTGTGAGGTCACTGATATCAGTGTGGGGTCACAGAGCTTGCTGAGTTTTGTGCTTGTTAGGTCATTGTGATCACGTATCGTAACATTCCGGTTGCCTCATTAACGTCATTAAATGACACAATTGTGCTCCCAAGTTGACAATACAATGTCTAAAGATGATATGCTATGTAAGAGATAGGAGGCCAGGGTTAGCAAAGTGGGAGGGGGGGGGGGGGCACTCAGGGGGGCACAATGTTTTTTTGGGGGGGGGGGGGCCACCCTCTTTAGGTTTTTTCTAGGATAAAGAATATCGATACTAATGGTTGTTAAAGTGGTGACGTATCGGCAATGCATTGGGCACGTTTTTAGCTTTGCCCGAATTATGTCTGTCCATGGCCACTGGGTAAAATCATTACTGCATATATATATATATCTCATCTGTGCTGAAACGTTAACACGACATTTTTGTGCCTATTTTTAGCAGATAGATCAAGCAGTCTTTCTGGCCGATAGATCAGTTCGACGTGACTGTGTTAAAAGGCTGAAATATTCTGAGCCAATTTGGGATTGGCACCTGGGGGAGGGGAGGGGGGCACAGCCCACGCCACTGTAGGAGGCCCATTTCAAGATCCTTAGGGGTATATGGATCATGGCACAACTAGGAGCCTATTTAAGGATCATGCAAGTATAGAGTTTTTAGAGCATAGCAGGTCTGGGGTACACGATATCCTTTGAGTTATTCAACTAATTATGCGAAGGATTGTTCTTCCAACTTTACAAGGAATAAACTGTTTCAGCAGTTGCCTCTTACTATTTTAACTGTGAGAAAATATTACCCACCAGCATTTGTGATATAACAGAAATTGTCCATGTATGTTTTTTTTTTTTTTGAGTGTGTGTTTTAGTATTTTACAAGTTAATAGTTCAATTTCTAGCTATAGATGGCGCAAAATGTACTTCATGTTGGTCACAAGCATGAGATCACTGTGACATCACTGTGATCACATCCAATTGAGGTATTCTTTTGAGTTTACACTGATATCACAGTGACAGCAACTATGATGTTTGTTTGATTATCTGCAAGACTAGCTTTCAAGAACACCATGACAGTGAGGTCATACTGACCTCATAGGTGTTAGGTCACAGACATGGTATTGCTATGATTTCATCCATTTAAGATATTCTTTTGAATTCATACCGATTTCACAGTGATAGCATACTGGAGATGTCATAACTAATATGTTTTTGTGAGTTGTCTGTACAACTCCTAACTTCCAAGATCATTGTTCTGAAGCCATGACAGTGAGTTCATACTTACCTCATGGGTGTTAGCCGTTAGGTCACAAGTGCAAAGATTTCTGTTGCATTGCTATAGTTCATTTGAGGTACTTCATTTAGATTTCACATTGACATCACAAAGATCTTGTACTAGAGGAGTCACAACTATGATAATTGTGTGAGTTCTCTGTGAGACTCGAACTTTAAACAGCGCTGGTATGATATCATTGTGAGATCTCAAAGATCTCATGCATGTTATCTCACAAGTATGAGCTCTCAATGACATCACTTTGATGTCATTCATGTACGGCATCTCTATTTGAGTTCAGACTGACATCACAGTGACCTTATACTTGTGAGATCACGACCTTGTTGGTAGTTACATGTGAAGCACACACCCAACATGAGGTTTCTGTGACATCACTATGATCTCATTTATTTGAGGCATCACTTTTTGACTTCACACTGACATCCCAGTTACCTCATACTGGAGAGGTCACGACTATTAAGTCAGTGTGAGTTCCCAGTGAGACCACAAATATGATGTCTTACCTGTCAGGCTGAACTCAGAACTCAGAATCGTTTTATTCATATTACATATATACGTGCATTTAGTTGTAAAGATATCATTACGACACACATGGTGAATGAACATAACATATATATATGTAATAAGGGTGACACCTCAAAGATAAATATATATCGCTACTGAGGTGCCACCTCTGATTTCAGAGGTTCCCCTTGAAGACTTAGTGACCTCACTATGACATCATATGACCTAACTTGTCCACTGGGTATTGTCCATCAATGGACAAACTGGTCAAATATCGTAGATGAAGAGATAATCTAAATGGGTCAACATTGGGCCAAGAAGATAATGGGCTGACCCGACAGTGGGCCAACATGATATTTGGACCGGATTTTTGTATTTAGTCTATGGGGGACTAAATACATATAATATAGTATTATATTATATTGAATATAAGACCAACTTGATTTGGCACAAAGATTCCTGGGGATATTTGGCCAACATTGGGCCAGGAACCAACCGACAGTGGGCCACCCATGAGCTGCCTGGACTTTAGCCCAAAATTTGGCCAACATAACGTGAGACCAACAGCGAGCCAACTGTGAAACAACTCGACTGTTAGCTGACATCAGCCCAGCTATCTACTGGGATATTATATGTGATAGATAATGACCACTTTTGAGTGAATATGCAATTTATCCGAAGCTTTAGCCGAGGATTATTTGCATATTCACGAAAACAAGGTCATTATCTAACTTATGCCACTTGTTTTGTTTGTAGTTGTTTGATCACTTGCTTATGACGTTCTCCCCTTAAGACTTTTGTTTGCTTATTATATAAGATGTTCATTTGATTGTTGTGTTTTGTTTCATTGTTTTACTACAACTTGTAACCAGTCAAGTGTGACCATATTCTCCCAGGTATGTGCAATTTATCCCCCTGGAATCTTGGCCTCTGATTGGATGAAAAAGGTATAAATATATATAATTTTATTGACGGATGATGTCAGACAAGACATACATGTCACAAGTACAAAAGATAAAAGAAAATAAAAGCAAACAGAAAATAATCAAAAATAGGGAATACAACAAAGACTATAGTTACAGATGGTTCCAGCCACCAAATTGAAGTATTTACATAGAAGTTAACATTAGTTTAGCTGTTTATCCACTCCTTATAAAATCCAATCAGAATCCTGGATATTAACATGTTCAACCAAATACATTCCTTTTATAATGTGTACAATATAACTATTTACAGAATGATTTTACTTCAAAATAGAGCTAACTATATGTTAATAGGAAGTATATATATATATATATATTTACAGAGATTATCTGACTTCACTTCCAGAAAACAAAATCACAACGAGTTTTCATCATGGCAGTTCATGTAGGAAGTTTTAAAGTTCAGGATATATATGACTGCAATTTTTGGAGACGGATGAAGGCATTGTTTAAACATCAGCTTGTAAAAGAAATTTTCCTAGGTTTATCAGCACCTCAGGCTCCTTGGATGTCATTATGGCTTTAAATTTTCCCATGTTTTTAAGTGTATTATAGTTACCAATATATTTCCTTACTATCGTATTTAGATTTTCTCAAAATAAAGAGTAGCTTGGACAGGTCACAAGACAGTGTATTTCATCTTCAACTTCATTCAGATTACATTTTAAACAGGTTCTATCCTCAGCTGGTATTTTAGGCTTTTCATGTCTTCCTGTTTCTATATGGAGGTTATGTGAACTGATTCTAAATCTAGCTATCTTAATGCATGTTTTCTATTCAGGTTAAGAAGTAGATAAGGTTCTAATCTATAGTCAGTTTTATAATGTGTTTGTAAGTTCTTAGCTTATGAGGTTGCTGTGTCGTATTGTTAATTTCTGCGAACATTTGTTCTTGCTGTTTTTGGTAAAAGGGTGAGTTTAGCGGTTCTGCAGATATTGTGAAGATTGTTGTGACTATTTTCATAGAAGACTATACCACAAGTATTTAATATGTGGCTCACTCTGCCGAACCAGCTACTTCTACTACGTGTATGAAGATCTTTTGGAATATGAAAGCATCTCTTCTGTAATTTATCATCTGGCTATTTCTCCAGTTTTTTCCAATAATTTATCATTCTTACTTTTTGTCTAACATGTAGTGGAAATCTACCTGTCTCACTATATACAGCCAGAGTTGATGTTTGTTTTCTCACCTCTAACATATTCTTAAGATATCCCAATTGTAGCTTTTCTAAATCATTTATCGGTTTCTCGCCAGCCCACATTTCACTATTGTATTCTAAGATTGGTAGTATATCATATATAGGTGTCAAACATTTTTAAAGATAGTTCTGATAGTTTGGAAGTTATACATCCTAATGACTGCTTAGTGTCACCTTGTAGTGGAAATATTGCTTTTTTGGCCCGAGTCACAAGGTATTCGGTCATTTTACTGTGTAAGTTTCCCTTATTAGTCAACATATGTCAAGCACAAAAACACAGTTAGTCGTATTTGCTCCAGGAGTAAACCCAAACTGACAGGGGTCGTCAAGGATCAAGCTTCATTTTTATAATAAAGTCTACTATTAGGCAGGGAGTCAAAGATTTTTCCATTACAACGTTTATGGTTATTTTCCTGTAGTTGTCCGGATTGGTACGTGAGGTCCCCTTTTTTATGGAAGGCATTTATCAGTCAGACCATTGTGTAGGGTATTCACCTTTATCAAATATATAATTAAATATGGCACAAAATGGTGTTATGAAGCTGCAGGGCTGGCTGGCCCCTACACCAGGGAAGGTTTGCCCCTACATGTAGGAAGGGTTTGCCCCATGTAGGAAGGGTGGGCCCCACATGTAGGAAGGGTGGGCCCCATGCCCCCATCAGTCCTTCACCATGAAGTTGTTCCTGCACCGAAATCCCTAAGCTGAGATGCCCACAGCCTTGCCCGTTCTTTGCAAAGACAAAATAAGGATTTAATTAATTTTCTCAGTAATTATTTAGGAGCAAAGAGCCAATGCAATGCGGGCCTCTTTGCTCCTTAAATATATTATATGCACTTGGCCTAACATCAGCTGGCCTCACACAATTAAGCAGCCAGGACCGACCACTTCTGTAGCGACAGGCAAAATTTTGATCAGATTTTTGTTCTTTGTTGTATTATTTATTATTTTGATATAGCTGCAATTATTGTTTTATAACGTTCCTTGCAATTTGACTGTAGTTCGAGTTTCTGCCACTAGACTTTTTGCCTCGCTACAAGTGCGCCATCTAGCTGATATCAGAAGAATCAAAACAATGGTCGAGAAGTCAAAATGAATTTGTTGGTACAGAACATTGTGTTTTACACATAGTATGGCCATGCATTTCATCAAATGACTTTCCTAATGTAGTATAAAGTGAGTATGTCCAATATGCACACGTTTATTTCCTAAGTAAATGCCTGTCTGGTATGTAGAAAGGCATTTTTCCGTCACTGCTAACAAGCGGTATTATCGCTCAATTTAAAATAATTGTTTATTAAATCTGCGTTAATTTCGAAGATGCTAGATTAATTTTTGTTGAGTAATGTTAAAACGTATTTGATTGTTTCTATAAAGCTTAGCCCCCCCCCCCTCTACCTTGTAACCTTTAAGGTGGCTTGATACCCGTGAACTTTTGACAGGAATCCCTTTGAAAGTCGTCATATACAGCAGCAAAAATATGGAAAATAATTGGGGGGGGGGGGGGGGGGGGTCACTGTGCTAATTTTGAAATTTTGGGAGGTTTTCTATTCTGGTGCCTGAACCAATATGGCAATGGGGCCTAAAAAAAGTAACCTTTTCCTAATTATTTAATTGCTATACTGTAATTATACAATTTTTTAATGTAATTTCATCTGGTTTTTAGAGACCACTTTTCATTAGAAATACATAGATAATAATAATTTCAGGGGATCCGAAGAAAAAGCAAGCCAATTTCAAAAAGTCGACTAAATAATGAGGTGTAAAATATACCTTAAAATGCACTGAAAATACTGCTGCTACGATGCACTTTGCTTCAGCAAATCACAGCCAAGGGCAGGAACTATTGTTTCTTGCTTGGGGCTTTTGACAGAAGTTTTAAAATGAGTCTGTCTGCAGGAGCAGATCTATGAATTTGTGAAAGGGGCAAAGGCGCAATGATAGCGAGCACCAAGGACACAAAAAGCCCTTCTAGGGTCGATGCCATTAATTATGGCGATCAAAGGGTGGTGCGCACCCTAGAAATACCTATGATCTTTCAGAGAGCATTGTTGTGTGTAACAAAATGTACACTGAAGACTGGAATACATCCCACTGACTTGGTTTCATGGCAGCTGAACACTCAAATGGTGCCTGGATGGTCATTTAGACGAAAGATAAGGCATCTAGTACCATGAGTCCATAATATCGGGTCGTAGGCTGCCTATAAAATAATAAACGCCGTTACTGAGGGCATTCTGTGTATAGCCGTACTTATGTAATAAGCAGTTAACTGGACCTAATGCCCTGAATTAATGCCGTCATCTGTCACCGAGGCCACTTTAATTTAATAGACGGTAGTCGGGATTCGACGCTGGCCTAAATGCTGCCTCTAATTGAGAACATATAGTAATTGATTTGGATGGGATTATTGTCACTGATTCAAAGATTAGCCAAAGATTAACTGGTAAAAAAGAAAACTGGTGAGAATTATCGAGGTCCCAGATATGGATATATAGAGGTCTCTGCAGTCTATCATAGTGATGTACCAGTCTCTAGTGGGCTGCGACAACTAGATGTTTGCGAAGATTAAAAAGGAAAAGTATATAAAAATTACGCAGCAATCAACTGGTCATGATAATTTAGTAAATTGTGTACAATGTGTATTTATTGTTTCAGGTCTCTCTTCCATGATGCTAAGATGGCGGCAGATGTCGAGATGGCTGCGGAAATCAAGGTAGAATCACACGTAAATGATAACCAAGACGACGAAGCAGAAGACCATCACCGGGGAACTTCAAATAAAACAGTACGCTCAACGCAAAGAAACAAAACAGAAGATTTACGTCTGAGGTGTTTGGATTGTTTGCATCACTCGCCTGATCATCCAGATGTAAACAGAGCTTCGCCGACTCCTGATTTAAACCCAGCTGATGAGGAATCCTGTTCTATCTGTGGAAAAGAGATCCTGCAAGATGAAGGTCTGAAGGTAAACTCGACGTTAGGTACCAACATGAAGATGTACCACTGCTCGGAGTGCCCTAAATGGTGTCGAAGCAACAGCGATTTAAAGAAACACTTGCAGACCCACAATGGTGATACGCCATATTTTTGTGGCGTTTGTCAGAAAGGCTTCCGTTCCAGTAGGTCGTTGTGCAGACATACAAGGTCCCATGAAGGCCGAGAGAAACTTTTGCAGTGTTTTTATTGCGACAAGAGATTCGAATATAACTGCGAACGAGAAAAACATATGAGGACGCACACGGGAGACCGGCCATATCGATGTCCACAGTGTCACATGGCTTTCGGATTAAGTTGCAACTTACGACGACACATGAAGACGCACAATTCAGACGAGACGTTCTTATGTCCAGACTGCAATAAATGCTTTACATCAAAAAGGAGTTTAAGCAGACATTTTAAACTTATACACAGCGGTGATACTTCTCATAAATGCAAACTGTGCGGCATGGGTTTTCCCTGTTCACAATATCTAGTCAAACACATGAAGAAACACGCTAGAGGAAAAATCGCATGCGATCCTGTGGCCGCAATGGCAGCCATGAAAGAAAAGTTAGACAGTTCTGCGATGTTGACTTCTTCCAATGATCTCGACGAGTCTTCTCCGTTCGATATTGATTCGCTCACTTACAAATGTTACGTTTGCCACTTGCTATTTTCGACCCAAGAGGAGGTGATAGCTCATTTGGAAACGCATGACATCCAGAACAATAGCATCTTTCCAGGAATGCAGCCAAAGAAAACTGATGAGACTGTTCCAAATATAAAGGTTCCAAATGTGACCGTTTCAGAAGAGACTTCATCCAACGTCGAAACGGACACTGAAGAATCTGCTGATAGTCCATAAGATGAAACTTGCATTAAATTTGTTACTATTATTGACCACGTCTTAAATACTTACCAAGAATTACTAATACTGAGATGATTTAGTCCCAAGTAGAATACGCATAATTTATTTGAGTTTTTATCTTTTAGTCAAGATATTAATCAAACTTTATGAATATTGCGTTACATCTGATGTTACCGTACTATGTTGCAGTTTTCTAGAAATTGAATAGTTTTTGAGTTTGATTGTATTATACCACAGGTGGTCTGATTTTTCATAATGATTTTGTCGGTAATTGTTTTCTTTAGTCATTAATTAGATTGGGGTAATTTGCAACGGATGATAAACTTTGATTACCAATATTCTTAAATGATTTGAAATTGCTTAAGTCCCACAATTTTTGTTCCGAGTGTTGTCTTCCAGTCAAGATGTTTTAATCTTTATGAATTGTATAATATCTATAATATGTTACATAACTATGTTAAGTTTCTTTAATGTTTAGGGTGTGACAAACTAGTTCCTAATTTTGAATTACTTTTTATAATCTACTTGTCAGCTGTTCTTTTTTTGGTGTAATTTACAACACTAAATTACCTTTGTATCTTAACTTTGGTTGAACCAAAAGTTTGCGATTTTTGTTTGAAATAATTATGCTCAATGAGAGTAAATTGTTGATATATATATATATGTTCAATTGTTCATACCTGTTGTGGTGCTACCTAATACTTACTTACTAGTCTATATAATAAATTACTTTTAAGTGTTCATAACTAATATTATCTTTTTGATGTTAGTAGATTGATATTTATTATAATTTAAAAATCTTGAATGAGCAATATCTGATTGCAAAATGGCTGATTAATGTGCAATGATTAAAAAAGATCGAAATTATTTAGTAGTACTAATTATTTTAATTTATCTTTGAAGAATCTTCAAGGAGATTAAAGTCTAGTTATACCAGCGAGCATTGAGTTCAATTCTCAGTTTCTACTGAGACAAAAAGAAAAAGTTTGTATTATATTGGTGGGAGCGCATTTCCTGGCTGCATTAAAGATATGGAGGATATGCTCCTATATATATGAGAATATATAGGAGCATATCCTGCATATCTTTAATATGACTACTCTTGGCATAGACCGAATGTACAGTCTAATGTCTCAATACTCCTGGGTCTGAAGCTTAGTCAGCTTATATGACCAGCTGCTGTGGGCAGATGTAATGATGAGATGATGAGGCTGCTTGGAGTCCACACCATGTTACACATTTACCCTTTACTTGCCTCAGCATAGACATCAAGGCTGCTTTGGTGAAGGGGGCATCAGTGGAGAAGCATTCATTGTCCGCAATTAAATGGCAATTGATCATAAAAGATATATTTTATTTAAAGTGATATGTAAGAACAAATAACATAAACAGAAGCTTTTGATCGACTAGATTAAAACGAAATGACAAATGAAATATGTACCGATGAGGAGTGAAAACTATAAAAAACCAGATTAGATTAATATATAATAAAAGCAAATAGACATAATTCATAAAGTGCTCATGTGGTGACTGATGAAGAGGCACAGACTACCTTATCCCTTCCCCTAGTGCTATAGCGCCTTGCGGGCCTGGCACACTGACTTCTATGTTAGTCAGAAGTCTGAGAAGAGGCAGGCTAGCTCACCTTCAGTGTTCACGGTAAGCACTAAATAGCTGCCGGTCTCAAGGACCAGCTGTGTGGGAAAGCTGCTGGTCATTGAGCAAACCTACTGGTCCCTACCAGGCCATAAAATTAGCCTTTCATTCAGACCTGCCGGTCCCCAGGACCGGGAAATTACCTAACCTGTCGGCCCTGCCTTCAAGCTGCCAGTCAGGACCGACGGACCGGCCCTGAATTCGAATACTTTTTTGGACACTGAATGGGCCAGCCAGAAGGGGCCTACCTTTCCCGCAAAGGGCTGATTAACCTTCTTGACTGGGACCAACTTTCCTGGTGATCCAAAGGGTCCTGTCTCCATGGCTGCAGTGGCTGGGACCAACTATCCTGGATAGCTGCTTCCTACGTGGTTTGGGCCAAACTTCCAGTAAATGACTAGGGCCAACCTCCCTGTTAAAGGGTCCCAGCTGGGGGCCAGCTTGGGTCCTGGGCCTCAGCGTCCTGGCTAACTTTATCTTTGTGCTAGTGAAGGGGCCTTATCGCAGGCAGGGGGGCCAACCGACCTAACATGTGCAGAAAGAGTGACAGCAAGTAACCAACATCCAATGTAAATGCTTGGTGCACAAACATGCCAAATGTAAATTTAATGTGAAATATATTTGAAATACCAATCTCTCTCATGATGAGGAAATCAATTACATTTTTCTCATATTTTTTTTTTGGGCTTAGGAGGAGGGGGGAGGACCTTATGTTGGCCCTGGTTTTGCATATATACCGACCATAAATCTATAAATAAAGATAATTTGATTTGATATAACGATCCGCAATCCGTTGTTCCGCACAAGTAGACTGCTCCGCCACCTCATGCCCGCGTTTTACAGTTACTCAGAACTGCTTCCGGTTTTCCGTCAAGATGGTTTTGGACGATTCTCTGCTTCACAACATGTGAATTTAATTCCCCTACTGGTCTTGAGTGGTCACATTAATCAGAAAACATGGGACTGAAAGCCTTTGAACTGGTTCCAGCCATTGAGCGGCTGAATTTGATGTCGGACAAAGCTCAAACGAAAGTAAGTCGGTGGATGCCATAACGGGGGAGGGGCAAAAATGTCAACATTGACTGTGACAATTGCTCATTGTGACAGCTACCGCTGTCAAAATCATTAACAGATAGCATTGTCAGTGGATTGAGTGTAGTATAGTTGTAATAACTGATGTGAGTCAAAATTATTCATTTTATTTCTTGCAATATTTTGTCTCTTATTGAAGAGCTTTGAAGCTTATGCCATGGCTTAAACTTAATTAACAAGCAAACTGCTATAAATCTCTGAAAATTGCAGCGAGTAATGGCAGTCTGCAATATATTGAATAGATGCACGTTTTGAGTAGTATTGATACATTGATATCGTGAATAAATAATCATATATGATAACATTAATTGTATGCACTGTGTTGAATACTTTCAGATCGAGTGCTTAGAATGTTGTGAAAAGGATCTGTATATTGGAACTAATGACTGGTGAGTGAATAAGATATGAAAATAATAATGAATCAGAGAAAAATGCTCGGCCCAAAGAAGAATTACCAAAAAATTAAACCTTACTACTTTTTATTTTAGTTTTGTAATCCGCTACCATGTGAAAGAAGGTCAACAAGCAACAGGGAAAGTCATTTTTAACTGCACGAGAGAAGGACACAAATACTTGGCACTGGTGAGGGTTTTTCTGATAAAGATGTGTCGTTCATGCATTCTTTGTGTTATATACACTGCTGTAGCTTCTTTTCTGAACGGGTGGGGGCCTAGCTCAGTGGTAGCGCTTGGCTTCCAACCACTGGGTCCCATGTTCAATTCCCGGATGAGCCAAAGTTGGCAGTGGTTCCTGGCTGTCCTAATTAACCCATCAGGTGCGGAAATACAGGGCGAAAAGCCCTGATCCACCCACCCACATCTTTTCTGAACAAATGACACCATATTGTGATAAGACGACTGCCGTCCTTGTACCGGTCTAGGTGTGCTTTTGATTTCAGGATTAGAACCAAGGTGTGGTCCAGGTACTTAGCAATGATAAATTAGTGGTTCTAGTTTAATTGTTCAGCTTAGCTACTGGCTAGTCTGAAAGCCACAGATATTTGTCTGTTGCTTCTGTATCAATACCTTGATAACTGTTTCTGCATGAATAGATCTAATTGGTACCAGTCTATATGCAGGTGTCCCTCATCAGTTATAGTAACTGCACAGATTTCGAACTCTGCCAAGGGTCTTTGCAAATATCCTTAATCTTCCTTCTATCTAGTCATGCACTGGGGTAATTATTCTCGCTTGCTTGTTCTTGAGGTTTTGATGCATTACTCATATGCAGTTACAGTGGTGGTTATTTTGAAACACATGGAGAAACAAGCTTGGTTATAAGTTTTCAATATATATTTTCAAAGATAACCATACAACTTCTAATATTCAATATTTCTACAATAATTGATGTTAAATTCCATCAAATTGAATCTGGATTACATTATCTTCAGCTAATCATCATTCGGTAAGATAAATTCAACAAACAATTCTTGAACATTTAGAATACTACATTCATGCAATGATTGACTTTAATTTCTATCAATCCTACTCTCAGATTAACTATCTTCAGCTAGATACTAATTAATAGCACAGTTTCTTTGTACAGTTTCTGGACATCTAAATTGCAATGTCCCTGTAATGCTTGATTTTGGATTCTCTCAATCTTACTTTCAGTTTAACTGTCTTCAGTTAATCATTAATTGATCACACAATTTCATTACACAGTTTCTGGACATTCATACATTCAAATCTGATTCCCCAAATGGTTGTACACCCACTTAATGGTAGATTCTATGGCAAGAAAGTCACACACTCACCCCTAATAGCTAGGCCAAAAATGCATCATTAACCAAGTGACCAAAAATCGTTAGCACCTGGGTTTAATCACACATGATTGGAGGTTGGTCTGCTATATAAATATTCGAGATGCTGATAGTAAATTTAAACAGTGTCTACACCTTATAATTTGGTATAGTGGGAAATTTATATTAAAATAGTAAATACCTAGGTTTCAATTAGACATACATGAATTTCATAACAATGCACGAGTGAAAAATACACTAGTGTCTTTCCCCCAAAAACATGTAACAGAGCCCCAGTAGTTGGCTGCACTCTCTTGAAACAAGGCCCTATTCCCATCAATGATATATACTTATTATTCCCCATAAACATACGGCAAAGCCTTGATCTCCCAGAGTCATACTCTCTTAGAACAATGTACCTGGTTGTAACAGTTTAGCTAGCAATTATCTTTCGTATGTGTATGACAAGGCCGTACCTTCCTGAAACAATACTCCAAACTTTCTTAGGAGTTCAACTAATGTTCCTCATACACACCGACAAAGCCTTAGCACTCGAACTATACTCTCTTAAGATAATTTCCTATTACAAAGGTATCAATATAGATTGTCCCCCATATGTTTATAGCAAGGTCTCAGAATTCTTGTGCTCTAAACCTTCTTGAAATAATTCATTGACGTAAGTTGCCACTAAACTAATTGTTCCTTACACATTTATGGTAAGGACCTAGCCTATTGCTACTCCTTTCCAAGACAAAACACTTTAAACAGACTCAAATTTGACTCACCAAATGCACTAACTTATCAGACTTATAGTTGAAAAGAAAATTGCACTTACTTTGTCCTAAAGGATTTGACAGAACTCAGTTAGGCTGAAGTTACTGAAGGCTCCTTGGACTTGCTGACTTCTGGGTTTAGCTTTACCACAGCCGCTCTGATCCCACCTGGTTCAGGATTTCCTCGGTTCCACTGACCAAGAACCATCAGCTGTCCTCTGCTTTTATGCAAACTCTGGCCAGGGTTCCTATACTGGGGTACACCCTGGTGCCAGTTTCTGACTGTGTTTAATGCCCCTCCTCCCCTCTATTCTAGTGTGTCTCTGCTAGCTTAGCATTCCCTCTAGGCTAGAGTTTCAGCTATTCCCACAACTATTCCTTACTTGGCTTCAGGTTTTGTCAGGTAGCTCTCTATAGTTCATAGCCTGCCTAGTGTGTTTCTATAGTGCATTTTCTCAATCAATTCCTGCCTAAATAGTGGTTCTATTTGCTAAGGCTTGGTGTTTTTTATTCATCTCATCATCCTAGTTCCTGTTATCATTAATTGGTTAACTCTACTTACTTTTCCTCTCTCATTATGATTTTTATTCTAATTCTTATCTGTATAATATTCACAACCCATGCATTCTCCAGTGTCTTTGCTCATATAGACTCTGTTTACATTATATTTCAAACTAATACAAGTTTTTGTCTATGGCTTCTTAGATATCTATATACATATATATAATTCACAATAATTGCAGTTCCTTAGGTCTCTCTATTCATAAGTCTGTTGTGTGGTCATCTGGGGCCTTATTTGGCTGGTCATCTGTCTGATGAGTTTGTCAGTAGGTGGATTTCCTTCCTTCTTGCTTGGTGCTGCCACCTAGTGGATTGTAGGAGTTCGTCTTGGTCTGTTCCAGGGACAGCTGGACCTCCTCCTGACATTGTTCATTCAATACAGTATTTTGCTCCTATTGAGTTTAACATGATTGTATTATTTATTGACTATACATTCTGCCTGATAATTGCTATTCTTGCATAATACAATCCTTTTTATTACATTAATTGGTCAGCTATACAGTCTACATGACATCCCCCATACTCCCCTGAAAAATTTTGAGTTTGCTGTCTTCCTGGCAGCAATCCGAAATTTTTATAAAAATGCTTTTTGTATTATTGATGGCCATTAATCACCTGTCATCCTGTGCACCTGCGGTCGTTTTGCTTTGCCTTCATGTCTTATAAGAGTTATTATCGCGGTTTGTCCATTAAGTCTGGTAACTATCACGTCCCCTAATGACTCATCTGGTTCCGCTTTTGTTGGCTTTGCACACGGTGAATTCCGCTACATGTCGCCTGTTGCTGTTAGTGCCCCAAGCGCTCGCTGGGGTTGCTGTGGTTTTTTCTTCCCGCCCTTTTGGCTCCGGTGCCTCCTTGGGGTCACACGGGGGTCGAGTCGGGGTTTTTAGGCGGCAATTTGCGCTTGGTGCTGACGCTCCCTGTGCTGGTGTGACTTGAGGTTAATGGCCCATTTAAGGCAGTTTTGCTTATGGCAATGTTTGTAAAGTGTTTTATCTTTTTAATAATTCTCAAATTTGATTTTTTTTCTTAACGTGAGGATGAAGGATGTCAGTAAAAAGGTTAAAAAAAAAAAATTTATTTTCGACATATAAGTTACTGTGTTGATATTCCTGAAATATATTAGTGTACATACATATATACAATTGTATCAACCAGCAGCTTATTTGTGAGGTGAGTGTGTTTCAATTCTCTTACCATACCTGATCCCCCCATTTATATTTTCAATTGACCTCTTGTCACCTTGTAAGATAACAAGAAATCACTTCATAGTATCAAGTTTGTGAACATGGCTTTGTCTTTTGTTTTCTCTGCTGCTTTTGTTTGTCAGGCTGCCTAAAATACATGGTAAATGTATCATAGTTTTCTTAAGATAAATACGAGTGAATAAGTGACATTTATGTCAATTTCTGGTTATGGAAACAGCTCATGTTCAGTTAAAGGTGTTGTGTTTTTAAATTCACACATTTTTAATTGAAAGTTCACTCTGTTTAGACTCAGTCATCTTCAAAGATTATTGCATTAGTTGGTTGTATATCAGGCATTTTTTGCAATTTGGGTGGCCTGGCAGCATTTTTTGCAAGGAGTGATTTACTACCCAAAAACTGCTCTCTCAGCCAGATGACATTTTGAGTATTTTAATTTTTAAAGAGATTGTTGTCTTTATGGTTTACCTGAAAGAAAGACGTTTTTGTAAAGCATATTGATACAGGGTTTGCCTTTGCAGGTGTAAAATATGCGCATCTGATGGCCACGGCAGAAAAAGGTGTTAATGGTGTCTGTTTCGTAAACCACTTGGGGATATTTAGGGGATCAACATTTCATTAATTGTACATTCAGAAAAGCAAAAGCAAACATGACAACTGACTCAATCGTAATGGTGATCAAATGGTGGTTTCTTAAAAAATAGTGTTAGAAATATTGCTAACATCTTGTCAGTGGGGTTGGTAAATATGCTTTGCTGTATGATTTGATTGACAAATGTGCTCATACCCAGTTTGTCAGATTCATGGGCTACCCGTCTGGGCTAAATAAGGGCTTCTCTAATAAGGGTGGCACATATCATTACGGTGGTCCAGACATCAGAGTGGGGCACTGTCTTGGGCACTTGGGTTGGTCCATTCGAGTTTTCATACATAAATGCCCACAACAGATTGGTCTATAACTCTGCCCCAGTTGCCCAGATCAGTTGGATAGCCCTGTGCCCTTCTTCTTTTATTCTGAAACATATATAATATAGACACAAAATTGGGATCGTAGGCATGCATCTCCTAGCATCCTACGATATCCCCCACAACACTTTGTGTTTTACCACAAAAACACAAACAATTCCTAAAACATGCACACGATGAACATTGTCACTATTTCCGGCAGTGCAGTGCTCAGTCATACAGATTCCCAAGCAAACTCCCTAAATGTCAGACCAGCGTTGTAGTTTCCAAATATCCAAATTAGGTGCAGTTTGTAAGCCAGTTGATGTCAACGTACATGTTCTCAAAAGTCTCACAATAGGTGCAGTTTGTAAATCCATTGATTGCAATGTAAAAGTTCTCAAAAGTTCCATATTAGGTGCATTTTGTAAATCTATTGCTTTCACTCAGTGACTCCCAATTTCAGCTCTGTCAACTGTTCTTGTAATGTCTTAAAGAAGGATCAGAAACTTTGGAGAGTTTCTGATGATTCAAGGCAGCCTTCTTTTTGCTCGATTTCTCCGTAATTGTTCTTTCCGCAGCATGGCGGGTCACAGTCTTGGCATCAATTTGTAACTTCAATTTGTCTTTTTCTGCAATGACTTGGTTTTGCTGCTTGTTGATGTGATCCACGGAGTCCTTTAGCTCTCAAATGCTGGCTGCAACAAGTTAATTTTCATTTGTGTGTCGGCCGAGTTTACTGGATGAACACAGCACTCTCTTGTAGATCTGTGTAAAATGTTGGGATCTGCCCTTCAGGGGTAATTTGAGACTCTGTATGACTATTGCACTGTAACTCCATCAGACATCTTCCCGATCCATTGTCCAGCAGACGGATGTTACATGATATTGTTTACAACAGACATGTCACTGATACTGTATTCATAATTATATAAAATCACAATAAATGCATAAATTTACAATCAAAACATTTGCTTTTAATACTATTGTTGAACTATCATGAATGCCCAGTAATGGTACACAGGTACATATGATTAAATTTTCAGAGATGTCTCTTATCATTTTTCCCTCCCTTAGTCTTTCCCTTATCTTTTATCCCTCTGTCCTCCAATCTGCTCACAGCGACCACCAAATTTAAACCCAACCTTGGCCATGAATTCAAACAACCAAACCCCAAACAATAAAAAAATTTACATAATGATTGCTGGTGGAATATTACTGGCACCTGCCAGCTAGTGAAAGTGAAACACCTTTCCTAATCTATTCTACAGCCCCCCATACCTTATCCAACCAGCAGTTTATCCACACTGCTGTCGGACCTCTTTCCTTTCCATCCCAGCATTTTCCCAGGCTGATCACTTTTACACCACCTCATCATTATATCCTAGATGCATTCTCATTTAATATTAACCATTTATAATAACTACAACCCAAATACATGTAATGATTGCCAGTGACCTCAATCAGCATGAACCATCGTGGCCCATTCTGTCCACCCATGATACCTGCTGATGAATTCACCTCATCATTACTTTATTCATAATATTTTCCCTTCCCCATCTACTGTTATGAACCCAGGCCCAATTATCCAGCTGCATGATGCAGCCTACTTTGACATTTCTTACTCATACAGTTGCTGGTTACAGTTTGCAGGGCAGAGTATTCATCCCTTTCTTATTTACCCCAGCCTGTTTGCAAAGGCTCATTAGTGTATGCGATATTCTGCATATATATATATGTACCCCACGGCACTGAGATTGTGTCAGGACTTGTTAAAAATGTTACATTAAATTAATTACTAAGTAATTCACCCCAAATTTCCCAAAATGTGTAGTTGCAGCAGACCAAATTATATAATTTTATTCTTACCATAGCAATATGATAAACCCATGTGCCTGACACCATCTCTAGGCCTAGTCTATTTTGGTATACCCGAATTATAACTTGGATTCATTGTATATCTGTTAAATTCATTTGATAGTACATGCAATTTATCATTGTTATCCACTATATATATTTTGTATTATTGTTTAAATATTGTAATGTTGTCATTAATGGATGCAAATATCAATAGTTAATTTTGTCATGCCAAGGAGGAGTATATTTTACATCCGGCCAACTGTTGTGCTCATATATATTTAAAGTGACAGAAATATCTACAAGACACAGTGAAAACATAAAAAAAAAACACTCTGAATGATTAGGAGAATTAAAGGAGTAATAATATTAGAGAAATATTCATATTGTTACATGCTGATAATTTTAATAAGTCTATGTTGGTCGAAATTTTTTTTTTTTTTTTTTTTAGGAAATGGGTTTAATACAACGCAGGAATTTAAATAAGAAAATGGTGCTCCATTGGTTTCCTGAAACAGACTTAATCACAAGTTATATATGCAACCCCTGCAGCTCCCCCAACACATGTGGGGTTCAAATCAGCACCCCTCATGGTTCTCACCTCAGGTAAACCCCAGTGCATTGGCAAGAAGGGTTGGGAGTGCTCCAGGGTTAATTAGCTGCTGCTGCTGCTGCTGTTATATATAAATTATAGGTAGGCTAGAAGAGCAATCTATCCAATGTTAAGCCTTTATGAAAATTTCTCATTACCACATTAAGACAATATCATTTGTAACTATTCTAATATATTGATTGACATTAATGTAGTATTAAAAAGGGAAGCACTGATCTATTTCAATTTAAAATTAACTCTATAGGTGAACATAAAAATTAATACTTTCAACATAAATAAAACATACAATAGGAAACTCAGGCAGTGATAACATTAAGGGCAGCAATTAATAATTTCTCAAAGTGACCTATCTTTTAGCATGTTACAACAATGTCTGTTTAACATTTCATTTTGAATTTAAAAATAATTTTTTATTTTTTTTATTTATAAATTTATATTTTCAGAAATGTTCTTAGTTTTAGTTTAGTACGCAATTAGCTCTTCCATTGTTAAGTCCCATTATTTCTTAAAATGATTTCTGCTGCTTTAAAATTTATCGTTGTGCAATTATCATATTTGTGAGCAAAACTAGTTTTTGGTATTAATCTCCATCCATCTTGATACATGCAAGAAGGTTTCCCAGATACTAGTAGTCTTAACAAAATTAAAACATAATTTACCTAAAAACACACTAAAAGTATCTATAATGCACTCATTCAACCTCATTTAACATATGCTACCACTGCCTGGGTTAACTTACAAAAATAGTGCACTAAAGGGATTAAATTTACCCCCCCCCCCCCCCCCCCCCAAAAACCAATTAGAACCATTAATCAAGGAAGAATATAATAGCCACACTGAATTTCTGCTCAAAACTTCAAAAATCCTCAAAGTAAATGATTGCTCTAAGGTAAATTGTTGTGAACTGTATCATAAAAACCTTAATGGCATGCTACCAAATCACCATAGATCACAGCTATTAACGAAAGCTGAACATTTACAGAAACATACCCGCCATTTACATGATATACATATTTTCCCATAAAAACTGAATTAGATAAAAGGCTCCTGGATTATAATGTTGGTACAGTTTGGAATAACTTGCCAGAAAGCCTCAAGTTATTAAGTAAAGAATCACACTTTTCCTTTCCCAAACAGTTAAAGAAATTTTACCTTTCTCAATATCAGGATAATTGTAATGTAGAAAAACTGTTACACATGCAATAGATAAATTCATCCAATTTTATCTCTTTGTCAAACCTTCTTCCTTCATAAATCTAGAATTAATTTCCTTATTGATATTTGTAATTGGCATATATTGCAACTGCTGATATTTGAAATTTGCATGTAAAATGTAACTTGTGACATGACATGTATTCCTGTTTACTCTAATCACCATACTTTCCCAGCATTGCTGTAATGTATAGACCCAGGTAACTTAAATAATATAATTAAATTTATTTGGTGTCTTGTAATATAGTGTTTCAAATATGACTGTAATTCCCGAAAAATTTACTAAATTCTCATTCTAATTCTAATGTAAGCAAAGATGCTGTCACACCTGTTAATTCACAGAGCTCAGCTGATTAATACCATTTATAATTGTGAAACATTAACTGAGTAAAGTTTACACTTTCAGGAGAGTTTTTAGTTAATAAATAATAGACAATGGAGCACTAAAAATGTGCATGAAACTATAACTATCTAAATATCTAAATATCTATCTATCTATCTATCTATCTACCGATCTATCCATCTATCTATCTATCTATCTATCTATCTATCTATCTGTCTATCTATCTATCTGTCTGTCTATTTATCTATCTATCTATCTATCTATCTACCTATCTATCTATCTATCTATTTTAAATTCAAATTTTGTCAAATTCTATAGTGTCTATTCATATGAAGTCTATAACATGTTTGTTGGTTTTTTTTTTATATTCATAAGAATTTAAATTTCGAAAGATAATTGTGTATCTCACATAATATGAGATCATTATGCCACTTTTCAGTGCTACTTTAATTTCATTAATTAATACATTGTTGATATAAACTTTTTCTGGCAGTTTTTCTTAATTCTACTGTTACTCTCTTATTTCTTACTAATTAGTTTACTCTCTTTTGGCCTTAATTGCCCCTGCTGTGCGGTGTGCGTTTTCCCTACCGCCTTGCCACGCTATTCTTACTACCTATCGCTCAGCTGTCACCCTCTATCTTCTCACTTAGTTATCTGGCTTGTCTGATTGATTTCTCTCCCGGGGTTTTCTAATCTAGTTGCTCATTATTTTGCCCTTGTGGCTTGTATGCTAGTTATTTCTGGCGCTCTTGCCAGCGTGAGTCTATTCCTAATCTAAACCCTCTTATCTCCGGCACCCTCACTAGCGTCAGTCTATTCTCAATTTTAATCTCTTTGCATTTTATCATATAGTACCTTTCCTGTTGCTTGCACACCTAGATTTTGATCTTTAATTTAACTTATTGCTTTACGCTGTTAAATGCCCGGATTAACTCCACCATGTGATAAGACGACTGCCGTCCTTGTACCGGTCTAGGTGTGCTTTTGATTTCAGGATTAGAACCAAGGTGTGGTCCAGGTACTTAGCAATGATAAATTAGTGGTTCTAGTTTAATTGTTCAGCTTAGCTACTGGCTAGTCTGAAAGCCACAGATATTTGTCTGTTGCTTCTGTATCAATACCTTGATAACTGTTTCTGCATGAATAGATCTAATTGGTACCAGTCTATATGCAGGTGTCCCTCATCAGTTATAGTAACTGCACAGATTTCGAACTCTGCCAAGGGTCTTTGCAAATATCCTTAATCTTCCTTCTATCTAGTCATGCACTGGGGTAATTATTCTCGCTTGCTTGTTCTTGAGGTTTTGATGCATTACTCATATGCAGTTACAGTGGTGGTTATTTTGAAACACATGGAGAAACAAGCTTGGTTATAAGTTTTCAATATATATTTTCAAAGATAACCATACAACTTCTAATATTCAATATTTCTACAATAATTGATGTTAAATTCCATCAAATTGAATCTGGATTACATTATCTTCAGCTAATCATCATTCGGTAAGATAAATTCAACAAACAATTCTTGAACATTTAGAATACTACATTCATGCAATGATTGACTTTAATTTCTATCAATCCTACTCTCAGATTAACTATCTTCAGCTAGATACTAATTAATAGCACAGTTTCTTTGTACAGTTTCTGGACATCTAAATTGCAATGTCCCTGTAATGCTTGATTTTGGATTCTCTCAATCTTACTTTCAGTTTAACTGTCTTCAGTTAATCATTAATTGATCACACAATTTCATTACACAGTTTCTGGACATTCATACATTCAAATCTGATTCCCCAAATGGTTGTACACCCACTTAATGGTAGATTCTATGGCAAGAAAGTCACACACTCACCCCTAATAGCTAGGCCAAAAATGCATCATTAACCAAGTGACCAAAAATCGTTAGCACCTGGGTTTAATCACACATGATTGGAGGTTGGTCTGCTATATAAATATTCGAGATGCTGATAGTAAATTTAAACAGTGTCTACACCTTATAATTTGGTATAGTGGGAAATTTATATTAAAATAGTAAATACCTAGGTTTCAATTAGACATACATGAATTTCATAACAATGCACGAGTGAAAAATACACTAGTGTCTTTCCCCCAAAAACATGTAACAGAGCCCCAGTAGTTGGCTGCACTCTCTTGAAACAAGGCCCTATTCCCATCAATGATATATACTTATTATTCCCCATAAACATACGGCAAAGCCTTGATCTCCCAGAGTCATACTCTCTTAGAACAATGTACCTGGTTGTAACAGTTTAGCTAGCAATTATCTTTCGTATGTGTATGACAAGGCCGTACCTTCCTGAAACAATACTCCAAACTTTCTTAGGAGTTCAACTAATGTTCCTCATACACACCGACAAAGCCTTAGCACTCGAACTATACTCTCTTAAGATAATTTCCTATTACAAAGGTATCAATATAGATTGTCCCCCATATGTTTATAGCAAGGTCTCAGAATTCTTGTGCTCTAAACCTTCTTGAAATAATTCATTGACGTAAGTTGCCACTAAACTAATTGTTCCTTACACATTTATGGTAAGGACCTAGCCTATTGCTACTCCTTTCCAAGACAAAACACTTTAAACAGACTCAAATTTGACTCACCAAATGCACTAACTTATCAGACTTATAGTTGAAAAGAAAATTGCACTTACTTTGTCCTAAAGGATTTGACAGAACTCAGTTAGGCTGAAGTTACTGAAGGCTCCTTGGACTTGCTGACTTCTGGGTTTAGCTTTACCACAGCCGCTCTGATCCCACCTGGTTCAGGATTTCCTCGGTTCCACTGACCAAGAACCATCAGCTGTCCTCTGCTTTTATGCAAACTCTGGCCAGGGTTCCTATACTGGGGTACACCCTGGTGCCAGTTTCTGACTGTGTTTAATGCCCCTCCTCCCCTCTATTCTAGTGTGTCTCTGCTAGCTTAGCATTCCCTCTAGGCTAGAGTTTCAGCTATTCCCACAACTATTCCTTACTTGGCTTCAGGTTTTGTCAGGTAGCTCTCTATAGTTCATAGCCTGCCTAGTGTGTTTCTATAGTGCATTTTCTCAATCAATTCCTGCCTAAATAGTGGTTCTATTTGCTAAGGCTTGGTGTTTTTTATTCATCTCATCATCCTAGTTCCTGTTATCATTAATTGGTTAACTCTACTTACTTTTCCTCTCTCATTATGATTTTTATTCTAATTCTTATCTGTATAATATTCACAACCCATGCATTCTCCAGTGTCTTTGCTCATATAGACTCTGTTTACATTATATTTCAAACTAATACAAGTTTTTGTCTATGGCTTCTTAGATATCTATATACATATATATAATTCACAATAATTGCAGTTCCTTAGGTCTCTCTATTCATAAGTCTGTTGTGTGGTCATCTGGGGCCTTATTTGGCTGGTCATCTGTCTGATGAGTTTGTCAGTAGGTGGATTTCCTTCCTTCTTGCTTGGTGCTGCCACCTAGTGGATTGTAGGAGTTCGTCTTGGTCTGTTCCAGGGACAGCTGGACCTCCTCCTGACATTGTTCATTCAATACAGTATTTTGCTCCTATTGAGTTTAACATGATTGTATTATTTATTGACTATACATTCTGCCTGATAATTGCTATTCTTGCATAATACAATCCTTTTTATTACATTAATTGGTCAGCTATACAGTCTACATGACAATATACACTTAGACTTTAGTCTTTACGACAGTAGTGACATACAAGTATAATAATCGAACAAAACAGCCCAACAGTGGACTTATTAGTCACTATTTGCTTAGCTTGTTTCTTATTCAATAAATGTATTCAATTAATGTATATATATTTAGCTTTATCTTAACCATTCATCAATTTTCTGATCATGTATATATTTTATGTTATGCTATTATTTCACAACCATTATTGTTCTAATACTTGAAATTGCATGTATTGTTAAAATTGTAGTTGTTCAATTTGTAGTATTTGTTCATTGTGTATGACGAATGTATCTAACCATGATTCCAAAACGTCAATAAAACATTATATTATATATATATTTGCAGAAGAAACCTGTGTTACAAATTAAGACAGCTTCGGCTCTTAATCGAATCCTGGTCCTCTGTGATAACAATATTCTTATGCTCAACATGGCTGATTTAGAAGTGAGTATTAAAGAGAACTTGTTACGAACAAATTCAAATGTATCTGCATCTGCATGAACTTGGAAATAACCACTCGCCAGCATTAAGAAAATATTTTTAAACTGAGCTTTGCAAATATAATCAATGACATTTGGGTTTAAAAGACATTTCACACCTTTTTGATATTAACTGACTTATGTATTTTCTTTTTGGTTTACAGATTATTACAACAGGGAATACTAAAGTTAAAAACGTGTCTTGGTTTTGTACGAATCCCAATCCCACCAAAAGTAATCCATTTAGCATTGAGGTGAGTTTGACTTTATTACAAAAACTTATTTATATTAGCAATGATAAGGTAAAGTGAAGACAAATTTTAGCCTTTGCTATTTGTGATTTGATGTATACATATATATAGATTTTATTGACATGTAAAATATCATAAGTGATACATATGTCATTCAGTTAAAAGATAACATGAAAGAGACATTAATGTAAATACAGAAAGCAATAAAATTTCAATAATCAAGGTTCCAGCCACCAAGTTAACTTATAATACGTGTTTAAAATCCACATACACAATAGAAAAAAAATACAAGCCGCTAATAAAAACATTTCACTCTTAAAGTCCAAAACATGACAAGCACATCATAACTAATAAACTAATAAACTAAATTAATAACTGTGTGGATACAGGAGATGGTTTTCTCTACACATCGGCTTGAAGGAGAAACTTTCCTAAACTATTTAATAACTCAGGTTCCTTGTTTGTCATTATTGCTGTAAACTTAGTTATATCATCTAGAGACAAGAAGTTGTTAATAAATTTAGTTGCATTCAAAAAAAGGTTAACACGGTGTTGCTCATTACCAGGACAGACAATCAAACAGTGAATTTCTTCTTCTACAAAGTTTAACGTACACATTTCCGGTTTCTATTTGGAGCAGGAATTATTGGTTTATGGTGTTGACCTGTTTCAATCTTCAGGCTATGTGAACTTGTCCTAAATCTAGCTATTTTAGTTAACACTTTGCGAATTTGTTGCAATTCAAGA
The DNA here is from genome assembly GCA_932294295.1 of Alitta virens. NCBI lineage: Eukaryota > Metazoa > Annelida > Polychaeta > Phyllodocida > Nereididae > Alitta > Alitta virens. The sequence continues at coordinate 2,636,203 of OW028581.1, forward strand.
TAAGGTTCTATTCTACAATCAGTTTTAAATAGTTTATATGTCCTAAGTTTTGGTTGTTGTGAACTGTCATTTATTGCATTTATAAGTCGCTCATCTTCGGCTTCATAGAGTCTTAGTTTCACTGTGTTAGAGATATTATCAATGTCTCTATACAGTAGTTAGGTTGATAATGTATAGAAAATGTATATGACAAAATCTTGGAATAAATGTCAGCACAGTACGTTATATATAGTTTAAAATAAATGTCAGCACAGTTATATATAGTTTAATGAACGATTCTTTAGTTACAAAGAAAGTAAACATTTGAAAATAATTCAAATGACTGTTGGCCTCAGAACTCGAATAAAAATAAATTTTGAGACCAAACATTCTCCGACATTTTATTTCTACAATGGAGACGAATACACACATAAACCACACGCAACAACATAAAGTAAAAAAAAGAACAGATAAACGTCTTCAAAATGGACGGCATACTCTGTCTATCTGTTACATTATGTCTATATTATCAAGACATTTTATCGAGACCTTTTTTTCTCACGCAGATTGCCGTTGCCTTGAAGAAAAAGACTGTTCAACTATACACCGTCACCGAGGACAAAATTTTACCCACCAGAGAAATCTCTGTGCCAGAGCCTGCCATAGTACTGGTAAGATGAGTCGCTCTTGGTTGTGATATTTTCCGAAATGTTATTCGATTTTATGTTGAATGGTCAATCTAATCTTGTTTGTTTTTCTACAGAATTCAGATTGGGTTAGTTTCATTTTTGGTTTTGTATCGTATATATCATGATGCATGATTATGTAATATAGTAACTTTCAGGGCTGTAGCCTGCCAGGGGGGGGGGGGGGGGGGGCGGACAGAGGCGGGAACTGCCCCCCAGGCTACTGCCCTGCCTTTTGATATAATTTTGTTGACATATAATATATGTACATAACTTATCCCCACTTTGATTGAGAAATTACTTAAGATTCCACAAGCAGAAGCGGGAACTGCCCCCCCCCCCCCCCCCCCCTAGAATTTTGAAAAATCTTTTACGTTTATTGTTACTGAAGTGAACATCAGAACATCAGAAGTGTGACTTTTGACCTAACTGCCCCTCACCCTAGACTTTTTTTCCCAGGCTACTGCCCTGCCTTTTGATATAATTTTGTCGACGTATAATGTATGTACATAACTTACCCCCCACTTTGATTGAGAAATTACTTAAGATTCCACAAGCAGTAAGAGTATCTTCAATTCCTTTTGATTTTAAAATTCCTAACCTGACTTCTAAATTCTTAACCTGACTTCTAAATCTTTTTAACGCTAAGTCAACCAAGGGCACCATGATTATCAACTGCGGATTAATTTGTTAAAAAAAATTCAGAGTAAATTGTACATGTTTTGCGATTTTCCTCATGTATTGTTAAATAAATACTTAATTACTTGTCAAGAACAGATAATTAGGCTGGTCTGTTTCCGAGTGACCTGAGACCCGGAAGTAAACGGACAATGCATGACGTCACCAGTACATGTACAAAATACTGGATGACATCATCAGTAATTCAGCAGTAGTGACGTCGAGCATTGTGCTTTTACTTCCGGTCCTAGGTCATGTACCGGTTAAGACTTAATAGAGCATGCATGACATTGCATGTAATTCATCCGTTAATGTTATGTCGATACTTATCGTAATTCTTGATATCTGTAATCATCGTTATTTTTTTTGCAATTTTGAAGTTGCTGTTTAGCTTATGAGTTTTGGTAATGTTGTATAACAAGCTGCTGAATTTTCAAAGATTGTATTTGAAGTATTTATTTAATGATTTTTTTCTCTCGATTACTTGCAGGGTATGGACGGTACCCATGTGTGTTTAGCTACTAGTCAGCAGTACATGATAGTTAATTGTGAAAACAACAAAACTCAGGATTTGTTCCCGTACAACATTGAACACACCAATCCTAATATTACTTGCATATCCAAGGTAAACACCGGAAAAGTTTTATTAAAGTATTTTCAGTGTTTCCCATTACAAGCGGAAAATCTGCATCGATCTTCACCGAGACGATCACATGGAGTTGAACGTTTTTGTTGTCTCAATAACTGTTTTTTCTTTGACAATGGGTTAGTTTTACAATAAAAAATTTAAGAATATTACATATCATTTCAAATAGCAAATGGTATGGGATTAAACAAATGTAAATGATACAATAATTAAAAAAGGTTATTAAAGATGGTTAAACTTACTATTTAAAAAAGATTACAGTCTCAGTTTTTGGTACAAATATGACAATAGTCTTTTTTAAAACTGAGCTAATTATCGGTTCATGTTTAAGATAACGGAAATCTTCATTTCACCAATGTGCATTGGCTGATATAATGAGATATGTTAAGAAAATATATTTCTTTCATTGTATAATCATTTTGTACACAGGAGGAGTTTCTTCTTAGTGCGCCAAGTGCGCTGGGAATGTTCGCAACTTCCAGCGGAATCTCCCAGAGGCCGCCACTGCAGTGGAATGAAAACCTAGTGTCCGTTGCGTATAATCATCCCTATATTCTGGCACTTAGTGATGAGTTTATCACAGTACACAGGTAACTGAAAATATTGTCATGCATTTAAATGCATATAACTTTATTTGTTAGAGCAAATTCGCCGTATGTTGTCACTCACCACATACTGGAAAGAAATCTACTTTGACATCTATATTTTTTTTGTAAAATGAACTGAATCGTAGTGGTAATAAATTGAATTGAATTATATTGATGCACTGCAAATCTGACCACGAGGCCATATCACTAATATTTAACCTTAAAAATTGAGTCGTAACCTTTCAGCTCAGTTGTTATTTTTACTGAAATTACCACTCTGATTTACTCTCCAGTTTGACTTTACTGTTAAGACAACACAAGTTTGAGGATGGTCGTAATTTTAATGGGGAATGTTAGATTCCTGAGCTTCATGTTTTTGAAATTAATTTAAAAATGGCAAAGTTTTGAGCGGAGTTACAAGCATTAAGTCAGTTGTTGAAATAAAATGGTTGAGTTACGAGAGAAATCAAGGCTGTTAGAAATCGCAAATGACCAGTTGTGACTTTTTAGGAATAATGTTTTGTTTTTCAGTATTATCGACCAGCAACAAAAGCAAAGTGTTCCATTCCAAGGGGGTGTCTTTCTCGGAGAGTTCGATGGGAGACTTTACGTAGCATCTTCGAAACAAGTTTACGCTCTTGTGCCGATTCCTTTTGAAAAACAGGTAAGTTCAAAATGTAACTATGTTCAATCAGTCTGCTAATATTGCTATTTATTATCTCAGAACTTTGCCATGACGGTCTGGGAAAAACTGATATCAGGGGGGGGGGGGGTGCTAGAACAGTATTTCTTTTAATATCTTAATATAGAAAAAGAAAAGGGGGAGGCCCGGGGGAGGCCCGGGGGAGGCCCGGGGGGGGGGGGGAGGGTGTCCGTGAAAAACCAGTTGGGGGAGTCTTAAGATTTTCAGGTCCAACCTCCCCCCCCCCCCTCGCTTTTTTAACTGGAACACCCCGCAGGTGAATTTTAACTAGGCAAGGTTTATTGTAGTATTTTTGGCCTGTTGGTGGGAATCGAACCCAGGATGTTCGCACAATCAGACTACTGTCTTAACCACTAGACAACATCTCTGATGTGTTTATTTTTTCCTTTTCTACAGATTCAGGGCCTCCTCGAAGACAAACGGGTGAACGAAGCGCTCGACCTTGCCAAGAATGCTCACAAAATAGCCACATCTCGGGAGAACTTCAACAAGGTATGTCAGGTGTAGTTAATTTATACCAGATTCAGATACATCTATTTGCAATTTACATTAAGGCCGGAGACCCCACTAAGAAAACTTGAGTTACTGCTACCGCGGGGCCACCTAGAGAGATTCTATTGCGTTATATAAGGAAAGTGTAAGAACTGCTCCCATTAGTGTTGGTTTCGATTACTATAGATTTTCAAGTAATCTGTCAGCAATTTTAACTTTGGCTTACTTTAATACTGAATATAGATGCAGATTTACAATTAAGAGTCTTACTTACCGCATTCATTTCTGAAGCATTACGAAAGAAACCAAAATAAGTTCATAAAAGATTATCTAGTCAGTGGAGATACATAGTAGTTAGAATTCTTTTCGCAAGAACTTACAATTGCTTTAGGAAGCTATCGACCATTTCACACGGTCATCGTCAGCCTTCTGCTTGGCAACAGCACTCAACAGAGTCACCGGCCTGCAACTTCCCCCTGCTACGACCACTTGTCGTCACGTGACCCATACTGGTCAAGTGACGAAGCTTTAGCGAAAATAATTCTTACTACAATTAGTAAATTGCAAGGCATGTTTCGAGAAATGTATCAGTTGATAATAAATGTGTGTATCTTAAGAATTTTGAACAGTATTTTTTAAACAAAATATATCAAGATAAAATATCACAAAGTACTATAAATGAACAAGTTGTATTTTATATGGATGCTTTTTCTTTGCTGTCTTCAGCTTTACCAAAGAATACAGCAACAGGCTGGGTTCATTGAACTTGCCGAGTTCAACTTCGATGCTGCTAGGGACTTGTTCAGGGCTGGACGCATTGATGTCCGAGAGGTTTGTGTAAAAGATATATTCTTAACTCAAAATAAAAATATTGCACACTGCATAGGTTTCCTCACTCCTTAGTTTGAATGACTCGTTTTAGTGGAAAACTTCCGAACTAACTTCTGACTTCTGGCTGTTAATTACAGTTTGCTGTCTTACCCTAGAGCAAAACAATATGTAGATGGCCATTAGATGTTGACATAAAAAACCATACAGTCTGTTTTCAAATTCTGTGTCGCAAAAAAAACAGTGGGTTGGTTCCAATGCATTGTAATATCAGTGAGACTATCTTTATTAATTTTCCCGCTGACACAGATCACCGTAGAACTGGCACAGCCATCTTTGCCCTGAATTGGCCTTATTTCTGAGGATTGCAGCTGTCTCCATCTACAATAACAGCTGGAAATAGTCATTGCAAGGCCAATGGATAGACTTGCAGGTGCAGTCCTCTGGTGGAAAAAAAACATGGGTATTGGCCAATCAGAAACCAGCTTACACATGGCGCTATGACACCATATTCCAAATATGCGTGCGTTTTGTAAGGCCTTCCCTGATTGTGCAATAGGTTTATATTGCATCCAATAAGAAAGGAGATGAATAATCACACAAAATCAGGCCATTCAGGGCAAAGGTTGCTGTGCAAGCTCCATGCACGGCCATCTTTGCCAGCGGAAAATGATCTTTATTGTTCATCTCTAGTTTATGGTTGTGAATAGATAGTTTTTCCAATGATTTACCCTAATTTTTGTTACAGATCATCACTCTCTACCCTCACATTATGCCTTCGATGTCCACCTTCTCCCGATCCATCCCACCTCTCCACGAGTTCGCTGATGTCAATCAGTTGTCTGGGGGTGACAAGGTCAAGGTCACCCAATTCAAAGAGTTCTTATTGGCCTATTTGGAAGATTTGAGGGCGTCTCCACAAGCTGATGTGTGCGGAGTGGTAAGTGAATTTGTTTTTGTAAAATTTTGGATAATTTATTTAAGTGCTTTATTGAGGATGTCAATTAGGATATGAAGTAAAAAAAAAAAAAAAAAAAAAAAAAAAAAAAGAGCTGATACGGTTGGACCTGCTTGGGACTGTTCCATTTGAAAATGAGGGGGGGGGGGGTGGAATATTTTTAGACTCCCATTCCCCACCCCCGACATCTGGGTTTTGACAGACCCCCTCACCCCCGCTTTTTTCTAAGAAAATGCTGGTCAATCATTCCCCCCTCCCGATATCTGAAAAATCTTCAGGCCCCTCCCCCCCCTCTTTTTTAAATGGAACAGCTTGCCAAATTACATTAAGTGCAGGTGTTGTTTAGAGGAAAGGCAAAAAAATATTTGTTCCTGGACATTGGACAATATCCTCATGAGAACTGGATATACTTTGTTTGTAAATAAATGTGCTCATTATAAAGTGGTCCGACTTCAATGTACGTATTCTGAACTTTCAAAATGTGTGCAGAAAAGTGCCATCATACATAGTAAGTTTATAATTTTGATGAAATATTGTTGAAAAGTTAATACAGTGAAAAGTCTGAGCTACGTGACTTAAAATGATTAAGATTGCTGAGTTCCGCATTACTTTTGTTTTCAGGAGATCGACACAGCGTTGTTAAAACTGTACGCAGAGCTGTCTCCGAATGACTTGATGCCGTTTATTTTGTCCGACAACCAATGCGACGTCAGCGACTGTGAGTCATGGCTAAAACAGTATGGCCACCACCACGCGATGGCGCTACTGTATCGTTATAAGGGAGAAGTGGATCGCACTCTGGAAATCTGGTTTAGGTGAGTTTCATGGTGAAGCCTGTCTCAGATAAACTGTAATTGAGCAGGGCCAGGATCCACCGAAGCAGCCTGGAAATGATGATGAGGAGAGGCCCAATACAGAATTTTTTTTTTTTTAAATAGTAGATTTTCACGGAAGGTTCTCTGTATTTCCACCAGGTGGCTAAAACAGAATACTGCAATTCTATTGGCTGAAAAAGTTCCCGCCCTTGGCAAAGTGCATCCTAGCAGCAGTATATTTAGTGCATTTTAATGTATATTTAACACTTTATCATTCAGTTGATCTTTGTTATTTTTCTGAGAAAGTTATATTTATAGAATCAGTTGGTTATTACCTACTGTGTCTAAAAAGCAAAATGAGTAAGAAGGGAGAGGAAAGACTTATTTCTTGTTGAATTCCGGGCTGTTCAGTGAAAAGACTCTTTCCTAGCAGCCCACCGGGAAAACTCCCAGCTTCCCGGCTGCCCAATTGAGAGATGTCTTTCATGGAGATGGCCACTAAATGAGGTCTTGGGAGCAATGGTAGTGATGAAATTTGGGGGGGGGGGGGGGGGGCTGGACTCCCTGTCCATGGCATTCATTACTTTTTGGTGTTAAGGGGTGGGGGCCTAGCTCAGTGGTGGCGCGCTGGGCTTCCAACCACTGGGTCCCGGGTTTAATTCCCAGTCGAGCCTATGTTGGATGGATGTTTCATCCTTTGTCTCATTGCCATGGTCCCACCTGTCCTAATTAGCCCATCAGGTGCAGAAATACAGGACATAAAGCCCTAATCCACCACCACCACCACCACTTTTTGGTGTTGTCTCCCCCCCCCCCTCCCCCTCCCCTTTGGTCATTTTCCTCCTTTATAGGGATGCTTTACAATTATGTTCTTTACCAAGCTGATTACTCAACTCATCAGTTTAGGGGTTTATTGAATTGAATTGATTTGATTTTCGTAGATGATACATACAAACATTAAAATGAAAACTATTTACAAGTAAATCAAATAAATCCGAAAGGTTAACTTAAAAACAAAACCTACAGGAATACGCTTAAAAAGCAAAGCTTGTTAGTAGTTTACACGATAGAGTAAAGAAAAGATAAGTACAGAGGGAAGAAAAAGCTGAAAAAAAAAGTCCAGGAGCATGAAGATAATTAATTAGTTCGGGAATTTTGTCGATTAGTATATATTTTTTTTATTGGAAGACGAAGATAAGTCTGAGTCTAAGTTGGTTAAAAATGTCTGTAGTCTTGATGAAGTCAGACCTGATCTGACCAATGTCCACCTTTGACCTTTCAGGCTCATTAATGGCGAGATAGCTGACGATTCTTTCCCTGGGTTGAGTTTTGTTGTGGAGTTCCTTGCAAAGTAAGTCGGCACTGAAATCGTCATTAAAACGCGCTGTTCTGTTTTCACTAGATCAAATGCTTATCGTATTGTTCCGTCTAACACAAGCATTATGTTTCTATTTAGCTTGTCAAACGAAGAACTGGTGTGGAAGTATGTTGACCAGGTGCTACAGAAGGACCAAGTGGAGGGTGCTAAAGTAAGTATTTAGTTTGTAGTAAAGTAGGAATTTAATTATTTGAGCAAATACGTCATTTAGGTAAAATAGGAATGAATGCAATTATGAAAGTATAACTGTGCGAAACTAAAGTAGCTTATAACTGAGCTCGGTATTAAAGAAGGTACAATCGGATCCCCTTAAAAGGTTGGGTTTGACATATCAGAAAAAAATCTATTCCTGAGTCTGGAATTTTAAGGCTTTTTTGATTGATGGCCCAATTAGCAGTCTAGTTTTGAGGTGAAGTTTTTAATGTCCGTCATGTCACGTGTCTAATAAATACTAACCCGGTGATCTGTAAAACTACTCTCGTGATCATGATCTGGCATTGTTTTTGTTTTGAAGATACACTCTTTTTACGCAGCAGCCATGTTGGCATTTTTGCCTCATTGACCTTTCTTTGCACTCAGCTATAGTATTGTGACGTCATCAGTAGACAATGGCCATGGTGAGGTCACAGAGTGCAAGAACAATGGAGAAGTAATGATGTCATAATATATGACACAATCAAAATGAGGTCAATAAGGCAAAAATGCCAACATGGCTGCCGCGTGAAAAGGGTGTCTAGAGTTCTGATTGGATGAAATGACTTGTTATTTCCAGGTTTTCACAGAGAGGCCAGAGTCTGAAACACCGTCCGAGAGAATGCAGCCAGACGTCATTGTAGATTATTTAGCGAGATATCCAAAAGCCGTCATCACTTATTTGGAGTTTATTGTGTTCAAGAAAAAGATGGAGGTAAGTTAGGACCTAAACATTTTTTTTGCTGTTGTTTTTTGCAATCAGCTCAGTTCATCATATACTGTATTCAGTTTTATTGGCTATGCGCTAAGAAAACCTTACCTGAAATAGCTTCCGTGGTTCGACCATTTCCAGACTTTGTGCAATAATTTTTTTTTTATAATAACATGTACAACACTATGAAAGTGGTCAAAACAGGGAATCCAAAAATTAATTATTTCACGGCGATTCATCAAAAGACGCACTCGCTTAACAGTAGGAAGGCGTTGCAACCGACTTTTTTCGGACCGCAAGTTTTCTCATAGCCTGAGAAACTCTGACTGACCACACGCCGCTGTCGGCTCTTATTCATATTGTGACGTTTATAGTGAGCTGCCATTGGCGCTCACAAAATATCAGATAATAAATAAGAGCTAAGCGAACATCAGATTTCTCAGGTAGTTTTTTTGCTGTGCTAGTCCTGTGACTCCAGTTGCCACAGACAAGTGTAATGATGAGAGCCGTAGGAGAACCCACCTGAGAATTGCTTCTAGAACATTCTATACCTCTGTAGTGCATTTTCTTGAAAATTTCACTCTGTTGCATGTTGGTCATAAGAGACGTTAAATTGGTGACTAGTACTTTGTACTCTGTGTCTATGCTGAGGCAAGGGCCACAAGACAAAAAACCCCACCCACGGACAAATAGTTTAGCATGGTGCAGACTCTAAACCTGATAATCTCATCATTACGTCTGCCTCTGGCAACTGGTCGTATTAGCTGTAGAAGCTTCAGACCCAGTAGCAATTGAGACACAGAAGTACAATCTGTTATATGGTTTGACCAGGTGATCTTTCGTACTTTCAGAAAGAGAAATTCCACACGCATTTAGCCGTTTTATACCTCGATCAAATCTTAGAAATGAGAAAAAGTCAAAATGTAGATCCTGTAGAACTTAATAAAACAAGGTAAGACAAGTAGTGTAGCTTTATGTCGCACATATTTTTCATAAAAGAATAACAAGGATTGTATTATATCTGCATGTTTCACAAAAAATTATGAACGTTATTTCATTGTCTTTTGCAGAAGCAAATTTCAACATTTACTCGAGTGGTCAAATCTTTACCGAGTTCAAATGGTTTTGGGAAAAATCAAAGACACTGATCTCTATTCCGAATGCGCAATACTCTACAGCAAGGTAAGGATAAAAAGAAAATATGTGATGCTACAAAATCAAACGGAATATTCAAGGTCCCACCATTGCCATTTATTTGTCAATATGGCGTCGCTTTTAGTCGTTTCTTCAAAGCTATGCATGTGAGACAGATTCACTTGTGTGCAGGGTTCCAGCAGGTTTATCTTCATAAGAAGTAAGACCTTTATAAGACATGATAATACCATGCGCACATGAAATATAAGACCAATAATATAATAATTTACACCAAATATTTTTAATTTCATCGTCCAAATAAATCAGGATATTGGCTATTAAACAATAAAATAAATTCCTATATATTTACCAAAAAGTCTTAATATGGGCCAAGGAACAATTTTTGGCCCTAGTTTTCCAAGTACATTTGCATCAAAATAAGACAATGTAAGACTTAGTGAACAAAAGTAAGACTATACGGGCCTTACTTTTTACAAAAATAAAGACTTTGCAGTTTGTAATAACCCGCGGGAACCCTATGCGTGGGACAAGTATTTAATAATTGGATTGTAAACAGTTCGATGCTCATTGTTATTTCACCATTACATGAAATGGCATGTGGTCAATTTTCCGTCATGGTTACTTGGTTTTCTAAGATGTATATCATTTCTCATTAGCTGGAGGAACACGAAAAAGCCTTGGAGCTCCTCGTGCACAAGTTGTCAGACTACAAATCTGCGGAAAACTATTGTCTCACGGCTGCCAAAGGTCACGACCGAGCGTACAGAAGACGCCTCTTCCAGATTCTGCTAAATGTGTACTTGGATCCATCAAATGAGTGAGATAGAATTTTTGAAGTTCTCTATTGTACCAAAGAAATGTCATGCAATTACCGTCAGATGTCAATTTGGCATAAAATGGAAAATCAGATAAAGTAAATATGTTATAACTACTCAGGAGACTTGTATATACAACAGTTCGTAGCGAGCGAGGCCAACATGTATTTGCTTAGCAATATCTTTCGTATGCAAAATTACCTCATTTGAGAGCTTGGAAAACACAAAGATTACTGGTAATTCTAAGGTAGAAATTTCATTCTTCTGACCCTCATCGTTTCCATTTAATAATTCGAGTCGGCCATCCTCATTTGTATGATACAAGTGAAAATAAAAAGGCCATCAGTCTCTACTACTGTCTTTCGATAGGTGTTAATTCGAAATCTTCTAATCCTTCCAGTAAGCGAGACCACATGGTGGCGCCAGCAGTCAGTCTACTCAACAGCAACTTGGCGGATTTTGACGCAGTTAAGGTAAGAGTAATAAAATGACAGAAGAATAGAAACATTTTTTCCATGGGTTGTATTGTACTCAATAGAGTCTTTTCACTGAACTGCCCTGAGTTCAGCAAGACATAAGTCCTTCCTCTCCTCTTATTACTCATTTTGCTTTTCAGACATAGAAAATAATCACTGACTTATTAAATAAGTATAGCTTTCTCAGAAAAATAACAAAAATCAACCGAATGATAAGGTGTCAAATATATATTAAAATGCACTAAAAATACTACTGCTGGGATGCACTTTGCTTCAGCCAATCACAGCCAAGAACGGGAACTTTTTAATCCAATAGAATTGCAGTATTCGTTTATAGCCACCTAATGGAAATATAGAGAACCTTCTATGAAAATCCACTATTCTGCTACATGGTCTGTAATACTGTTGCTTAGATATGAAGTCTTGGGGGGGTCTTTGTCATGACGTTAAACACTCACCCTAATAGGTACTATTGGACCCAATTTTAACGAACATACTTGTGACGAAAGTTGCAAAGTATTAATAAGATGTTGTTTTTGCCTACCATTTAAACCAGACCTCCCTAAAACAGAACTCGGCTATAATAAAAGTTTTTGACAGGAATGATTGGTTCACTATAACCGGTGCCAAAGTTCTGCATGAAGCACATTGCATTAAATAGGCTGCCAGTTGAGATATTGCTTGATGAGGGTGTTATGTCTGAGAATTGAACTGAGGATTTGGTAGTACCTGACCAGTGCTTTAACCATTGCTCATTACTGGTGTTAAATTTCTAAAAAGTCAAAATTCTTATCTTTATGACATTGATTTGGCGCTTATATGATTCAATCCTTGACTTAAGAAACATTAATAGACTTTGCATACAATTCTGCATATCCAGGTAACATTTAGCAATATCTTTATTCTTTACTGTTGTAATAATTGTTACTCATTTTCCCTCTCAGGTTCTACAAAGTTTGCCTGACAATTGGAGCGTTGGATTGGTGTCCCAATTCTTGATGAATTCTGTTCGGAACAATCTGCACACGAGTAGAATGACGAAGGTCGAGCGGAATTTAGCAAAAGGACAAAATCTCAACACCAAAAAAGACTCCGTTTCGCTGATGAAGGAAAATGTCAATTTAACAGAAGACAGGTATGGATGCAGTTTATATCTTAATCCTTATCTCGACATGCGCAAAGCCACTTAAATCTCCTAGCTACTTGGCTAAAAATACTAATTGCCCTTTTTGGTGAAATTCTCTAGTCATTAGCCAAACTTATTATCAGAAAGATAGCAGTCTTTGAACGACTTGTTGTCTTTAACTCATCAATATTGAGTTTTTATTCACATGTAAATGTCCTGCCACTGTGCTGGCCGCTGGTGCAGTGTGTACTGACACCAAATGAACCTGTAATGGTGCTAACGGCTTTTTGGTTAAATTTAAACGAAATACTTTTAAACCAAGTAATTGTAGTAAGTATGATATATGATACAGTATGATTACTCTCGTTCATCTTTATCTCATCCCGTTAATTTCAGAGTGTGCGCTGTATGCAACCGGGAATTCACTGATCCAGTTTTTGTCCGTTATCCAAACGGAGTAGTCACGCATCCGAAATGTGGAAGGAACAAATACGTCTGTCCCGTAACGGGGAAGTTATTCAGCACTGTCAAAAAATGACGTCGTGATTAATCTAGTTGTTAATTAATACAGTGTTTGTACAGTCTAGAAATAAGTTATTTTTATTACGAGTCACGTGTTAGAAGATTGTCCCGTGAGCAAAGATTTGTTATGTGTTCGTAAATAGTTGTTCATAAGTGTCATAGGAATTTAATTGCAAGTAGTCATTGCATTTATAATCATTTGCTGGACGGTTGTAAGATGTTAAGATAGAAATGCATATATATATAGGCATAGAAAGAAGTGCACCTGCCCTACAAAAGTTTGAAAATTTGACCATGGAACTGTAAAATAAGGCAAACATTAGTGCCAGAATTTGAGAACTCGTTTTTTTTGTGCTTTTCAAAATTGTTTGGACTATGGCATGTACTTAAATTCTAGACAAGTCCTCCCCCCCCCCCCCCCCCTAAAATTTCTGAACCTCCTATATGCCTAGGTAGATATGTAAGGCTCAATTAAGGCTCAATTCGGTCAACAATTTGTAAAAGTGGTGCAGGAAGTGAATGTAATAGCAGGTAGAGTCAATCTTGCATAAGTCGTATTTACGTAACTCGTATTTGCATAAGTCGCATTTGCGTAAGTCGTATTTGCATAAGTCGTATTTACGGAAGTTGAATCCATGTACAATTCCAACCTAATTTGAAGGACCATTATCTGTTAATTCCATTGATGAATCTTTGCATTAGTCGTAACTTTTGTCTATCTCGTATGAAATCAGGTGATCCATTTGAATTCGACTTATCCAAGGTTTATTGTATAAAGATGGTCATAAAATGAGCCGCGAGTAAAAAATGTAGTTGATCATCATTTTTAATCGATGATTTGTAAATTTTGTGCATTTTTTTTTTCGTTAGTTTGAATTTAATTCTGCTGTGCAGATGCTTAGTTTAAATGTGATTGTAGCTCAATTTTTTAATCATGTTTTGATTGTGTAGCTTTGATATAAAAGAAGCTCAAAGCTGTAGTTTTAGTTTTTTGGAAACGTTCCACCAGAGGGCATTGAAGGTGGCGCCCTAGCGTGTAATTCACAAACTACTGTACTGCCAAGTGGTGTATGGTTTTATATACTGTTAATGAGTTTAAAGAAGATAAGTGAGTCTATTTATTTTGTGCAATATGGTTGTTTAGAAATTAAAAGTAATTTGTGGCTCAAAAAATATATATAATTAATGTACCTTTACAGGGACGTCTTGCAAGAATTGCAATTAACTTCGTATTTTGAAGAAAGTTTTCTTCACCAAATATATTTAACATTGCCATGACATCAAAATGTTAATATTGCATGAGTATTTTGGCAATGTGGTCCGCTTAAAAAATAGTGTCCCAAAAACTGCTTGATACAGCAAAATGATTCAAAATAAGAAGACGCAGCAAACTGATGCTAATGATTTAACTTTATTGCTATATTGGAAAAATATTACGCGGTTAACATGATTTGTGGAAATCATTTATTTCTCTATAAATTTGTGTATGTTAAATGTTTGTGTTACAATCTTCTTTGATAGATTGTGTTGTAATTTAAAAGGTTTCGAAAGAATGAAAATGTGTATTATTGTATATTTTTGTTATTGTAAATTTACGTTGTGCTTAAGTTGTGATATTTTGTAGTTCAATGTGATATTAGACTTACGATAATTTGAAACTAGTTCTGCGACTACACAAATGAATTATAGTGATATTACCCCAGCTAATTGATTCAGTTGTAAAAAATCTGTGAGAAGTTTTATTTCTTTTCGAAGTTATAAACACCATTCTGGATCAAAAGGCAAAGAGTAGAAATAGTAAGACAGGACACTCACACATTTTTGTAAGCCATGTCATGGTTGTAAATGGGCGATACTAGACGTCATTTGTATTACGTCTTAATCAAAGAATAAGTACCAAGAAGCGCCACTCGCTATACTTTACATTGTAAACGCTGCGCCTCCTTTTCCCAGCATGCATAGCGTGCCGGAGTTCTTAAACGCCCCTAGTGGATAATAAAATTCATTCAGAAATTTTCAGTCAAGTGCTTAGACTTGCTAATTTCACGTGAACAACACATTAAAATGTCATTTCCACATTATTTCATTGTCATAATGGGCGAATGGACTAAATATTTACCATATTTACGAGGTCAACAAACACCGAAATCTGAACGCTACCATGTCCGTATCATGGCATATGACGTCATAATCGGTCAGTATGATGTCAATAGTCCCCGATTGTTCTCTGTTTATGACATAATCAGCTCGGAAAACAATGCGCCTCCTTTTCCCTGTAGGCATAGCGCGTCCTACTTACGAGAGAGTGTGTGTTCTTGATACTTATTCTTTGTCATAATCATAAAACAATGGCAAGTGAT
The DNA here is from genome assembly GCA_932294295.1 of Alitta virens. NCBI lineage: Eukaryota > Metazoa > Annelida > Polychaeta > Phyllodocida > Nereididae > Alitta > Alitta virens. The sequence goes on from OW028581.1 coordinate 2,651,311, forward strand.
GTCATTGTGATTGTTGTTATTGTGACATCATATTTCTGCGGGGTAAAAAATGTAAGACACTATCCCTAAGCGTTAAAAAAAATTTTCATGATGCGATTCACTTATAAATCAGTTTAAAATATTTATTTGACTTTCATTCGTGTGTTTAATTTGAAAAAATCCTTTCATTGTTTTGATATGAAATCGTCACTGCGGGCGTGTCATATTGTGAAAAACAACCCTGAACAGGCTGACGACATAGGTTCAATTGCATTGTCCCCTCTGGGTGTTATTACTCTGTGGATCAAAGGTATAGTTTAATCAAGCAGTTCTTTGTGTCCAGTTTCACCATGCGCTTATCGTGGCACCTGATAATTGACACCTCCCTGATTTTGAACAATCTACTCACTGTAACTCACATAATGATGTAAAATTTTCCAGATTTAAGACCACCTCTATATTACACATTTCAGGGATGTGATTTTTCAGTTGTTTTTTTTGGCATGTGAAATTGACCCTCGTGATTTGTGCAAATTCAATTTTTTTCTGGGGGGGGGGGGGGGGGAGGAGTTTCAGCCTTATTATACCATGCAAGTATCATGATTTCAGGGTAAGATTAGCGTGACTCAAGGTTGCAGACACAAGAGGTCTTGCTTTGTAATACCTAGAAGGTGCCCCTCAGATAGCTTAAAATGTCATTATTTTGGTTATTTGTTGAAAAATATTCCTCGGACCCCTGTACAATGTAGCTACTGGCACTTGCTGATCCTGAAATGTTCAGGTTTTTTTTATCAATGATCAATCACATCCCTGCTATTTATGTGTGTGCAGTACAATCTTGAGTTAGTGCGACCCGCCTCTTCCTTATCAGAGCTTAAATACAAGTATAAATCACATTAAATTGTATGTTACAACCAAAGATGATCTACTAGTAGACTGTGTTTGTTACAACTACACAAATATTTCATTCTGAGTTTCGGGGTGAAATTTTCACGCTATACACAGATTAATATTGTAAAAAAACTTAAGAGTGATTTCCGAAGGGATACTTAACTACGAGACTCTACTGTATGTTAGCTAAAATAAAATTAAGAAATTTTATCTAGAATCAATTGATTGTAAATTGTCAATAATATTTATAAATGTCCCGTTGGTTCATTCCACGGAAATGCTGGTGCATCGTAATGTTCGAAAACCTTTAAGATTTATTTTAGAACTGGTCATTAATGCATGCTGAGGATTAGTAATTGATATAAAAAGGCATGAAATAGAAGACATATTGTTAGAAAAACACTCACTGCGTCCTATTGTCACAAAATCATGGTTTGAAATCTTGTAAACACTGAAAATGATTGTAAAACGACCGCAATGTAGAAAATGTACGTACAGAAAAACACTTGAAAAATACAAATTGGTGAATTCCATTTATTTGTGTGTTTTTTATATATACATAAATATTTGATTGTCCATCACCACAAAAAATATTGACCGCAATATTTATGATGTACTATTTAACCACTGAGAAACTGCAATTATGTTCATGGTCAAACTACAAGTGGGATCGTTCAGCCCATTTCTGCAATCTCATTGTACAGTACAACCAAGGGATGTGATATATATATTATTTATTGAACATCACAGTATCAATGGATGTATTATTTAGTAATGCAATTAAATTATTCATTATAAGTACAAAAAGCAAGAAAATTAGGAAATGAAAATTGTGAAATGGATATGCTGTCTGAAATCAAATAACTTTATATGCTACTTATGTACATTACCAATTTGTTATTGGTTCATGGCCAAATGTGCCACGTGCGTTTTCCATGAGAAGGATAAACGCATGAAAAACGCGTGGTTTTTAGCTAATTATAATGAAGCATAAACCATGCGTTTATCCAAACGTATGGAAAATGCACGTGGCACAATTGGCCATGTACATGTTAACAAGGTCCGAGGACCACTGCGGGAGAATATTTTGTTGTTTTCCGACATGCAAATATTTGTTTTGTTCACGTCTTATTTAAATAAATAAACATAATATTATGTACATCTGGGACTGGTCCTCTCGGGCAGAAATTCTACCGCAATCAAAAACAATTTCCACTTAATATCCGTTGTATTTAAGTCTCAGGCGCTGATGGAATCATGGAATATGGTGTGCGTATTAATTCGAGACCGTAGCTGTTGTAGTCTGGACCAAGGGCAACTCGCTCAGCCCGCTTCATCAGTCTCATTGTGCTAAACAAACCAATGGATGTTATCAACGCCACTATCTGAAAAAAGAAAATGCTATTTGAAAGCTAGAAAAAGGATGTGAATTTCATTTAAGAACTTAATTTTGATATGATGGAAATATTGCGTCCTTTTTCACACGATAGCTGAACTTTTTATAGACTTGTTTTAGGTGAGGGCTGTTCCATTTAAAAAGAGAGGGGGGGGCAGAGAAATTTCCCCCCCCCCCCCCAAACCCCTGTTTTTGTTTTTTGACAGACTCCTACCTCTATGTTTTTCTTCATTAAGATATTAAGAAACCACCCTCACTCCCCCTCTTATTCTCTATTGCCCCCCCCCCCCCTACTTTTTTTCAAAAACCTTCCTGTCCCCACACCCCCCCCCCCCCCATATTTTTTTTAATTGAACAGCTCTAAGAGTTAAGGTAATTTGCAAGAGTGTAGTTGATAAAGCTTGGGATCCTTTACTTGAAATAAGAGAATCGCAATGGAGACGGAGATTATTGGCGCCAGGTTATGTCTCACCCAGTCCTCGATGACGTTCCAACAGCCCTGAAAAAGAAATCGGACATGTTTCATACAATGATATCAATGAAAATAGTTCTAAGGTGCATGAAAATTCTGAATGGATGGAAATACAGAACTTGTTTTTGAATTAAAATTACTTCTATATATTGGGGGCATAATGATATTATGTGATAAGATTTTAGTAGTTTTCAAAATGGTTTTCAGCGATTCAGTCATTTGTTTTTTTTCCATCCCAGAAAAGTTTTTGTTACTGATAATTATTATAGTGACATATCTGTGACATTTTTATTGATTTGCTGTATTTTGCAATGTAATTTTTTTATTATAATATATATATTATATACTGACAAAAATCATCGGAAAGATAATAAGTCTTGGGGTCACATTGCGAGGGGGGCAGGAGATGCTCGAAGTATCAATTACAAAGTTGGGGTTCGACTCATTAGGACTACTTTTCTGTCATTTTATGCTGAATGAAAAAAAAAGACCGATATAACGAGTGATAATTTTGTTTTCTCCAAATGCTAGGAAATAATGAAGTTATTTAGTTTTATATGAATTTACTTCTCTGAATGGGTATCCGCTCGTCTGGTTTAGACAAGAATTTGGAACGACAGATTCAGACTGCAGCCAATCGGTGTATCCATCCACGCCGCAACAATATTGCTGAAAAAAATTAATTACCATAAAGGAGGGTATTATCGACAGGGCGGGTATTATCGACACTAAAATTGGTTAAACAAAATTGTTAACATTCTAATGTGAATGTTGATAATACCCGCCCTGTTGATAATACTCCGTTACGGTAATACCTTTTTTATACAAATTAAATTAATATTGCTTTGAGAAGAAAGTTTAGAAAATAAACGATAAATTTTATCCAATTTCATTATGAAGCTGAATTAATAATACAGTTAATACAAATTGAATGTAATTTTAAAATTTGATGAAATAATTTGGAGTTGAGTCATTGTAATGATGTGCACCTCAGTCTGTATAGTATCCCAGAATTCTGTTAGTCCTTCTTGACCGGTCTTGTTGTAATGTTCTTTGATTCCAGTTTTAAATTCATTTCGTAAACCTTGATGCATCTGTGGAACAACAGATCATTGTTGTTAATTTACACTTGTGCAAAAGACAGATTTGCACCCACAACCTCTAGGTTTGCAAGCAAGTTCTAAAACAATTGCCAACTGAGTAAAAAAAGAACAATAAAAGATACTTGTAAAAAAATATTTAAAAATTACTATTGACAAGCTTTTTAATACTGATAAAATATTGTCATGTATGTCCTTTTATTTAAGCTGAGAAAAAAAGTTACCGTAACGGAGGGTATTATCGAGAGGGCGGGTATTTTCGACACTCGCATTAAAATATTAACAATTTATTATTATTTTTGTTAACATTTTAATGTGAGTGTCGAAAATACCCACCCTGTCGATAATACCCTCCTTTACAGTAGCTAGAAAAATAATAAAATATAGACAGCAGAAAACTGAACACAATGACTTTAAAAAAAATAAAAATTAAGGTTTTTCCTATTTTTTCGAAGTCAAAACTTTTTCTACAAGCATATCCAATATTTATTAATTTTAATAATTTTTAATTATCCTTATTTACCTTTTTCCTGTAAACTCCAGCGAGGACAGCACCAACGATTTCCAGGCAGAAAATAATGAACATGAGACCGAAATACTGAAATGTATAATAAATGCATATTAAATTGTTGATTGTAGAAATAATATCCACTATAAAAAATAATAGTTTTTTTAATAATCTGTGTGAACATTTTGATATCTAAGTTACTTTTAATATAACATTTTTCAGTTCTTCACTAGCGTAAAGGAGGGTATTATCGACAGGGCGGGTATTTTTGACACTCGCATTAAAATGTTAACAATTTATCTATATTTTTGTTAACATTTTAATGCGAGTGTCGAAAATGCCCGCCCTGTCGATAATACCCTCCATTACGGTATCTGGGTAGTTTTTTTTAATGTAATTATTATTTTGCGAACGAAACACCAGACAGGAAAGATTTGGCTAAAAGTAATTAAGATTTATTCGACAAGTTGACTGGTGATATGTAAACATATCGATACCCAAGTTTCTTTAATATATAACATTTTTAAGTTCTTCACTACATCTGGGGTAATTAAAAAAAAAGTAATTCTTATATGAGACCACAAGTCTTTAGTATTTTTAATTGTTATATATTCTATTAATAGCCTGTTGATTTGCTGACATATTCTTAATTGGGTCAATCCTAAAGTTTGTTTAACAAGTTAACTGTGCCAATTCTTAAATACTCATTATCTGGTATTCTCAGTGGTCAAGCCGTCTGAAGTGGAAAATGTATTGCTTATTTCTCTTCATTTACAACTCGAAAGATATATAGGTAAGTTGGCTTTAAATTATGCATTAAAGTTGGCTTTAAATTATGCATTAAAGTCACCACTGATTTATAACTCAAAAGCAATTAAGGGAGGTTGGTTTTAATTAGTAATTAAGTTAGCTTTCAACAGTTATGCATGCTTAATTAGTGCAACAACCAGTCTGGTATAGAATTAAAACTATTTCAAAATTTAGAAAGGATTTAGTGAAATGACACTTTTTCATATGAGCTTTATAATCTTGCCGTTAAAGACTACCTTGTCATAGAGACCATTAGATTCCAACCAAAAGTGGTGTCTTAAAATACCTCATCGATCTGCTAATAGGCGGTGGCTTTTACTTGCCACCACTTTGATACTAATTATGTTTTCAAGTGTTGTCTGTTGCTACACCAGCAGCAGCAGCTGGGTGGTCTTGTGGGACCCGGGTTCCATCCCAGGCCCGGGCAACCTTCATGAGCATCATCCCAGTAGCTGGATGTCGTTTGGATGAGACGTTAAATTGGCGGTCCCTTGTATTCAGTGTATATGCTGAGGCAAGTAAAAGAACCCACCCATGGGGTAAATGTGTGACTTGGTGGACCCCCCCTCCTCTCTCATCTCATCAATCAGCCCTCGATAGCGGCAAAAACTAGCCTTAGATGGCTCCACTTCCCATATCTATCTATCTATCTATCTATTTTCTGAGCTCCTATGGTTATGCTGTCAATTTCCTTTCTCCCCCATGCACTAGGATCCTTGCTCCGCTGAAATCCGTCAGACCCTCTCCTGCAGAGAAGCCTCTATTGAGGGTCTGACATTCAGACTGGTTGATTCCTATTACACATTACAGCTTGCCAATATCTCAGGAACTTAGCCAAGTATTGTGGAAAATGATGCGTCTAGATGGAGCCGCTTAATTAAATTCAATCAATTAAATTCATTTATTCCAATCAGTCTATGAATACGCATCGTACAAATTTGGAAATGCCTTGAGAAAACCTTGAACTTGACAGCATAGGTTTAGACAATAATTGTTCATTGGACCTAAATGGAGAATTCCACCAAAATAAAACATCGTAGAAATATGTAATCCATTTTTTCGAGTTCTCAAAAAGAGTTCTCGATAGAATACACAAGAACGGCAACTGAATGATACAGAATTCTTCAAGGGTGAGGAATAGATTAACAGAATAACACATTATATAGTTCTATAAATTTATTTCACTCTCATATTCAGTATAAAATAGCCTAAAATAAAACACAATACACACACACGGCCATTATCTCACGGCATGTGTTTCAGATCTACAAAATAATAATCCCTGCTAGCTAAGAATGAGTATAAATTATACACTATATAGCAAACACGTTGTGTATACAAAGAAGATACGATTTACATAAATTAACATAATATTTACATAACGTCATAACTTCAAATTCAACTGGCCCCTTATAACAATTAATGCTGAAAAGCTAATGCCAAAAAGAAGTCGTAACAAACGGTATGAGTTCATCGATACACTCGGGGTCAAGGAATTTGGCCGGGGTCATGGAAATTCACCACCCTAAATAAACTATCAAAAACACTTCAAACGTGCCTGTCGAACTGTTAGAACAATGACGTAAAAAGTTACTTTTAGTAACAAGTTACGAAATTCCAAGTTGTGTGTTTGTGGCGGAGGGGGCGAATGTCGATGGCCCGGCCAATTACGATGACCCCGAGTATAATTACAAACATTAAGGTTTTCTACAAGACTCTATGCACAGTGCACACACTTTCACAAAATAATCCATTTATATTATAAAATGTTCTATCCCTACTGACAACGTGAACAATATGACAACAGTCTGGCAGTGAAATATTTTGATTTTCGGAAAGAGAATATTTTTAGAAAGTACAAAAATGGGACTCTCAACATTTAACTATTCATCCAATAACATGCTCACAAAAAAGTTCCAATAAAATAGAGGTTACGAAGAAAATGGTTTTAATTTTAGCAACTATAATGCAATATGATACAAAATATATTTGTGTAATAACATCGTTTGTTCGTTTCCTTTTAATTTTTCTGGTGCATATTAATTGCTCATAAAACTATAATAACAACTAAAGTAATACATTTTACTTTCTCAATCACATAACAAATAATATTAATTGAATAAGTGATCACGTGCGCTGATAAAAAATTTGTGGGATAAATTTTCGTAAAATAATTTTGAGGGATAACCATTCCGGGTTGTCATGAGCAACCGTTGTCATGGAGCCATCAAACCCAAACGAACACTCAATTGTCCACTCTTTATGACAGCACACAGTCAAAGCTACCACTTGTTCAAAATACTGTCTCACACGCACAAATTTGCCGACATGATTTTCAAAAAATTAACTTTCTTAGACATTACACCAGCTATATTTCACATTAATCCACAGCGAAGTGATTGAAATTCAAAATTTAAAATGCCCTCATACAGTTTCAACTATTATGCACCCTGAACAATGACACAAATATTATCGAAAACTTCCATCACGTTATAACATTAATATTCCATGATAGAATCACAAAGTACAAGACAGTATCATTCAACCAACACTATTCACTCTCGATACATTTCATTATTCAAATATAAAAATGAACAAAATTGAGTAGTTCTGTTTTCAGTATGTAAAATATATCTTACAAATGTAAATACTTATAAAGAGTATTTTTTCTTGCACTGGCTTTAAGGAGAGATTCAATACTTATCGTTTAAAATACTGAAAAGTCCAAAGTTTGGCACAAATGTTAAAAATAAGTTTGGTTGAGACAAAAATAAAGTGATATTTTGTGTATTGATAATGTCATTGATATAAATTAATGGCGATGAAACATTTGGTTATACCAGGTAATTATATTAATAATCCATCAAAAAGTATGACGTCACTCTCTAAAATTAGCACCGACATCGTGAAAATAAAAGATGATCCAAATTTTATTAGGCCATTTGGTCGCATATATCATCAGCCCTTGTTTCATCAAAAATACTTTATATTAATGGTAAACTTAATAAAACTTCTTTAAAAACAACAAAATTTCACAAACGCATACACATACTTGATGATATAGAATGAGTATTAAAGATTTATAATGATGAACACATCATAGTTCATTTTATCATAAGGTCATCACTTAAGAAGTACATCATACTGTTTATGATAACACATTTCTTATAATGATGACATCATTTTATGACAATCATATATGATTATTCATGATGATATTTTTTATACCTGTAATCTACGTCCCTTTGTTGACAGACGACAACATTTTGTTCGCATGATAAATTACAATATGTCGGCACCAGACTCGTACAATTTTCATTTCTCGTCACATGACAACCGCTGATATCTTTGTCATTCTGATATATTTCATTATCACAATATTTGTGACGTCATTGCTAAGCTTTCTCTCTAATGGGATCAACAATCACATTTCTATCTATTGCAGAATTTTTTGTACTTTTTCCGTATCATTTGATTTTCACTATTGACGTTAATTTTCTTTCCATGATTATTATTATATATTGAATATCATAATAATACATGGCCAAATGTGCCACTTGCGTTTTCCATGCGTTTTCCATGCGTTTTGAAAATGCATGGTTTTCACCTCATTATAATTAGGCAAAAACTGCGCGTTTTCCATGCGTTTATCCTTCTCATGGTAAACGCACGTGGCACATTTGGCCATGTACAATTTATTAAGCCCATATATACAAATATAGCACATCTCTCCTATAATGTGAATATATATATTAGCTTATATCTGTATAGCACAATCTTTCGTAATAGCAGCCGTTAAGAAATATACACATCAATAAATGTTTAATTATCAGTAGGTTCCATAGCGTCCATGATTTAGTTCCAAATGTTGCCAATAGGGGGAGTTTGAGCATGGAGGTCATGTGATCAGTCTGGACCAATCAGAGAAGCTCTCAGCCAATCAGATCTCTTCTTCCATGTACTCATCTGATTCCGACAAATACTCCCCAGGCGTGTGTCTGGGGGACCCCGAATGCTAATCATAATATTTGTCGCCCCGTAGGCAGCAGAAGAGGGCCATCGACGCCACCATGCCTAACACCTGTGAGAAAACAGAAAAATTACATTAAAGATCCATGCCAGTCTTACCACTGTGACGCCATTCAGGTTAAATATTACAAATATGCATAGCAAACATGGCCAAATGTGCCACGTGCGTTTTCCATGCGAAGGATAAATGCATGGAAAATGCATATAAACCTAAATATAATCAGGCGAAAACCATGGTTTATCCAAGCGCATGGAAAACGCACGTGGCACATTTGGCCACGTAGCACAAAATATTGAATTCAATGCTAATGTTATATAACAATCTGTAACATCTATATCCCAGCAGTGAGTTTAATAATTGTGTGCTATACATATTTCCAATATTCAACACTGAATGAAATCACTCAAAATATGAATGACTCACTGCAAGTATACCATATATATATAATTTCTGTTCAATTCTTGAATATTTTACAAAGAATAAACTTTTTAACAATTTAACTGACTTCATCATTACAATATTTCAAATAGCCTAACAATAACAGATCTCTAAGATTATGACATAAAGCCATCACGTTAGCATATATATAACTGCAAATTCGGGTTTATCGCAGTATAGCGGACCCAAATTTATGACCATATTTGGCATCCAAGAAAATAAATATGTCACTATTTTGACCAAGTTTAGAAGTTTTTAGTACAATATGGAAAAAATTGTGATGGATAGCCGGGGTGGGGTTTAGGGGCTACATCCCTCAAGATGAAATTTAACAATTTTTTGATAAAATCTTTGCGACGTCATCCATAGCAACGAGGCTGGCCAAATATGGTCATATATGGGTCTGCCATACTGCACTTTTTCCGCAAACTTTATAAGAATTAGAAAAAATTTTACACAGTTGACCCGATCGGAGAATTGTCATCTTGTTTGAACATACCTGTATCACTCCTATCGATATGCCCACCACTCCGACTATATAAAGGTTGGACTTTAACCAGTACTTCAACTCCTCAAAACATCCCTGGAAATAGAAATTAATACGCATGAGTTGTTGTTAATTTCGCTGCACTCCTCGGGCGTCAATGCCATCTCAACAAATTTTCGCAGAGCAGCCATGTTGTCAATTTTGCCTCATTGACCTCTCTTTGCACTCAGATATAGTATTGTGACGTCATCAATAGACAATGCACATGGTGAGGTCACTGAGTGCAAAAACAATGGAGAAGTAATGATGTCATGATATCATGATATATGACGTAATTAAAATGAGGTCAATGAGGCAAAAATGGCTGACGTGTGGAAATGTGTCTCAATATAATGAAAAGACCAGCTGACCAAAGTCACACATAAACACCATGGAATATATATATTACAAAAGATCACATACAACTGTTTTTTTTTCACAAAATATGAATGCTTCTTGTAACAAAATGATTAATTTTAACCCAAACGTGTTCGATTGTGTAGGATCTGTGATAGTGTGTCTTGGGCAATTGATAACTGCAGTAAAATTACTTATATTTAATACGCTTCAAAATTAACAAGTCGCACTTTTAGGCATGGTTTTAAAGGCGCTGCTGGTGCATTATTTGTTGAATTTTTGACAATCCGTCATTCTGAATTTATGACTCAAGTAATAAGTGTTTCTAAATCGAATTTCCAACCATTTGTGCTTCAACTTACTCTTGTATACCAGTCGGACGGGTTTCCATTTTTGCCGCAGCCTTGACGTTGGAATCGGCAACATGACTCAGGCACCCAGTTCTCCTTGGGCCACGCTTTGACCTTGTACCAGTTGGTGTAATTACTGACTCCACAGCATTGCAACTGAAAAGTAAATAAATTTATGATAAAGGACATATAAAATTTATTATTTAATGAATATGTTAAAATCTGTCCATTTTTGGACAATTAAAATGTCAATTATAGTGGCTTGGCAGTTGATTCTCTCAATAAAATGATTTTTTTTTTAACGTTGGCTTCCATATTTTGTGACCTTACTGAGGACGTGTCAGTATCATTATGCAGTTTAAATATGCAGGTGTGGTTTAAGAGATAGCCAATGAATCCATTCTTGGACAGTGATCTTGTTACATAACTTTCATTGTAATTTTAAGGTGTGCTGACTGCGCTCATTATGAATGTGTTCGAAATTAGTCGGTCCATCAGTCCTGACCGGCAGCTTCAAGGCAGGACCGGCAGGTCTGAATGAAAGGCTAATGTTATGGTCTGGTAGGGACCGGCAGGTTTGCTCAAAGAATGACAGCTTTCCCACACAGCTGGTCCTTGGGACCGGCAGCTATTTTGTGCTTACCGTGAACACTGTTTTTGTCCCTCCCCAATTAACTTTTTGCATGCTGTCGAAATTTAAACAAAGATATGCTTATTTAGTATTTACATTGGCTTGCACAGTATCCCAGGCCTCTTTCAGTCCTTGTTCTTCCGTTCGATTGTATTTGTCTTTTATTCCAATTTGAAGTTCGGATCGTAACACTCTTTCAACCTGAAAATAGAAGAGAAGAAAAAAGCTTCAGCAATGGCAGGTGAAGAACAAGGTTTTAAGGAACAGATTATCAGATAATAAATACATTTTTCCTGCAGTCTTATACTCACAGAAACATTACATAGTAAACATGTGGAAACACTCTAAAGACAAAAACCACAGGAAGGACCAATAAATATATAATTTGTATTGGTCACCTATGGTCAGTGTCGGTCAGCTCTGTTAAGCCAAGCGGTCAACCTTTTTGTTGAATATTATAATATATATTCTCCCTGGGAAGTTTAGAAAGTTTCTCAATTACTCATATACATGGCCAAATGTGCCACGTGCGTTTTCCATGAGAAGGATAAACGCATGGAAAACGTATGGTTTTTAGCTACTTATAATGAGGCAAAAACCATGCAATTTCAATGCGTTTATCCAAACATTTGGCCATGTAGCATAGCTTGTCTCATCGGTTTAATGTTAACCCAACGATGACCAATGTCACACCGATGAGAAATCGTATCCTGACAGGTAACTCGTCAAAGGTTTTATTATACAATCCACACAAGACGTGTCCTAATTTATATTTTATTCACTTGCAGTATGGGATGATTCTGAAGAAATACTTATACAATTGCAGAGCAGAAATATGGAGATACTATCCGTTTATATGCTGGAGATTAGTGGGTATTTGGTCATCGCCTGGATCGACATTAGCCAACATCAGAGCGACATCATGTTGACAAACCGATGTCGTATGTTATCTGGGATTATCGTTAACAAAATGAGATAAGATTTCTATAAGAAAATCTGTAAGCTACAGGTTCCCTATTAATTTTAATAATATGCCAATTGATATTCAGGACAAACTTTACACTCACTCAATATATAGTTTTAAAATTTACATTAAGAAAAGGATTATCGATAGTTATTTAAGCTAATGTAACATTTCAGACTGTTTTGTGTGTCATAACTTGTAGTCTTTATTGTATAATTATACTTATTTAGTTAATTGAAGAAAGCTATACTTTTCTGTAATAACACTCCATATACTTTATTTTGAACACGGACTCCAGGCGCTGACATCATTGTTATTTTCTACAGTTAGTGTTGGTTTGTGGGTGGCCCCTCGGCAGCGATGACATGATCATCTTCGAGGAGTCACCCTGCTCAATATTTTATTAAATGAAAATCTATTTATTTTTAACATGTTTTTGTTATAATAGTGGGCAAAATAAATGAATCTGAATTTGTCTAGTCGTGACGAGATTTTTAAAATACAACCAAGATAGCATTAGAATAAAATCGGAAAAGTTCTTGAAATACTGTATCTTGTCACACAAAACTCATCGATAATAATATTGAGAAAATTTACACATGAAAATAGAACAACTGTTTAAATACATGCCTTGTCTTCTTTTTTGATTTTTGTATCTTTTTTATTTTGGCATTAAGTTTTAGACTTTTTTTTAATTCCAGTTGATGGAAGCTGCCTATTTTTCCATGTGGGATGGACTAACATGCCACTGTAAAATTTAATGGACCCAGAAAAATCACCCGAGATAACTGTAACAACGCAAAGGTGAGTTGATGTATTTAAAGCATAAATTAAGCTAAATTACAAGAGGATAGCTTAACGTTTCAATTCACACAATTTAATTATTTGGTAATACTGCCATCCCATATTGAGCCTAAACTAACTCCATTTTGCTTAGAATTTACACAAAATGTTGCGTTTCTCATTTATAATTTGGTAAGCCAACCTCAATTTATGTATCGCGATATGTATCGTGTATCGGTTCATGATATCAATGATACGTATCGTATCGCTTCGCTGTAATGATACACAACACTACACAATTATATTAATAAATTAAAGTTCTGCAAATGTTACAACCACAAGTTTGTATCTACACATATATAAATATTTAATACAGCTCTGTGACTTCTTAGCGACTGGGTGAAATTGTATTAAATAGCAATATTCATCATTTATTTAAAATTTCTGCGGAATAAGGAAGCAGTATGAAACGTCTACCTGTCCACGTAAGAGTATCCTGTAAATAAGTTGTTATCGGAGACGGCATAAGGCGGTCTCCGCTACCCCAAATGGGTACTGATTTTAACCCGCACTCAGCGCATGTACATATCACCAACCTATCTACAACGATCTGAACTAAGAGGTTTCTTTAACCTGTGTTCAGTAGACTACATTACATGTACTGTCAATTTCAAATTTCATCATACCAAAGCCAAGAGCGTTCCGTCTTGTCATCTCATCATTACATCTGCTTTAAATGATTGTTATTATACATTTGTTGCCTCCTTAATTTGGCCAACTAGTAGCATGGAGGAAAATGCAGATTTTTCTAACAGTATCCCTCCTCCTAAATCAATATATAGTTATATTGTATTTTATATTGTATTGGTGTCATGTCATATGTGTCTCAAGTGTATATATTGTAGTTTTATTTGACTTCTTATTGTTGTTTACAGATGTACAATGCCGGAGCGATAAGCATTTACTGCGAGGCTTACTTCATGCATCGAACGTGGCTTCTCTTCTTGCGCACAACGAAAAATTCTGCCAAATAATTTACAGCTCAAAATTATGGACATTTGACCTTCCTCATGGTCTCATGGAGTTGCAAAATCGTTCACGCCAAACAAAAAGAGAAAGAAGCCGGAGCAACAAAAACGATAGCACCTTTCTGTTGACCCCCTCGTACACCCCCTACTGGAAAACGGTGACACTAGGAGGGTGTCTTTTCTGTCTTATTTATGTAAATTAGACACAAACTGCATTTTTACACATTAATGTCAATTTCTGGATGTACAGAAGTCCTGTAAAGCGTAATCTTGCACTTGTCGTATGAAACTGTCAATGTACCAGGTACTATTTATGAAGATAACATTGAATTGTTCCATAGAATTGCAAAATCTTTGTCATTTTCCTTTAGTAATAGACCCTGCCAACATTTTTGGATGGTTTTGAAGACTTGGTGGTTTGGATATTTTTCGCTAGATCCTAAAAATAGCACAATTTTGTGATTTAACATGTGTGCCATATTTTCACATTTCTTTAAAATGTTCACTAATTATTGTATTAATGCAATGAAGCCCACTTCATAATGTACCTAGAAACAGTCTTATATGTCCATGATATGAATTTAGACATTTTTGATAGCATGTTTCTTACAAAACACTGGAAAATCTGATATTTTGCTTTATTTTGAAAACAATAAAATGAAACTCTTTAAAAATGCCTTCTAATGTTGTTTTTGAGCCATCTTTAATGATCCCCATTAAAATTTGCTCCAAAATATCCCTCGAAATATGGCTTATTGGAAAATTTCCACAGAGACGTTTTGACACTTTTGTTTATCACATTTTCTGCTTTTTTTCAAATGCAAAGTTTTTGCTGAAATACTTAGAATTAAAAAAAGTAAAGGTCAGATCCTCAACCTGGGGACCAAATACTATATTATAATAACTTCAAAAGTCAGAAAATCTCACATTTTTCGTTTACAAGTCAGTTTTTGAAGGTTGTACCTCTAAACTGGCATTTACATAGTTCTTAATATCACCATCAGGTGTCCTTTTAAAGCAAATACGCCAATGCCCTAGTGGTCAACCATGACTTGACCAATTTTTGCCAAACTTGGTATGGCATTTGATTAGTTCTTAATATCACCACCAGGTGTCCTTTCAAGGCAAATACTAAAGTGCCATCTTGTGGCCAACTATGAATTGACTCGTTTCACTGCAATTTTTGCCAGTTTTAGCATATGACTGTTAAAAATTGACATCGGCCCGCAAAATTAAACATAGTGCAAAAAACAACTGTGCAAAAATATGCTCCTAGGTGCTGAAGGAAATGATCTGATGATTATTTTATGTAATTATAGTGATTTAATCCCAAATTTTGCATTTGAAAAAAGTCAGCAAATGTGATAAACAAAAGTATCAAAACGTCTGTTTGGGCACTGTCTGAAAGTCATATAAATTTCTGGACCGATTTTGAGGCAATTTTTGCTTGGAATGGTCTCACCAAACACCAAACTACCTGAAATTGCACTCAAATATTGTCCATAAGCCATATTTCATAATTCCGCATCAAAGTTGCCTCTAAATAGCCATGGAAATAAATTTCAGCACCTGGAATCTGAGGCGTTTTTTAGACCTTTTTAAAATCATTTTCTGGCATTTTTCAATGCAAAATTCATTAAAAAAAGAAAAGAAAAATCAGATCATTTACCAAGACGCATACAACTGCACTAGGCTGCCGTCTGGTGTAAACATTGCTGTACTTACAATATCATATTATCGTCACATTTCAGATGGCAGAAGTGCTAATCACCTGTGTTAATGACAGTTAGTTCAAATCTTTATAAACTTGGACGACAAGTACGTTCAGCCTGAACATGGACTAAAATATCCCATCCATTCTTTACTCATTTTCTCAAATATATTATTCAGTAATATTTCACGTATAGAAAATGAAATTATACAGAGTTCTGTCACAGCCAGGATTTGAACCTTCAATCATTACCACAAGAAACTGACACCTCTACCAACTGTACAACAAAGTCTGCTTAAGACTACCAACCTAAAACTTCTACTAATTACTTAAATCTTCTAGTGCTATAAATAAAAAAAGAAGAAGATATTTTTAGACCTACCAGAGACACCTGGTGTCGCTTGACCAGTGCTTTTTTTTTATGTTTTTTTTTTAGTTGTCTTAGTGGTTCAGCCAATAAGTAAATTCGTGAACAGTCTTAAGTTTGACTGATACTTTTGTTGATAATTAAGTTATTTGAGAGTGATTCAATTTGCTATTACAGACATTTTTCTTTGATTTTTGACTACCGTAAAGGAGGGTATTATCAACAGGGCAGGTATTTTCGATAATACCCTCCTTTACGGTACATTTTTTTTTATCAGAGAACTGTAAAATTAATATTGATATAAAATGTATGAAGAAAAATTTATACAATGCAACAGACAACTGAAAATGAACCTGCCAAAGATTTAACGACAGGTGTCTCTGGCGAATCAATAAATAACCTTTTTATAGCACTACGCGATTTTGTGACTGGTAGAAGCTTGGTAGAAGCAGTTATGTAACTAAGCTCCTTCAAAGAAAAATATCTAATTGCTTTTTTTTATTATATTTTATATAACTTTGTGCATTATTAGTTGTTTCAGAAGTGTTTTTCAAGCAAAGCAAAAAAATATAAAAATTATAAATCTATTTATTTATTTTTAATTATACATAATCAGTACCAGGTGTGTCACAATCAAAATTGTTTTTGTCAAACAACACGGTGATAACGCGAACACAAGTTGGCGCTTATTAAGGGGCACTACAAGTCCGTGGTGGCGCTGCAGTGCAAACAGAATCCACCAGCAGATGGCAGCAGTAGGCAGTGAAAAATACACTCCATACAGTGGCGCCCTCAGACTCAGTTCAAGAACTCATCTTTGACAGCTGCTAACTCTTGCCTGTCCTGTTCAAGCATGAGTCTTTCTTTAAAATCTCTTAAAATCAAAGGGAAAAATTATATATATTTACCTCCTCTTTGAAGACAAACGCTAGGATTCCTGCCACAATTTCCATGACAAAAATGGCCACGACCAGCAAGAAATACTGAAATTGAAAACAAATTCCATTATAATTACAAATGTAAACATCGTGAAAACATTAAATAATTCATAACAAATATAATGTAAATTAACACAAATCATTACATAACAGCAAATCAATCTATCATTGATTTCTGGGTCCTCGAATGCTTAACTTAATTACATGAACCTTAAATAAATGACTTAATATATGAAACAATAAAGGTCTTTAAATATAATTTGAAAAATTAATTTCAATCATTACCACACTGTGTAGTGTGTAACTAGCCTTGCATGTGGATTTATCAAAGCCTTAAATTATATCATATTAAATTATTATTAAATTATTATTGAATTTAAAGTTGCACTGTCTGTCAAATTTGCATTTTAAGATGCTATCAAACATTTGAAAGTTACCTTTATTAATCAAGGCACACTAAAGTTGTGTGAATAAATGATTTTAAGACATTAATTACTTAAAAATAAATTATACATTGAGAGAAAATCCACACCAAAACATTGTAAAAACACGGCATGAAAAACTAGTTTTAATTTACAATAAATAATACAAATATTAAAGTGGGTATGTAATATCATGAAACAAGAAGGCAGTATTGATTTATATCATTATTTTAATGTGCAAATTTGACAGACAGTGCATAAACTTTTATTTATTGCTATTGGACCATATTGGTGATTAGTATAACTTGCAGAAACCCTTATTTTACTTATACAATATTTACACATATTCTGCTTCGGCACATTTACACTGTGTGTCGTCGCCGCGCAGCCCAGCGACCTAATTATGTACATGTTTTGCTTGTTTACTCATCAAAAGTAAATTAATCAATTTCCCTTATAGTCTATAGGCTGGCTTATGGTATTAAAGGTCTAACAATGAAATTACAGAATATCTAGATGTGCTGAGTTTACGCAATTCTTGTTCTGACAAGCGGACAATTCAGAAAAATTGCTAAAACTAAAAAAGTACGAATCCATTTCTCTTGTATTTTTATGAGAAGATTTCTGAAGTCTGTACTCAGCCTATCGCCTACATAGTTTAACCAATAATTTTGCTTAACTAGGTAAACTAGCAAAGAATGTCCGTAATTAGGTCAATCAACTGTCAGGTGACGAAACAGTGTTTAAGTTATTCCACTCAACAGTCCAGCAGCAGCCGAAATCTTAAACGTGTATATTTATTTCAAATAAAAATATTTATTATAAAAAAAAGGCGTCAGCAAAAAGCATTGCTCTGTTTGTTAAAATGATCCTTTCATATATTTATGTCTTCCTGCAAAGTTTATCAAACATTTTTGTGGTTTGTGTGTTTTGCCATGAAATCATGTAAACTGTTATCACGTGATATGTTACCATGGCAACAACTACATCAACTGAGCCAATTACAGAGATAAACTAAGTTCTTGCAAGAATAACAAATGATATACTGCTTCAGGAGAGAAGAGAAGCGGAGAGGAGAGGAGAGGAAGAGAAGAGGAGAAGAGGAGAAGAGGAGAAGAGGAGAAGAGGAGAAGAGGAGAGGAAAGAGAAGAGAAGAGAAAGAAAAGAGGAGAGGAGAGGAGGAGAGGAAGAGAGGAGGAGGAGAGGAAGAGAGGAGGGGGAGAAGAGAGGATTAGGATAAGAGAGGAGAAGAGAAGAGAAGAGAAGAGAAGAGAGGAGAGAAGAGGAGAGGGGAGGAGAGGAGAGAAGCGGAGAGGAGAGGAAGAGAAGAGGAGGAGGAGGAGAAGAGAGGATTAGGATTAGGAAAAGAGAGGAGAAGAGAAGAGAAGAGAGGAGAAGAGAAGAGAGGAGAAGAGAAGAGGAGAGAAGAGGAGAGGAGAGGAGAGGAGAGGAGAGGAGAGGAGAGGAGAGGAGAGGAGAGGAGAGGAGAGGAGAGGAGAGGAGAGGAGAGGAGAGGAGAGGAGAGGAGAGGATAGGAGAGGAGAGGAGAGGAGAGGGAGAGAAGAGGAAGAGAAGAGGAGGAGGAGGAGGAGGAGGAGGAGAGAGGATTAGGATTAGGATAAGAGAGAAGAGAAGAGAAGAGAGGAGAGGAGAGGAGAGGATAGGATTAGGATTAGGATTAGGATAAGATCTAAGGCATTGGTCCCAAGTCTTATCATCTCATCATTACGTTTAACAAACCCTATATTTAAGACCGTTCAACATTCGGAAATATCTGACTTCCATAGCAATTTTCAAAACCTTCAGAATTAAAACCACCCGAAGTTTCTCAAAGTAAGATTAATTTTGGGATTCCATTGTCGAAAAATCCATAATTTTGACATAATAACGTCCCCTAAAACATCATAAAAAGCTTTTATTTTGTCATTCTTGGCCCCCAAAAAAAAGTCATCACACCGCGGGGACTGTGTTATTTATTGGCCCCTAATGTGCAGGTGGCTGCCCTCTGGCGGAGAACCCCATAACTACATTAGAGGGACTTATGCACAAGCTTATGAAGTTGTAAGGAGTCTTGTAAAATGGTCCAGGGGTCTCTGCATGGAATACTTATAGGGCCTGCTGCTCCATAGGCCCACAAGAAATAGCCACTGCTCCTGTGAGCCCATTCTGGCATTAAGCGATAAAATGCCAATATCATGGGTAGGTGTCCACACCAGTCTATTAAAGGGGTCTAGCTGCCACTGCATGTATGAATGCTATGACTGTGTAAGGAGAGGAGGTGTCTAGTCTTAAATAGAATCAGTTTAAGTTAAAGAACCCACCCATTGGGGTAAATGTGTAACATGGTGTGGACTCCCAGTATACTACATTTCATACATCTTATCATGCCATCATTATGTCTGCCTCTAGGCTCACACCAGTAGCATTGAAACAATACAATACATCACAATACAATACAGTACCAAGATAGCATGCATGCCAGAATGGCCCAACGTTGGCGCAGTGCGGTGTCAATCCGATGTTGGCGACACCATGCCGACATCAGACTTATGACTTATTCCTGATGTCATTTAGGTACTGGCTGATTTTTAGATCCTCTGCAACAATTTAATATCAGGATCCTTAATTTTAAAGGCTTTTACAGCACTGATTAGACTTACTATGGTAAAAAGCTCAGAAAAAGCCTAGAATAAAGCAGGTTACAGCACACCACCTTGCTGGAGCCATAATGGACTTAATGATCTTCAGTCATAGAGGTTGATCTAGGTGCCCACTAGGGGGCCACAGGTCATGTGACAGAGCCTGTAAATCATGTGACAATGGCAGGTCATGCGACCCCTACCAGACTTATCATTCTACCAAGAATGCAGGTCTTGGCTGGTGAAAGAATTCAGGTGTGATATTTTGCGGGTATTAACAACCCCTGTAATTTTTTTTAGTAGTAATTCATTAATAAAACAATGTATAAATTATGAATAAATAAGTGTCAGAGCAATATAGTTTATTATCTATGCTGAGGCAAGTAAAACAACCCACTATAGGGTAAATGTTTTATTACATTGTGTGGACTCCAAGCCTTATTATCTCATCATTACGTCTGCCTATGGCAGCTGGTCTAAGCTAGCCCAGTACCATTAGGACATTTTAAAGTTAATATCAAACCTAAATCTTGAATCATACTGAAATATGGAACCATCATGGTACTGTTATACTATTTGGTACTGTTATATACTATTTGGTACTGTTATATACAATTTAGTACTGTTATTTGGTACTGTTATATACTATTTGGTACTGTTATATTATTTGGCACTGTTATATACTATTTGGTACTGTTATATACTATTTGGTACTGTTATACTATTTGGTACTGTTATACTATTTGGTACTGTTATATTATTTAGTACTGTTATATACTATTTGGTACTGTAATACTATTTGGTACTGTTATACTATTTGGTACTGTTATATTATTTGATACTGTTATATTATTTGGTACTGTTATACTATTTGGTACTGTTATATTATTTGGTACTGTTATACTATTTAATACTATTATACTATTTAATACTGTTATACTATTTGGTACTGTTAAAAACTTATACTATTTGACCTCACAGTGAAGACAACACTATTAAGGCCAAAAAGAGAGGTCTTACTGTCAAGATTCTGTTTCATTTATACATATCCTTTGTACTGCATATTGGGACAAGAGTTCTCAAGTTTCCCAAGATGTACAAATGTCTTTTGTGTTTTCAGAATCTCAGGTTTATCTCACAAAGGTTCCTTTCCGTACCTTCATAATGGAAAATGGCTCTGGAAGCACATTCGTATTGAACTGATGTTTTTTTCAAAAGTTGCCAAATAATTATCCTTCTTGAAGAACTCCCAGCTAAAATGTTGCTAAAATATGTTATATTAGAAATTTCACCTGTATTGCTATATAGTATGTCATAAAATATTATTATCATAATTATTATTTTCTCCTTTCTATTTTTTTCCTTTCTTAAATTTATTTTCTTTTTTTATTGTTTTATTTTCAAATTTATCTAGAATTATATTCTTTCTTGTTTCTTATATTGTATCAATTTAAGGTGGCCCCTAACACAACCCATTGAGGTTCTTTGGGGTCTCCTGGCAAGGATAAATACTAAAATAAGATATGCAATAATTTTAAATGTATCATGCCAGAAATAACTAAATATCATGCTGTAGTTTGTTTTAAGTAAATTGCCAAATAAAATTATTTTCAATTAAAAAAGTCAGAAACTTTGTCAAAATTTTTATAATGTATAAAATGGTATATGATAAGTGACCTTTCAATTTAACAGAGTCATCGTGTTTTTGTTTTTTTTTGCCTTTTTGCAGCTTACTTCACAAAATGTTCTGAATGTCACTTTGTCACTAGGGGATGAAAAGAAAAATATATCTTTGGTTTCCATGGTGATAAATTGTGAACCTTATGGTTTCCTGAGGTAAAAGCAGCAGCTACTATTCAAAGCTAAAAATAACAACACCCAGCATTCTACCACCAGCAGCACAGATCTTCACTTTAAAAAAAGTTTCACACTTAATATTATTCAGAGCATTTTATGCAATTAGGTCTCACACACCAACTATTCGATTAAATAAATTCTATACTTATCCAACTAAATTAATTATAGCTCCATTGATTGCTTTTTTCCCTTTAACCATTCTTAGTTCGAACTCTCTGACTTGGCACTAAGTACTAACCTGTTCCAGACAGAGAAATATCGGTCTAATAACTGTTGGTCCAGTGAAATTAAAAGGCATTCCAAGTCCATTTTAGCGGCTTTTCCTTCAGTTTAGATTTCATAACAATGTGAAAACAACAGCATATTGCTGATTATCGCAAATTAACAACGGTAATTTAGTCTCGATAAATCTACTCAGGTTTTTCTGTCAAATATTTTCATCCAATATTATTTCAAGGGCGGGTGGGTGAGACGGGCTTTATGTCCCATATTTTTGCACCAGATAGGGCTGATCAGGACAGGCAGGTGCCAAGCCAAGGCAATGAGGCCAACGATGAAGCAACCTTCCAACATGGGCTGGATTCGAACCCAGTACCCAATGATTGGCAGCACAGAGTGCTAACACTGAGCTAAGCCCATGTTCTATTTATTCATAAGCATGTGAGTCAGTGGGTGAGACGGGCTTTACAACCCATGGTTTTACACCAGATAGGGTTGATCAGGACAGGCAATGAGGCGAATGATGAAGCAACCTTCAAATGTGGACTGGATTCGAACTCAGGACCAAATAATTGGCCGCAAACACACTACCACTGAGCTAGGCCCCTGTTCCGAAGCCCACGCTTTCAAGCAAATTTTTGACTGATTTGAAATTTGACAACGAAGCCGCCGAAACTGTTTGCTTCATGATTTGACCATGCATGACAAATGAATTACTGATGACAAAATAGGGGATTTTAAATATGGTTAGCATTCTTGTACATAATGCTCATTGCTATATATGAAAACTGTGTTTTTGAAAAACAAATACAAGTTCAATAGTGGATTTTCACGGAGGGTTCCATGTATTTCCACCAGGTGGCTACGGCCGAATACTGCGATTCTATTGGCCGAAAAATGTCCCGCCCTTGGCTGTGATTGGCGGAAACAAAGTGCATCCTAGCAGCAGTATTTCTAATGCATTTTAACGTATATTTGACATATAATTTTCTCAGGGAAATAACAGAAATCAAATAAATGATCATATTTATCGAATCAGTTAATTATGACCTAATATGTTTGAAAAGCAAAATGAGTAATAAGCGGAGAAGAAAAACTTATGTCTTGCTGAATTCAGGGCGGCTCAGTGAAAAGACTCCATTTGAACCCTGCTTGGTATCTTGTTTTTCAGCATTTTACAGATAAACAGATTCGATCATTTGCTCGGAATACAAGATCGTCCAATAGTGACAATATCAAGACGTTCGACCTTTGCACAAAGGTCATTCAGTGTATATGGTCCTCGTGTGTGGAACTCTTTGCCAGGAAGCATCCAAAATATAGGCAATTACTCAACTTTTAAAAGCAAATTAAAGACATTTCTTTTTCAATCGATTTAAATATCATTGTACAGCGCACTTGAATTACTTTGTAAATAGTAGCGCTATATAAATTTGATAAATAATAATAATAATAATAAACTGTGCCCATTATCAGTTGATTATGGTTTCTTAAAGTAAAGTAGGGGTCTGTGGGAAGTTACTTTCCCAATTCACATGCTAAGCATACTAAAGTACAAAGCATTTTTGCCCCAGGAGTCGTTCATAAATCATGGAAGAGTGGTGGTGGATTAGGGCTTTATGTCCTGTATTTCTGCACCTGATGGGCTAATTAGGACAGGCAGGGACCATGGCAATGAGACAAAGGACGAAACGGCCATCCAACATAGGCTCGACCAGGAATTGAATCCGGGACCCAGTGGTTGGACATAAAACATGGAAGATGTCGAAGCGAAGATATTCACACTATCTTTACATCGTGGGTTGCAGGGCTAAAATCAATACGATGCCCTGGGGTTAAATTGGCTTCAATTACTTGCACTCTGTGGCCTCTCCCAACGGGTGTATGGCCTTATAAGGGCAATGGGATTCTGAGACCCCTTTATATTTCTCCTTTGGGGGGTAGAATCCCCTTGAGAAAGGGGTAAAAAGCTTACAAGTCTCCCGGGGTCAAAGCTAAGGGTATTAAGCCCAGCTGATGCTCGGGAGACCCTGTTGAATCCTCAATTTATGGCATGTGGGGATTGCGAGAGAATATGGGGTCCACAGATCATAGTTGATGGTTCAAAACATAACTATCATGGTGTTTTATCGCTCTTCCATCTATGTGGTGTACACCAAGAGCATTTCCTGATACTAGGGGAGACAGGGGCCCTTTTGGACATGGAGGACATTGGGGCACCCACCATATCTGGATAATAGACAGCTTCAGAAATTGAAGGCTTGCCGCAACTAAAGCAGGGGAACATCTTCATTTTATCTGAAGACACCGTCAAGATCAAGTGAAGCGTTCAGCTGTGGTGGATCATTTCAGGTTTTTTCGAAGTCTGAAGTAATTTTTTCATATTGAACACATGTATATGATTTTTCTTCTCGAAGGCATATAGCCGCTGCTGAGAAGAAAGATAAATTATAAATACAAGGATAAAAAGAAAATAATTAAATAAGTCGGGCAATACAATATAGTTACTCCAGACTCAAAGGCACGATGTCATAGTTTTGAGAATTTCATATAGTTTGGGTGATTATTTAAATAGTGCAATGCAGTTGAGTCATATCCATGTTTCATAAGTGCCTTTCATAGAGATTTGATTAAGCATCGTAGTAATCTCACACAGTGTGGACAGAAGAGTTAACAGGCGGTTCTTTTACAAACCACTGCATGGGGACTACATTGGGACAGTGAGGTGACTGTAAAATTAACCAAATTATGTTTAATATCCAAAAAGATAACTTGAGAGGTACAGTTAGGGTGGCCCTAACCTCAAGAAGAGAATGTTTTATGCCGTATTGCAGAGAAAGGATGTGGAATAGACTGTCAAGGCAATTCATCCTAAATTCATATATCAACAGGTCTTTGAAATTGGTAAACAATAAACCATCCAAATGCTCTTAGTCGGCAGTATCTTGGTTGCACTGTTCATATATCTCAGTCCCTGTCCCATCACATGGGATGTACTCATCATCATCTCATCCATGGCAGTGACTATGGGTGCATGGGTTCAAATCCCACTCCCTGCACTGTTTATGAGCCACATCTCAGTCCCTGTCCCATCACATGGGATGTACTCATCATCATCTCATCCATGGCAGTGACTATGGGTGCATGGGTTCAAATCCCACTCCCTGCACTGTTTATGAGCCACATCTCAGTCCCTGTCCCATCACATGGGATGTACTCATCATCATCTCATCCCTGGCAGTGACTATGGGTGCATGGGTTCAAAGCCCACTCCCTGCACTGTTTATGGGCCATATTTCTGATCTGTCCAAGTTTGTTTGACATAAAATCTATCACATCTATGGGCCCCAAGTATCCACCGAACTATATTGAGGCAGTGAAAGACACCATTTTGGGGATAAATTGTACTTCTTGTACTTTATGCAGACATAATAGTTATCTGTGGTTAAAGCAGGTATTGTGGAAGATTTACTACACCAAGACTAGGTTTTACATTAATTAGTCAAGGTCAAGTATGCGAAGTCATCTACTTCAAGTCAAGTTGACCACTTAATCAACTTTATCTTCCGAGTTCCAACCATCAAAATCCAGTAAAGAGCCAACTTCGTAAGAATACTCTTTCAAGTGTTTTAACGGCGCTTTAAAAATCGAACTTGGCTCTTCTAAAATGGTCTTTAACATCTTGATCACGTGACAAGTGAGAAAGCAGACGATGGGGAGTTCTATTGGGGAAATGACATCACAAGATCGATCTCCGGGGATTCCCCTTTTTACAGACGCTCTTTAGGCAAAGAGGAGGGAAGGGGCGATCAAAGAAAGATCTTTGCCAGTTATCTGAAATTTCTCTCTCCGTTTTTTATCTTTCCCTCCATTTTCTTTTCGCAGATCTCGTGTAAATTCACGCAGCACGAGAACTACCCTAATGACCTATTTTACTCACTCCACATCTTCATCCGCGCTCCTAGATTGTTGGGCGCATCAATATTTCAGCCAAAAGGCAGCAAGCAGTCTCTAAATGGACCGCTTAACTGGATGGACTGCGCAATAATTCCATAAGAACTCTTCAATAGTTAATGAGGGACAAAGCCACCAGGGGTCAACAGTGTCCCCACCTACCGGAAAATGACATAAAAGATAATGCAGTTCCTTTGTTAAGGCCACAGAAGATCCCCTTAACTAGGCCCCTGTAGGCCTGGAGGCTGTTAAGCAAGGCTTTAACATGAAATATAGCGTTAATGAAGCCTAACTTTTCTTTGAAAGTAGATAAAGCCTCAATAATTAGGGCATACCTAACATCAATCAAATTAAAAGCATGTGACATTATCAGTTCATCATGTGAATGTTATGTACAACTACATGGCCAAATGTGCTACGTGCGTTTTCCATGAGAAGGATAAACGCATGGAAAACGCATGGTTTTTAGCTAATTATAATGGGGCAAAAACTATGCGTTTTCCATGCATTTATCCAAACACATGGAAAACGCATGTGAAACAATCGTACCGAGTAAAACTTAAAAAAAAAAAAAAATTTGTTATTTAGCGTTAAACATTGGCGCTGTTCTACGAAAAAGTGTCATCTCGATAAAATAGAAAATGTATGTTGTTAATCAACAATATAGACATCTGTTATGTTTTTGTTACATATAATGCTTCATTCTTTGTGGAATTATCCAATAGGATATATGTATTTAACCCATCAATTAATATTTTATTCAATTTTATTAGTGGTTTCGACTTTTATATCTTTAATTCCACACAATAGTGGATTTTCACGGTAGGTTCACTATATTTTCACCAGGTGGCTACAACGGAATACTGCAATTCTATTGGCTGAAAAAGTTCTCACCCTTGATTGTGATTGGCTAAATCAAAGTGCATTCTAGCAGCAGTATTTTAGTGCATTTTAATGTAGATTTGACATATTATCATTCAATCGATTTCCGCTTTTTCCCTGAGAAAATTATATTTATCGAATCAGTTAGCTATGACCTACTATGTCTGAAAAGCAAAACGAGTAATAAGAGGAAGAAAGACTTATGTCCTTCTGATTTCAGGGCTGCTCAGTGAAAAATGCTATTACGAAACCTCTCCTTCCGCGTGTAGAAATTATGACATATATTTTCATGGTGGACACTCTTTTTTCATATTATAACTCCACATCAAACTGACAGAAAAGGAAGTGCTCTCCTGTCCAGGAGACAATTCCCCATCAAACCGGAAGTCACCAGAACCTCCATCAATCTGCAGACATGTTCGGTTGCTCACTCGTTTCCGGTAATATTTTTGCAACCACAATTAATTTTTCGGCTGCAGATTATCGCATTGAATTGATGATATATTAATAGCTGTATATCAATATAATTATCATTATATCGCAAACCACTCCAACAGGAATACAGTATATTAATACAAAGTATTTTTCAGTTATTAAATCTTCATTAATATATTTTATTAATTAATTAAGTCATTTGATGCTATTTTGTTCAGTACAATGAAGTTATATGGCTAATGTGCAATAATGTGGAATGGGCTGGAAAATCCATAGCAAACATAATTAAAATGAATTGATACCATTAAAATGGCATAAAATTTTAATTCTAATTAATTTGCCTTGTTATTAAATTTTTATCAAAGTTACCACTCATTTAGTTTATCACATTAACAAATCAATTTTAATAGAAACCAGCTATTTTAATAATTCTGATTACATTATGGCATTAACAATTAACAGACATTTGAACTATATTCTAAATAACATTGCAAAAAGCTGACATAATATTGCCATATTTTTCTTAAAAAAAGCACTGAAGACCCACTATTTTAGACTCTGTTTTAATCTTGAACCAATTCTACAATTTAATTATGTTTTATTCATACTTATCTATTATTTTATCATCTGTAAAACACCTAGAGCGATTTTAGATATTTCGATGAGATGCTATATAAATATACATTATTATTATTATTTATTATAGGATCAATAAAATATGACAGAAATATTGCATAATTGCAATTAATTAGTGACAATTAGTAATGATTAGTAATTAACTAATATAAAATAAATGACTTACCGTTAGTAACATGCACGGGTTTTCCATAATCGCTCCGCAACATCCGAAAAACCCCACTACAAGGACGATCGCCCCGGCCGCTATACAGAGGGCGGTCGCGCTTAAGAAGTTGAAACTGGGCGCTATGGAGGCGTAGTTCCCCTTGGAGATGTGCAGCCATATTCCGATGCCCAAGATGGCACAGCCCAGCAACTGAAATATACAAAAGAAATGATGGTTAAGTTGGGAGTTGAGAAAGGCTCACGCTTGAATGGGCCTGTAACGATGAAGTAACAGACTTCAACCCCAATATTTTACATTTACCTTCAATTGCAATTGAAGTCAGCAACAAATTTAAAAACACAAATTAAAAAAACACATTTGGCTATAATACAGTTGCCCAAATGTATAAATAAACATGCCTTTCATAATTGATTAGTCAGTCAGTCAGTCAGAAGGTCATTATTTATTCATTCATTTATTAATTCAGTCAGTCAGTCAGTCAGTCAGTCAGTCAGTCAGTCAGTCAGTCAGTCAGTCAGTCAGTCAGTCAGTCAGTCAGTCAGATAGTCAGAGAGCTAGTCAGTCAGCTAGACAGAGAGCTAGTCAGTCAGATAGACAGACAGACAGACAGACAGCTAGTCGAGTCAGTCAGTCAGTCAGTCAGCCAGTCAGTCAGTCAGCGAATTCATAAGGTTCTTTAAATAAGCAAGAGTGACAGTAAGCAAGTTAAATTATAAAGTTCCCAGCTTAGAATTTTAATTTCAACACTTCCAAATTGCATTCACAATAAGACAGGTCCATTTATTATATAACTCCCAAAAAACAGGCAGAGGAATTCTTGTTGATCCCACATATTAAAGACAACAATAATATAGGCCTAAAACTCAATTGTTCAGTTGTGGGCCTGTCATACTGTAGTTGGTGCGGTGACAATAGTATTTAATTGTGTGCTCTCTTGTCAAAATTGCTGTAGTTGTAAAACATATGATCATACATTGTACAGTTGTCACAATTGTCAACATGAGGTTTTTCTTCTGTAGGAAATACTGGTAAAACAAGAATTTATCATTAAGCAGATTATTATATATCTAGACTATAATGTATTATTATATATCTACACTATAATGTATTAATATATATCTAGACTATAATGTATTATTATATATCTAGACTATAATGTATTATATATCTAGATTATAATGTATTATTATATATCTAGATTATAATGTATTATTATATATCTAGACTATAATGTATATTATATCTAGACTATAATGTATTATTATATATTGACACTATAATGTATTATTATATATCTACACTATAATGTATTATTATATATCTACACTATAATGTATTATTATATATCTAGACTATAATGTATTATATATCTAGGCTATAATGCATTATTATATATCTAGACTATAATGTATTATATATCTAGATAATAATGTATTAATATATATCTTAGACTATAATGTATTATATATCTAGATGATAATGTATTATTATATATCTAGACTATGATGTATTATATATCTAGATTATAATATATTATTATATATCTAGACTATAATGTATTATTATATATCTAGACTATAATGTATTATTATATATCTACACTATAATGTATTATTATATATCTACATTATAATGTATTATATATCTAGGCTATAATGTATTATTATATATCTATACTATAATATATTATTATAAATCCACACTATAATATATATTATATATCTAGAATTTAATGTCTTATTATATATCTACACTATAATGAATTATATTATGTATGAGATGTCACTGGTGTGTACGACTCAAATCAACAAATTTCTTTTCTTTTTAATCATCTCATTATGAGATGTCACTGGTGTGTACGACTCAAATCAACAAATTTCTTTTCTTTTTAATCATCTCATTATGACCACAAAGAAATTATTTCAACAAGAAAATGAAGACTCTTGTTTCGCAATTGAAGATAATGAAAGCCAGTGTAATTGAATTCCAAGAAAAATCAGTTTCCTGGAAGAACATTAAAGGGATGTAGAATTTCTTTTTTTTAAGGTAACGAAGTCATAAAATGCTCTTTTTAAAGTGACTTATGAAAGCCAAATTTGTGCAAAAACTTAAACTAAAATATCTGCAATTTTCTTCGTCAAAGGAGCAAATAGTGGCATACTGCATATGTAGAGTATAGTAGAGTATAGTAGAGTATAGTAGAGTAGAGTACAGCAGAGTATAGTAGAGTAGATTAGAATGTAGGAGAGTAGAGTAGAGTTATAGTAGAGTATAGTAGGATATAGTAGAGTAGAGTAGAGTAAAATATAGTAGAATATAGTAGGATATAGTGGAGTAGAGTAGAGTTATAGTAGAGTATAGTAGGATATAGTGGAGTAGAGTAGAGTTATAGTAGAGTATAGTAGGATATAGTAGAGTAGAGTAGAGTAAAATATAGTAGAATATAGTAGGATATAGTGGAGTAGAGTAGAGTTATAGTAGAGTATAGTAGGATATAGTAGAGTAGAGTAGAGTATAGTTATAGTAGAATATAGTAGAATATAGTAGGATATAGTAGAGTAGAGTAGAGTAGAGTTATAGTAGAGTATAGTAGGATATAGTAGAGTAGGGTAGAGTATAGCAGAATAAAGTAGAATATAGTAGGATATAGTAGAGTATAGTAGAATATAATATAGTATAGTATAGTATAGTATAGTATAGTATAGTGGAGTATAATAGAGTATAATAGTATAGTAGAGTATAAATACAGAATAGACTAGAATAGAATAAAATAGAATGGAATAGAATAGAACTATGTTATCAATCAAATTATGTGGTAAACAGACATGTTAACCATGCTGAGATACAATTTATGAATCCAGACTATGGTGCCAGAAACAACATCAAATGTGATTTCCACTCATATATAGATCAGTATATATTTGCCAGGCTGATTCAGAACCCTTTTTAGTGAGGCCTCAGTCCCTTCTATTGAGATGAAACAGATTTGGAGCAGATGAAAGCCAACATTAGATCAAAAATCACATAAACCAGCAAAGGGTTTGGTCCTTTGAGCTAGTTCCTCTTTGCTCCACAGCCATATCAACAAAGCAGGCCTCCGATTGGCTGACTAATGCTGTAACAGCTTCTGTGATTGGCCAATTGGCTTCATCAGGCAATGTGTCGGCTTCCCCGATTGGCCAGAATTTCCTGTTATGGCTCTGATGTTGTTCTGATGTGCAGTAGTGCGCTAATGATAGAACACGTCACAATAGAGTCTTTTCACTGAGCAGCCCTGAATTCAGGACACAAATCTTTCCTCTCCTCTTATTTCTCATTTTGCTTTTCAGACATAGTAGGTCATAACTGATGGATTCCATAAATATAATTTTCTCTGGTAAATAACATAAATCAACTAAATGATAAAGTGTCAAATATACATTAAAATGCACTAAAAATACTGCTGCTAGGATGCACTTTGCTCCAGCCAATCACAGCCAAGGGCGGGAACATTTTCAGCCAATAGAATTGCAGTATTTGGTCTTAGCCACCTGGTGGAAATACAGAGAACCTTCAGCAAAAATCCAATATTGAGACCTCTAGAAGTTGGATTGGTGTATTACGTTCATCATATTTCACCAGAAAATGAACCTCCGCACCATTAAGACATCGATGCCAGTCAACCATCGGACCAATATTCAACCAATATGGCCGACATTTTTTGCACCCCCCAAGGTAGCTGAGGGATCATTGCATATATCATGATGGATTTTAATGTGTAAACTTAAAGGTTATTAAAAGCTAAATTCATTCAGAATTTGTTTTGAACAATAGGTTTCGTTTCTAAAACAGGTGCTATTCAAGTTTATTTATTTCAGCCATCTATAAATACAGATATATAAAGAAAGAAGAGATGGACATAGAGACATGGTACATGGCCAAATGTGCCACGTGCGTTTTCCATGAGAAGGATAAATGCATGGAAAACGCATGGTTTTTAATCATTATAATGAGGCAATAACCATGCGTTTATCCAAATGCATGGAAAACGCACGTGGCACAATTGGCCATTTATAATTAACAGACAGAAAATGGTGATAATTCAATATAAATATTTACATGTATAGAAGCTTCACATTCGCGAAAGACCACTTTTTCGAAGCTACTAAGCTCTAATGAGAGAATACAGTTAGTTTCATTAAAAACGGCCCGTCAAATTGAAACTAGACAAAACTGTCATAGCTGGCTACCCAAAACCGGATCTAAAAGCACATATTTATGATATATTCAATTAATTTCTTACATTTACCAATGTTTATATTTATCTGGTGATAGATGTAAGCTGGTTATTAGCTATAGAAGTGGACAGAAGCAGCTGGCTTTAGCATGTTTAGACCACAGCCAGGTACAGGTTACTACAGACAGCTAGAGTCGACCGTATTTTATTAAACTAACTGTAGCAGCTTCATTTTACACATAGCAGAGACTTTGTGACTATCAAAAGGCACAACTAGGCCATTATTGACTAATGATAAACCGAATTTGATCAATGTACATGCATTGTGCCAGAGTTCTGTTTCGGAAACGAAGTGTGATGCCCGCCACCCGCCCTACCTCCCATTGCCGCATGGACTTCATTTGACCCGAGTAAGTTCTACAGCACCTCTTTGAACGAATACTCGTTCGCTGAGGTAAAAACATATTTGCACCGAGCTCCACGCGATTATATTGAGGAAAGAATATTGCGCAGAATGTACACAGCAAAATGCGCCAATAAAGGGGAAAAAATTACCAGTCTATAGTGTTGAGAATCACGCAAAAAGGTGATATTACATAACATTAGAGCTCCGCAGGAGTTAGTGCCCATTGAGTCTGCATGTTTGAGGTCTCCCTGGGGCCTTTTTAGCATCTTTGTGTTGTGTTAATGGCATACCACGCGAAATAGAAAGAAAAAACAAGAAAAGAAGAAAACTAAGAAAAGAAGATAAAAAAAAATGAAGAGGAATCCCCCCATCCTTTACAGGAGAGCGTCTGACGCCAGGTCACGTGACTGCACGCGCTTGTCACGTTCTCAAAGAGAAAAGCAGACGATATGACGTCATGAGGTATATGTTCGAAAATGCGTTTCACAAGAAAGTGTTCATAGAAATTGAATGAAAGTGACAGTAAATTTAAATGCCAGCAATTTAATGTACATTAATTGAAATCTGTCTTGTTAAATGAGCTTACAAGACGAGACTTAATTGCTTAAGGGAGAGAGATCTATTGACAGTTCCCCTGGCAACTCAGGCTTTCACGCAATTTCCAAATAACATGCATCAGAGAGGAATCTCAGTTGGATATCGTTACTAGTGGGAAACTTTTAACTCAAGCTTGTTGTGCCTAACTCCTTAGTGTCTATGGATAGGTGAATAAATGACCCACCCATGAAGTAAATGTGTAACTATTGTATTGTCACTGCTATTGACCTGGAGCTTGGTCAGCCTGTAATGACGAGAGAAGGCTCAAATAGTACTCGGGACTTCAGATGTTACAACCATTCTTGGGATTTTTCTTGATTATTTCCTTCTTTTTTTGTTTCCTTCATTATCATAATTATCTCTTCTTCATCCTTTATAATTTTATTATATTTTTCCCATCAACCCCTTTTCCCTCCTTTCATCCATTCCAGTTTCCCTTTCCCGCCAAAAAGGCCACACAAATGGCATCTGATGAGGCCGTTTGGGCATCTGTGATCTGTTCTGGTATTCAAGACATCACCCGTCCCTCCTTCCCAAATGAAAACATTCTTCATTTGGTCTCTTGTTCGCCCCTCACCCACTAGGTGGCTCACCGAAGCAGCTCTCCTAAGACTTCCGGTTCGTCTGCCGCTGCCTCCAAAATTAGAGAGTTACCCAAAGCAATATTTCTTGTGGCAGTTCCTTGAGGAAATTCAGTCTTTGATCTCGTTTTTTTTTTTGTATTACAGTAGAGCATCACTATTATGACTATCCAATAGCTCAGAGGTAGCGTTCTGGGCTTCCAACCACTGGGTCCCGGGTTCTTCCCGGTCGAGCCTAAGTTGGATGGCTGTTTCATCCTTCATCTCATTGCCATGGTCTCTGCCTGTCCTAATTAGCCCAACTGGTGCAGAAATACAGGACGTAAAGCCCTAATCACACACACACACACCATCGAATATATATGCAAAATTTACTTGTTTTGACAATGAGGGGGTTAACCAACAGTGTTATATACAAATGAAGGTCCAAAAAAAAAGGATTTTACCGAAGGTTCTTGACATTTCCACCAGGTGGCTACAACTACTGCAATTCTATAGGCTGAAAAAGTTCCCGCCCTTTACTGTGATTGGGTGAAGCAAAGTGCATCCTAGCAGCAGTATTTTTAGTGCTTTTTAATGTATATTTGACATCTTATAATCGTTCAGTTGATTTTCGTTATTTTCCTGAGATAGTTATATTTATTGAATAAGTTAGTTATGATCTTCCATGTCTGAAAAGCAAAATGAGTTATAAGAGGAGAGGAAAGACTTTAGCCTTCCTGAATTCAGTGCTGCTCAGTGAAAAGACTCTATTGGCCTTTCCACGCCATGGTGAGACAGTCTTAATTCACCCAAACCTTTAAGACCATTTAGCCAGAGATAATCGACTGGGGGGGGGGGGGGGGGGGCTGGAAAGTGGCATATCATCCATCATTCCACTTTACAGTAGGCACTAAATCTCTTAAATGTCACAATTTTGTGCTCTTTTTGAGCAAATTTGAACAAATGTTCAAGGACCTATAGGACTTGCTCGACATAGCCTGACATTTGACAATCAATGTGTTGTTCGAATTTTAAAGGTCTCAGCATCTTGATTGTTCAAAGAACACAAAAATAGCGTTGCATAGACCGTACACTAGGATAGGATAGGATAGGATAGGATAGGATAGGATAGGAGAGGAGAGGAGAGGAGAGGAGAGGAGAATGATAGGATAGGATTATCTGAGGAGAGGAGAGGAGAGGAGAGGAGAGGAGAGGAGAGGAGAGGAGAGGAGAGGAGAGGAGAGGAGAGGAGAGGAGAGGAGAGGAGAGGAGAGGAGAGGAGAGGAGAGGAGAGGAGAGGAGAATGAAAGGATAGGATTATCTGAGGAGAGGAGAGGAGAGGAGAGGAGAGGAGAGGAGAGGAGAGGAGAGGAGAGGAGAGGAGAGGAGAGGAGAGGAGAGGAGAGGAGAGGAGAGGAGAGGAGAGGAGAGGAGAGGAGAGGAGAGGAGAGGAGAGGAGAGGAGAGGAGAGGAGAGGAGAGGAGAGGAGAGGAGAATGATAGGATAGGATAGGATAGGATAGGATAGGATAGGATAGGAGAGGAGAGGAGAGGAGAGGAGAGGAGAGGAGAGGAGAGGAGAGGAGAGGAGAGGAGAGGAGAGGAGAGGAGAGGAGAGGAGAGGAGAGGAGAGGAGAGGTTAGGATTATCTGAGAGAGGAGAGGTTAGGATTATCTGAGAGTGGAGTGGTGGAGTGGAGTGGAGACGAGACGAGGAGACAATGATATAGGATTATGATAGCAGGGATAGAATCAAGATAGATAGCATAGCATAGCATACCATAGCATAGGATAGGATAGGATAGAATATGCTCTACTCTGAATTTCCAGA
The DNA here is from genome assembly GCA_932294295.1 of Alitta virens. Lineage (NCBI taxonomy): Eukaryota > Metazoa > Annelida > Polychaeta > Phyllodocida > Nereididae > Alitta > Alitta virens. The sequence goes on from OW028581.1 coordinate 2,687,414, forward strand.
CCTGTCCGCTCCATAGGATTGTGTCAGGTAAGATAAGCAGGGACTAATTTAGGCGGCGCAAGACCTTTCCACAACTTCCGGCGAATGTCATGAAAGAACTACTTTGGCTGACAGTCCCTGGCGCAGTAATACAATACACACCATCTGCAAATTAAATTATGTCTCCGTTCTCCAAAATGGACTTGTTTTCCTAATGCATTTCGGGTCCACAAATGCTTTCTAAATCAACAGGTTTTTCTTCTTTCTTTTTCGGTTCTGCTAAGTGCTGATTTGAGAGGCTACCAAGCCTTGAGCTAAAAAACACGGAGGAAAATATTAGCTGTAATTTACTCTACCAAGATTGAAATCAATGTTTACTTTCAAATAACAAGACATTGCAAGTTGGAAATAATCTAAAAGTATTTATTTTATTTTCCCCAAGACAAAATGTGATCATATATATATTAGGTAAAACAGACTAGTGCCATATTTATCAAACAATATTTCCCAGATAGAAGGGCCTATCATATTCATTCAATAACCCGCAGAACTAGACTGTATTGTCACCTTCTATACGCTAAAAATCAACAATTTGTACTTGACTACCTGTTGCTTAGCAACGTTTGGCAACAAAAAAAATGCCCCTTTTTCGCCGTTTCCATTTTATGTCATTTTTTCCCTTGCAAAATCAAAGTACAGAGTTGTATGAGAGAGCCAAAAACAACCCCACAAAGGTCAGGGAAGCTTCTAATTATAGCCTGAGAACGCCAACAGCCCCGCAACAACTTCCGGTACAGTCACTTCCGCTCGGAATATTGATGATCTCCTTCACAGGAGAGCTCCAGAACGGAAGTAAGAGGCTGTGACGTCACAATTGGCCATTATATGGCTTCAGTGCATGTGAATATATCATTATACATCATTTACAATGTCATGTCACTTTGATGTTCCTCAGCCTATCGCAGAATATGACATCGAAATATATCACAAAATACATTTATGCAAGGTCTTTGAAAGAACACAAAAATAGCATTGCATTGACTGTACACGAGGAGAGGAGAGGAGAGGAGAGGAGAGGAGAGGAGAGGAGAGGAGAGGAGAGGAGAGGAGAGGAGAGGAGAGGAGAGGAGAGGAGAGGAGAGGAGAGGAGAGGAGAGGAGAGGAGAGGAGAGGAGAGGAGAGGAGAGGGGAGGGGAGGGGAGGGGAGGGGAGGGGAGGAGAGGAGAGGAGAGGAGAGGGAGGAGAGGGGAGGAGAGGGGAGGAGAGGAGAGGAGAGGGAGGAGAGGGAGGAGAGGAGAGGAGAGGAGAGGAGAGGAGAGGAGAGGAGAGGAGAGGAGAGGAGAGGAGAGGAGAGGAGAGGAGAGGAGAGGGGAGGAGAGGAGAGGAGAGGAGAGGAGAGGAGAGGAGAGGGAGGAGAGGGGAGGAGAGGGGAGGAGAGGAGAGGAGAGGGAGGAGAGGGGAGGAGAGGGGAGGAGAGGATAGGGAGGAGAGGAGAGGGAGGGTAGGGGAGGACAGGACAGAGGAGAGGATAGGGGTCTTTTACTTGCCTCAGCATAGACACCGAGTACAAGGCACCTCCAATTTAACATCTCATGCTATCGACATCCAGCTGGGATGTAGCTCATGAAGAGTGGCAAGGCCTCAGGAATGAGGCTAGGATCAAACCCGCGACCTTCCGCAGAGCTATTGAATTGGCAGATGCCTTAACCATTAGGCCACCCAGCTACTAGATGGCCAAGAGGACCTAATTTATACATTCTAACCACCCCATCTCCCAATGAACACAACCTAGTACATTTTAATTTAGCTAATCGCATAAAAGACTATTCACTGATCTTTGAACAATAGTCGTACACCAGCTCAAAACAGTCTCCTGTGTTGCCATGGGAACAGTAAGGTCATCAATCGTATCCCATGATTCCCCCAGGGGGTAAAGACAAGAGGTAGAGGGTCAATTACATGCCAACCCTTCTCTCCCCCTGCTCCCCTGCTCCCTCTGCTCAGAGCCCCCAGGGTAAAATACTGGGCTTTTCTCGAGACTATAGAGTAGTGAGGGCATGAGATATCTACCTACCTATCTACATATCTATCTATCTATCTACCTATCTGTCTATCTGGCTAACTATCTATCTATCTATCTATCTATCGGTCCATCTATCTGTCTGTCGCGCTGTCTAGCTGTCTGTCTAGCTGTCTGTCTGTCTATATATCTGTCTATCTATGGCCGTCATCAATAATTTTATCTATATATTACATAGTCACAGACAGTGAACGAAAGAATGAATGAACGAAAGAATGAGCAAACGATCACTAAGACAGGGTTAAACCTCAAGAGATGTACGAACGAAAATTAACAAACCAATGAATGAATAAACAAACGAATGAACAAACAAACAATCAACACACAAACAACAAAGAACACAAACGAACAAATGAATGAATTAACGAATGAATGATAAAATACTGAAAATACCAACCCTCATAAAACTCAAATTACCCACTTGATAATTAAAAAAAATTTTTTTGAATTGATAAATACGATTTAGAAATCCAGAGATCTGGTTGTGTCCGGCGCAATTAAATTCAAATCAGATCTTAATACCATGGCAAACCCTTCTTAAAATTAACATTGGCTTCTTTTGTTTGATAATCTCTCGAAAATTAATCAAGATAGAACATGAAATTTAAGAGCTAAAAAACATTAATTGGATTTGAATGGTTCCTCAAGGAGATCCTGTTAAGCCCATTCTTTTTCATGTCGGATTATGTCGATATTTTATCATGTTAAACATTGTAAAAGCCAAAAACCTTTGAAGGATTCTGCATTATTAAGATTATCAATGACGAAAGGGTACTTATGAGGGCTTGGTTGTGTAATGAGAATAAAACGTGACACTGCAGAAACTCGTTGGTAAAATATGCTAATGCGCAACGGTCGAAATTTCAGTGGTTTTATGTGCGTTTTCAATAGCTTGTCAAATCGGTTAGACATTATTCCAACATTGTTCACTGTCGACTGACATTGTGACAATATTGTATGAATGTTGCATGTGCATCTGTGACATCGGTTCAACAAGGTTGGCTCAGCGTTATTTATATGTCGGATCGACGTCGGCCAAGCCTGGCATGCCGTCTCCAAGATGACATTCCACATAAGCCAACGTTGGTCCGACGTCACCTAGCTCTGGTATACCATCTGGGAACTGTACTGTTATATTTCCGTTGATGGACATTTTGATCTTTGGCGGATCGTGCGGGTCTGTGATGGATAATGAACGTTACCAGTCTAATCAGGATCTTTGGTTTGTTCCGTTACAAAGTACCATATCTCAGCTGATGAAATCCTAGCATGCCATCTCCAAGTGGACATTCCACATAAGCCAACGTTGTTCTGACGTCACCTAACTCTAGCATACCATCTGGGAACTGTGCTGTTATATTTGGTATTACACATCAAACAAGCGGATGGACGATATTTTGGCAATTGGGCCAAAATAGGCCTGATGTAGGTTGATGACACGAAGCCAATATCAGCCTGATGTAGGCCAAATTATTAATGTCTAAATTAAGGGATATGTGTATCTCTTCCTCTGCCCGTTTCTATCTCTTTCCATCTCTCTTCCTTTCTCTAGATTTTTCTCGCCTACTTTTTCTCTTCTTTGAACTTTTGTTGGAATAATCCTCGCGCATCGATTTCAAATGTAAATCACAAACAGGGCATCTCTTTACATAAAAAGTTTACCTCCTCAAACAGAAGCTATTACCCTCAGAAGCTTTTGTCGTTCGCTACCGTAGGCAATCGGATTTCAACCTAGGTCTCATGGTACAAAGCTACAATGCTCCAAGCACAAATCATTTCCACACAAAAACCCAAATCACATGGCTCTAGTTTTAAGGGGAAACAGCACTTTTCCAAAAACATGAAAAGAGAGTTTGTCAGAATAGGCAAACATCAAATGAAAGCAATATTTCTCTGAACTGAGAAATTACAAAATAACTCATGATTAAAGTCTACTTCAGTTCGATTAAAACAATCCTTGCTAACACAATTTTATCCCATCGACTAAAGTTCATACAAGAATTTGCTTTAGTGGGCAACAGTATACTAACCTTGATCACAAACTTCCAAAACCCTGCAGCCCTAGGCCTCCATTACATTTACACTCTAAACCTATCTTAGATCTCAGGTGGTAGCTTAGGGCCCATCACACCTTGTTAAACTCAAGTTCCATCAAGACACCTTTCGATAAAAACTAAATGGAAAAAAAGAAAAGCTGCTATCCAAGAAGTCTTTGGAAACGACTACCACATCTCAGTCCCTGTCCCTGTCCTATCACATGGGATGTATTCATCATCATCTCATCCATGGCAGTGACTGTGGGTGCATGGGTTCAAAGCCCACTCCCTGCACTGTTTATGAGCCACATCTTAGTCACTTCACTGTTTATGAGCCACATCTCAGTCCCCATCCCATCACATGGGATGTACTCATCATCATCTCATCCATGGCAATGACTGGGTGCATGAGTTCAAAGCCCACTCCCTGCACTGTTTATGAGCCACATCTCAGTCCCTGTCCCATCACATGGGATGTACTCATCATCATCTCATCCATGGCAGTGACTGTGGGTGCATGGGTTCAAAGCCCACTCCCTGCACTGTTTATGAGCCACATCTCAGTGTCTGTCCCATCACATGGGATGTACCCATCATCATCATTGATTTCCATGAAAATATAATAAAACACGGCAGTTTTCTCCAATAGAACGCAGGCACTGTAAAACCAACCAATAACCAGGCACCTGTGAAAAGCGCCAAGCTTCATCATAGTTATCGGTAAGCAACCTGTTGAAGCGATTCTCCCAAAAAATACCCGCTGTCTTATCTTAAGTATGACAAGCCCCTCTTACAGATGCTCTTAATTCACAAAGTGTCTGAGACGTCAGTTCTTCTGTATTGACCGTCATTTTAGCTTTAATCATTAGAGACAGCGCGTCTTCAAAGAATGGGCCACTTCAATCAAAGGTGTCACGCTGTCAACCCAGCTCTTTGCTAGGAAGGCTCCTTTCATACAACATCATGCTTTAAAAGTAGAGGTTTTGTAGGAGCAGTATATGAGTGAATAGACCCTTCTAACCTTCCCTGTAGGCCATGAGTTTGATTTCCAGCTTGGCACAGCTTCCGCGCTCAACAATGCCAAACCTCTGCTGGACATTGTTCAGTTGCCAGAACTCAGAACTCAAAACAAATTTATTCGACAAAGTATATGAAAATATACAAGATCATTATGACGACACTGAACTTCAAAGCTCCAAGGGCCCTTCTAAGACAGCCATGCTGTCGAAGACAAATGGCCCCCCTGGCCACATTACTCTTGAGATGCATGTAAAGTTTAAATTTTGATATACAGTGTATATGCTGAATAAAATTCCATTTACGAGGTACATGGCCAAATGTGCCACGTGCGTTTTCCATGAGAAGGATAAACGCATGGAAAATGCATTGTTTTTGTCTCATTATAATAAGCTAAAAACCAGGCGTTTATCCTTCTCATGGAAAACGCACGTGGCACATTTGGCCATGTATAAGTGTAAAATTATGTGGATTGTATACATTATCATCTCAGAAATGTGTGCTTTTGCATTAAGCACAGAGCATCGAATTAGAGAAGTCACTCGAAATACTTCCGGTTGCAATAAGAGGGGAACCATGGGAAAATAGGTGCAAGATAACCAGCTACGATGTTCAATGACGTCACAATGGCCAAATATGATGTCATGTAATTATTGGCGACTGTTCTGTTTGTGACATCATTAACTTAATTAACTACCATATGCTTCGTTTTCCCAGCATTCATAGTGTGTTTTATATTCACGACTCGAGTGACGTCTCTGATTAGGTGCTCTGTGATTTAAGTGCTGAAGTGGCTATCGAACATTGTCATGATAATGGAAATCTCTAAAGTACTCTGTGTTAACATAGACCTCCTTGCCGTACCATAGACACTATTGTATTGCCATAGACCTCTCAGAATTGCCGTAGACTCCCAAAGCACCGCGCACAACGAAACCTTCCATTACTCCCCGCATGAACGTGAATAATGCATTCATGAGAAAAATTGGATTTTTTTCTCTAATTTCCTTTTTGTGCTGTCAGAATATATTCCCTTCTCAAGCCAAGTTCAGTGAACCTCAAGGAAAGTTCTCAAGGAAAGTTCACTTCAAGAACTTGAAGCAAATGTCTTCTGCCAGATTTAAGCAGCTGTTTTTCATCAAAAGGCTGAAAATCAGGAACACTATTGGATTTTTGTACAAAGCATTTTACATCCTGTACTCGAGCAGACATGCAAGATAAGTATTTTCTTGAATATATGGAATCACGGCTTCATGGAGGTTTCGTCATTAAGGTGGTGCGTGAGAGAACGGAGCAGAACAGGAAACCATTACACATGCATGCATTTGCAATTTCTTCCAGATTTTTGTTCAGGAGTTTCCAACGCCATCATCAACGTGGCCTTTTCTAGAAAAATTACGGTTGTCAACGTACAACAACAAAACTTATAATGGATTTCGAACTAATGACAAAGTGTTCGAGCAGCGAAGCAGCACAAATACTAAGATGTGCTACAAATACGTTACTAAAAATCCAATGCAAATAAAACCTTTTACAACGAGTCAAAGGTTTTGTCCCAACAATTGGAATGTTATCATGTTGCTTTCACTGGAGAAATACGATACTTTAAAAGGACATTCAGCACCTTCATATTACTTCGGAGACATTTTCCTCTTAAAGGGGCTGTATCCCTAAATGTTGCTTGTTTTGTGATATATACAGCAATGAAGAGTAGAAAGAGTAACTTATCAATTCATCAAACTAAGAAGGCAAGAAAACCAACCTTTAAGGAGTAATTTGAGGTTTTTAGTGCAGCTGAATTTTGGACCCATGGGTCCAAAATTCTGCTGGATTTAAATTTGCTGCTGTTGCTGAGTCAGCTGCTATCTGGGTCAAGCTGGACAGGTTGTTTTCTACTAGGAATTTGTTATAAACAAGTGTTTGTGAGCTTTTGGGGAGCCAGCTATAGACAGACAGTTACGTTTAGTGGCAGGTCGAATCGTACAGCAGAGATGGTCCAGCTTTGTATAGGTTCAATTTAACCGGCCGTTTTTAATGAAACTAAGTGTAAGTTCATATCACCATGATTATCATATGATGATCATTCATGATTATAGGTAGTGTGTATGTGTGATTAGGGCTTTACGTCCTGTATTTCTGCACCTGATGGGCTAATTAGGACAGGCAGAGACCATGGCAATGGGACGAAGGATGAAACAGCCATCCAACTTAGGCTCGACCGGGAATCGAACCCGGGATGATCATAGGTAGCAATTCACAACTATACACATGTAATGGGGTTAAATCTTCCAGACGTATAGATATTTTCGCTTAAGGTGCCACTAGGGTAGTACAAATTAATTTTTAAAACGATATGATACGTATCACAATACAGTAAATCCTATACAATACGTATTATGATACGTATCGATAAGCTGTATGAATAGCGAAATTATACAAAGCCTGCTGTGAATGAAAACTAGCAATGAAATACCATGAAAAAAAGTCTCTAGCGAATAATTCCAGTCTGCTGTTTAATGTCATTGCAATAAAGTGGGCTGATATTTTTCTTCAAAAACACCGGAACATCTGGTTTGTAGGTGTCCTGTTTGTCCAAAAACACTGCTCTGCACATCGTTAGTAGTAGTAGTAGTAGTATTAGTAGTAGTAGTAGTAGTAGTAGTAGTAGTAGTAGTAGTAGTAGTAGTAGTAGTAGTAGTAGTAGTGGTGGTGGTGGTAGTGATAGTGATAGTAACAGTAGTGGCAGTAGTAGCAGTAGTAGTAGTAGTAGTAGTAGTAGTAGTAGTAGTGGTAGTAGTGGTGGTAGTAGTAGTAGTAGTAGTAGTACTAGTAGTAGCAGTAGTAGTGGTAGTAGTGCTGGTAGTAGTAGTAGTGGTTACCGTTCTTATGAATGACGATTATCAATACCCGTATCATTATCCTTGTACCGGTACAAACGGTGTATCGAGAACCGGTGTACAGCCCTAGGTGCCACCCATGATTTTAGAGGATCCCCTGCCAATCCTTCACTGCCATGAAATTACGATCTACACTTTGAATAATGCTTCAGATTTCCATCACCTTAACTGCTTATTGTAAAGCCACTTCTCATTGGACCATCTCAATAAAAAGACACCTTATGCAAAAAGCAATAGCCTAAATATTGTGGTAAATGTACCCCCGCGATATTCTACAGTGTAAGAGTGATCAAGTGTCATGTATTTGAGGACGAATAGCGGATTTTCACGGAAGGTTCTCTATATTTCCACCAGGTGGCTAAGACAGAATACTGCAATTCTATTGGCTGAAAAGTTCCCACCCTTGGCTTTGATTGGCTGAAGCAAAGTGCATCCTAGCAGTAGTATTTTTAGTGCTTTTTAATGTACATTTGACACCTTATAATTCAGTTGATTTGTGTTATTTTTCTGAGAATGTTATATTTATTGAATAAGTCAGTGATTATCTTCTATGTCTGAAAAGCAAAATGAGTAATAAGAGGAGAGGAAGGACTTATGTCTTGCTGAACTCAGGGCTGCACGGTGAAAAGACTCTATTGCCATTCTTGCTGACTCGTCTCTCAGTATGGAAGATATATTAAACACAATCCATCATCTGGAGCTTGCCTTGGACTTTTTGGAAAGAAAGGCCATTGTTTGAATGTTAATCACCTTATAAGGAAATGGGGTGATTAATTGGGATGGAAGTGACAAGCTTTCAGATGAGCAAATGGGGTATCAAAGGGGTTGAAAAGAATGGGGTTTAAATCATGGCTTAAAATCCAAGCACAGGATAGACCTACAATGAATTGCAATTTTGGAAGGGCTTGCTCTTTCAGAATAAGAAATAAGGCTCTAAAATGGAGTTCTAGGGCGACTGAAATTAAAAAGAGCTTCTTGATAGATATGATAGATGAGAAGATATTTACATTAGAATTTATATATCAACCATGGAAGTCATTGAACTAGTCTTAAAAATGCTTAATATCGAGGTGGTCTTAGTTCTGCACTTTCCCTATCTACATATTTGTATATGTATCTACTTATCTATGTATCTATGTATCTATGTATCTATCTACCTACTTACCTACTTACCTACTTATCTATCGATCTATCATCTATCTATCTATCTATCTACCTATCTATGTATCTGTCTATCTATCTATCTATCTGGAAGATAACTAAGTATTACATGGTAACAGCAGTTTTGGGACCCAGTAAAGTGGTCTTTATAGTGAGGTGGTCTTAAATTCTTAATTTTAGGGCTTCACTACATTATGACATCAGATTTATTTAAGTTATAATGTTATAGGCGGGGCCTAGCTCAGAGGTAGCGCTCTGGGCTTCCAACCGCTGGGTCCCGGATTCGATTCCCGGTCGAGCCCAAGTTGGCTGGCTGTTTCATCCTTCGTCTCATTGCCATGGTCTCTGCCTGTCCTAATTAGCCCAACTGGTGCAGAAATACAGGACGTAAAGCCCTAATCACACACACACAGTTATAATGTTATACAGTTTACGATTTTATGCATACATATGAACCAGTAATAGGTTTTTCTTTGTACCGAGGGACCTCATTATTAAGACCATTATAACTGTTAAATGTACTGGTCTTAATAGTGAGGTGATCTCTGTACTAAGATGGTCTTAAGGCGGGGTCCCGCTGTTACAGAAATCAAGTAGATCTTTATCTGTATTTTTTATTTTATTTCAAGAAATTTTATCCAGATGACACATTAATGTCCCAAAAGACCTATCCAACCAAAAAATAAATAAATAAGCCAAAAAGGCTCTATCCTAACCACATGACCTTGCAAACCTTCACAAAATATCCCCCTTTGGCTGACAACCAATAAGCAATGATGGCTGAATAGTCATGAGGGCCTCGTTACAAACCGGCCTCCACGGAGGGGGCGTATTGACGAGCACTAGGCAAATGGAAGCCGAATTGACTAGTGATGTGGATTGACTGTCAGGGGTTAGCCCGGGATCTCCTGTAGCACTAACTCTTTTCAGCTTGACACCACTCCCAACATTCCACCCTGATTTATACTCATTTACTCCTCTAAATTGTTGGCCCCTGACCCAACCCTTCAGCCAACTAAAGCCAGCATTTAACACTGCCTGCAAGACAGGTATATTTCAAATAGAACTAGATTACCACAGACTGTGATGTTTTATTTTCTAATTGTGAAATAGGATGGAATTTACGTTGACTTTAATGGATACACAAATGGTTATATGACTGTTTTAGTGCAATAGTTGATATCAATCAATCAATCAATCAATCAATCAATCATTCAGTCAATCTGTCTCTCTCTCTCTCTCTCTCTCTCTCTCTCTCTCTCTCTCTCTCTCTCTCTCTCTCTCTCTCTCTCTCTCTCTCTCTATCTATCTACCTATCTATCTATCTATCTAACTATCTATCTATATATCTATATATCTATCTATCTACCTCTCTAACTATCTATCTATCTATCTATATATCTATCTTATCTACAATAATCCATCTATCTATCTATCTATCTATCTATCTTACCAACAATAATCTATCCGTCTATCTATCTATCTATCTATTTACAACATACCACTATAGCTATCCTTAATAATTCTCGTGTATAACAATTAACATGATAAATTGATACAAATCACAATTCCATCTTGATATGAGATTGTCAGTTCATTACAGAGCTTCTTGCAATTATCGTTTGCCATTACACTAATGAGAAATGCTGTGATTAGTGTAAAGGCTTGCCATTCCTTTACACAATTTCCATTACTCCATTCCATTACACCAACAACACATTACAGCAACCCATTAAACTGGAGGCGAGTTCAGTCTCCACCTTTACGCAGTCAATCTCAGGGATGGTTGAATTCACTACATCTTGCAAATAAATAATGGGATTTAAATTATTCATCCAAATTGCATTGTCAAAAAGTCTTCAGGAAGGAGAATATGAAAAACTGTAGCCCAGACAGTAGAGTTAGTTTCATTAAAACGGCCCATCAAATTGAAACTAGCCAAAGCTGTCATAGCTGGCGACTCAAAACTGGATCTAAAAGTACACATTTATGGTATATTAGATTAATTTCTTACATTTACCAAGGTTTATATTTATCTGGTGCTAGATGTAAGCCGATTATTAGCTGTAGAAGTGGACAGAAGCAGCTAGTCGTCATAGTTGTAGTCATAGTAGTAGTAGTAGTAGTAGTAGTAGTAGTAGTAGTGTTAGTTGTGGTAGTTGTGGTAGTTGTAGTAGTTGTAGCAGTAGCAGTAGTAGTGGTAGTAGTGGTGTAGTAGTAGTAGTGGTAGTGGTAGTGGTAGTGGTAGTAGTAGTAGTAGTAGTAGTAGTAGTAGTGGTAGTGGTAGTGGTAGTAGTAGTAGTAGTAGTAGTAGTAGTAGTAGTAGTAGTAGTAGTAGTATCAGCAGCAGCAGCAGCAGTAGAAGTAGCAGTGGTAGTGGAATTGGGATTACAAAGTAGCCGCAGTAACAGTAGTAGTAACAGCAGTAGCAGCTACAAATGCATTATTTGTAGATTGATGCATAATTCATAACATAGAGAGTACGTCAGAAAGGTGGCACTAAGCAGCGAGAAATATGGAGGGTATTGACTTCTTTCTTTGTTCATATGACATCACAGGTGACCTGCTACTAGCGGCACTTTTGTATTTTCTCCATTTCTGCCTACTCTTTCACAAAACTGAGGTGGTTTGTCTCTCTACCTGTATGTATGACTCCCGTATCTTTGTCACTCCATTGATGCATTGCATTCGCTCTCATCATGTGCGTCTGCTCGTCTGTTCATTGTCTTGCAACATGTCTGCCGTGCACGTGAAGGTCATGTGAACTCGTAACTAGTTCACCGGTGCCAACATGGAACTATTTAGTGGCGGAAGAACACAGTAAATCTAAGGCCAGTGGCCAGTCGCGTCTCGTTATAACAAACTTACTGTTAAACAGTAGTAAAGATCACTATGAACAGTTGCTGCTCTAACCAGAGTAACTAGCAAAGGAACGGACGAGATGATAAGTCCAATCCAAAGGTACATCCCTCACTCGATAATCTAATTGACTTTATGTACATATTGGGTTCACTATGGCTCTGTCGTTCTGTATGACAATTGGCTGATTATTCATGCCCGCATGTCTGTATTAACTTAGATCTTGTACCTTCCTGACTGTCTGGAACTGGTGACCTAATGGTTACAGCACTTGACTGTGAATCCACTGGCACTTCAGGACGCGGGTTCGAATCCAGCTCTGGTGCTCAACTCTACACTGAACATTCATATCAGGTTAGTGCCTAATATGAATGCTACCTGGTAGGAATAAACAGATGAAATAGAACACACGTGCAGCTCCTCTGACTACTTTCAGTACAGAAATCTAGTCCGAGTAGAGCTACCCGGCGAACCAGGGTATATCCGCACAACTAAATGTATGTATGTACTACGTATGTATGCATGCCATGCTGTTTGTCTGTCAGTCACACTGTCTATGTCAGTGCCTATCACAGTATTTCACTATCTCTTCCAGTCAGGGTTAGGATTAGGATTAGGGTTAGGGTTAGGGTTAGGGTTAGGATTAGGGTTAACCCTAACCCTTGAATCACTTCTCTGACTATCTGTTTCTATGTGTCATCTCTTTGTTACTGTCTATTTTTCCAAGTCTGTTTGTTTCTCCATAAACATTTAGCCTTTTGTCTTTGTGATAAACCAACGCAGGCAGTTCTTAGCGATGGAGAGAGAGATGGATGGAAGACCAGCCAGTTGCCATGGTTATGGGGGAAAGAACAAAGGAAATGGGCATGGGGTGGAAGGGCAGCAAAGAAAAAACTCAAGAACTATGCTACTGCTAAAAGGTTAAAAGAACTCAAAGAATTAAGTTGGAGCCTCCAAGACTGAGGTATTTCAGACAAGGTAACAATACAACAGACTCTATACTTTTCATTTGATTATCTTTTGATATTTTTAGAGCTTTACGTCCTGTATTTCTGCACCAGTTGGGCTAATTAGGACAGGTAGGGACCATGGCAATGAGACGAAGGATGAAACAGCCATCCAACTTAGGCTCGACCAGGAATTGAACCCAGGACCCAGTGGTAGGAAGCCCAGCGCGCTACCACTGAGCTAGGCCCTCCACCCCTCTTTCGATATGGAACAGACATATCGTGCAGCGATAATATATGATAATGTGCTGTGGCCCCACTTTGTTGTCATCTCACTAATCAGCTACTTTATTATTTTAAGGCAACAAAATTTCTGCCAAATCCTCATGATAATAAATTAATTTGAGCTCCATCATCATGATCATGGGCTCATTAATATCAACACCTCACTGTTAAAGCTCAGGAATTTATGCAGCAAGAAAATTGGATTAAGCATGAAAGCAGTCTCTACTACATCACGTTGACTAGATAGATAGATAGCCCAACATCTCTGAACCTTACTTGAGATCGAAACGCATTAACTTCTGCATATTTGCCGAAAGAAGGGCGGTCCACCCGCATGGGGCAATAGCGAAGGATTTATTTGCAGCCGCTGGTCAGCAGACCCAGCATTGATCAGTCTTATGTAATCAGTGGTCAGTATAATGTAAGGTTGATTAGTAGATGAAATGACGTGGCATGACCTCATTGACCGTCAAAAATCTAGCACTGGATTTGCGCTAGCTGGACATTCGAGCGGACAAATGTAGTTAGATGGTAGATTGGGAGGAGAGAACTGTCTCATACAATATAGTTTTATGTGAAACGTAAAGACAATTTACCCGATTAGTGATAGCACAAATGTGTGTGTGTATGTGATTAGGGCTTTATGTCCTGTATTTCTGTATTCCTGTATTTCTGCACCTGATGGGCTAATTAGGACAGGCAGAGACCATGGCAATGAGACGAAGGAGGAAAAAGCCATCCAACTTAGGCACGACCGGGAATTGAACTAGGCCCCTGCCCCGTGATAGCAGGAATAAATGCTGGTGGTGTGGTGCAGCAGTTAAGACACTCCTATAATCATGATAATGGCAGAATAAGTTATTACATGATGAGACATGGACAGAGCTTAAACGTGTAACTCTGTCTCTGCTCGGGACCCTTAAGTCTTCAGGGTCCCTGGAAACTGAAGTGACTTTTACGAGATCGCTACGCACATACATCGAATTGCTGACTGAACAAATTAGCTCTTTGTTTGCCGCTCCAGAATGCACAGCAAAGAGATTATGATATCCTAATCCGGTGGTTTTGTATTCCTTGTACAATATTGAGCAAGTTTGAATTGAGGACCATAGATCGAAAGTGGCTGGGTTATTGTACGAGACATTTGGGGAGTCGCTCTAAATGAGAACCTGTACACGCTCGCACTACTCGACTTGTACACAGCGTGTAACTATAAGCTTCGTCGAATTGCCTGTGTTTCCAGAGTTTATTGTGTTCCAGCAAAGGTAAGACAAATATCTTACCAATGCTATAACCATTTAATACAACTGTTCTGCAATATTTCATAGACGACCTGAATCAGAATGATTCTAACATTTCTATTCAGACCACCTTTGTTTTAATACCAAAGGCCTTGTTAATCAGGAACATTTGGAACTGTCAAATTGTCATAACCTGGTTTAGTTTTACTTGTTAAGTGCAGATCTGTTCCATCAGATAGGCAAAAAAAAAAAAACGTTCCGGGAGAACTACCGGGTTATAATTAGACAATCGTTATAAGTGTGCTCGTTATAAATGGGTCCAGTCCGATTGTACTGATTATTGTACTGATTAATGTACTGATTAATGTACTGATTAATGTACCAATTGGTCCATTTATAAGACCATGACTTAGTCACCAAATTGAAGGCAGACTCATTAGAGGGGTAATAATTTAATAATAATAATTTAAATTGCAATTTACTAAAATCTTCATATACTTCACCAACGAAAGGTTCCTTAATCATCATGTGACTTTAATCTTCACTATGAGAATGGACAACTGATGAAGCCTACATTATACACGATGTAAGACCTTGTCTGTGCTTCACAGAATTACTCATCCTCTAAAATACACACTGTCATCTATGGCATATTTTGAGAGGCTTCACTGCATTAATGAAATTGGCAAGAAAATGAAAGGATATTGAGAGGAGAGGAGAGGAGAGGAGAGGAGAGGAGAGGAGAGGAGAGGAGAGGAGAGGAGAGGAGAGGAGAGGAGAGGAGAGGAGAGGAGAGGAGAGGAGAGGAGAGGAGAGGAGAGGAGAGGAGAGGAGAGGAGAGGAGAGGAGAGGAGAGGAGGGGAGAGGAGGGGAGGGGAGAGGAGAGGAGAGGAGAGGAGAGGAGAGGAGAGGAGAGGAGAGGAGAGGAGAGGAGAGGAGAGGAGAGGAGAGGACAGGACAGGACAGGACAGGACAGGACAGGACAGGATAGAACAGGAGAGGCAAGGCAAGGACAGGAGAGGACAGGAGAGGACAAGGGAGGAGAGGACAGGAGAGAACAGGAGAGAACAGGAGAGAACAGGACATGACAGGAGAGGAGAAATGGACAGGGAAGAGGAGAGAACAGGACAGAAGAATGTGTAGAAGAACAAAAGAGATATCAGTGGAAGATATATCTTTCTGTCACCAAGAAAACTACAGCCTCCGGGCAACAAGAAAGTTATGAAAAGGAACCAGCATAAAGGGCCAAAAAAAAACAAACAAAAGATTTGCTCTTAGGCCTCATACAACACCCCGAAGGAATAATATCCCATTAAGTGTACTAAACAATGATAAAAAGGAATTGTTTTTCTCATTTATTTGGCTCTTTTTCTGCAATTACTGTCGGTCTGCAACCAGAATCTCCCCCTGGGCTTCAATTAGGGAACTAAACCCGTTGCCTAGGTAACAATCACGTGGTTCCAATGGAGCATACAGTGTCTCAGTGATTGTTAGCCCAGCGTATATTGTCCTTCTCCTTCTTGTTAATAACACTAGAGGCTTGATCATTGCTAGCTTCACAGACAAAATGGGGTATGTAATGGTATTGCAGGAATCAGTTTTTGTTGTTGCATATATCACACCTAATGGCAGACAGGAAAGATAAAGCTTTTAGTGCGGAGTGCTGCTGGAGGCTCTTACTTACCGTACTTATTGTAGACTCTATCGTTAATTGTCTTTCGTTAACGATATCTTGTTAACAGCGTTAACGTGTAAGTTCACATCACTTTAAGAGCACTTTGCTATTACAATTATTGAATATCTGCTATCCGCTAATATTTGATGTTGACTATATTTCGATTCCAACGAGGCCCATCTTTCATACAATATTCTCTAAAGATTCCTAGATGAGATGATAAAACTTGGAGTCCACGCCATGTTACACATTTACTCCATGGGTGAGGTATTTGACTTGCCTCAGTGTAGACACTGAAGACAAGGCACCTCCAATTAACCAACTTTTACCGTCTGTAAGCGCGCTTGTTACAAACATGTTCGATTCTATAAAGGCCATTTTCATGACATCGACCCCTTGAGCTGGATTTGTGGGGGATTGACACTGTCGCCATATATAATACAGCAGTTTTAGAGCGAGCATGGACAGTTCAGGGGTAAAAGAGACAGATCAGAAAGATTGTAAAATAATTGACCAACTTTCTGGCCCATTCCTAATGTCCTTGTCATAAAATACTTTACATTGACCATTAGTCTAGAAGAATACAGAAATAGCATTACAACTGTACAGAAAAGGGGGTAAACTTTGGTCAGAAGAGGTGAAAACAAGTTTATTGCCCAGATGTTGGGATGATTCTATCATTCTTATCAAATGTTTCAATCAGTCTGAAAAGTCGTTCTGAGGATGCAACTGTCCAAGCTGGCTCTAAAACTACTGTAACAGCTGGCAATAGTCATTGCTGGAAGGCCTTGCAGGCGCTGTCCTCTGGTGGAAAAAAAATGTGTTGACCAATCAGACACCAGCTTACACCATGATGCTATGATACCATATTCCAAATATGGTAGTGCTTTCTAAGGCCTTCTCTGATTGTGCAAGAAGTTCCTGTTGCATCCAATCAGAAATGAGATGAATAACTGCAAAAATTTAGGCCATTCAGGACAAAGGAAAATGTATATAGACTAGCAATTGTAAGAATGTCTTACTATTTATATATATTGTTTATGTTTCTTACTAAATAAATAACTCATTGCACTTGTGAACAAGTTGAACGAGGAAAATACTGAGCATTACACAAAAACTTGTTGATATTTTTTCTTTTGAAAATTTTGCACTTCAAGGCCTCGAAAAACTTCACAGAACAATCCATTAACGTTTTCCCAACTCAGCAACACTTAAAAACACCCGTACAGCTGCTTGTTTCCTGACATTTTTTTTATTCTAAACAAAAATATCAAACAAACAGGGGAAAGCCCTGGTGGCCATATTGGATTCTGCACGTGCAACTTAGGAAGTTGTGCTACACCAGATGAACTTTCTGAAAAACTGCAGATTTAATTGATGGTAATTTTGGATATATTTGTGGACAAATAAATTCTAAATGGTTGACAGTGACAATGGTTGATGTAATGATGAGCTGGTAATGTCAATGACCATGTCTCAATGCTACTGGGTCTGAAGCTTCGTCAGCTTATACATTGTTATATGACCAGCTGCCAGAGTTAGACGTGAAGATGAGATGATAAGGCTTGGAGTCCACACCATGTTACAAATTAACCTTATGGATGGGGTATTTTACTTGCCTCAGCATAGACTGAGCAAAATACACCAACATTTCATCCGATCGACATCCAGCTGAAATGTAGCTCACGAAGAGTTCGTGGGCCAGGGATGGAACCTGGGACCTTCAGCGGAGCTGGCCAATGTTAATTAAATCATTAATGACATCAGATAAGACTTCATCAGTTTTTAAAACCTCATACACTGCCAATATGTAAAAGTAACACATATAATAAACATTTTCAGCGTAAACTACACTAACAATTATTCTCCTTGCCAATTACATTCATTAAGTTGTAAACACAGCAACTGCCCTATATTTGCTGGCTATATAGGGTAATTAATAAGTTGACCAACAAGGGTGATTGATAAATTGACCAACAAGGGTAATTAATAAGTTGAACAACAAGGGTAATTAATAAGTTGACCAACAAGGGTGATTGATAAGTTGACCAACAAGGGTAATTAATAAGTTGACCATCAAGGGTGATTAATAAGTTGACCAACAAGGGTGATTAATAAGTTGACCAACAAGGGTAATTAATAAGTTGACCAACAATGGTAATAAATAAGTTGACCAACAAGGGTAATTAATATGTTGACCAACAAGGGTAATAAATAAGTAGACCAACAAGTGCAATAAATAAGTTGACCAACAAACTATAGAAGTGTTTGATCCACCAGCTAATTTTTTTTATTCCATGAAGTCAAT
The DNA here is from genome assembly GCA_932294295.1 of Alitta virens. Lineage (NCBI taxonomy): Eukaryota > Metazoa > Annelida > Polychaeta > Phyllodocida > Nereididae > Alitta > Alitta virens. The sequence continues at coordinate 2,705,899 of OW028581.1, forward strand.
TTGTCTTGTCATGATTAGCCTTGTCGTGACACTTATTACACTCTGTTAGCACTAAAATTAAGCTTGTTCTTGTACTGGTGGTGGCAAGCGGTCAACTGACCATGGGTTTGCATTTTGTGCCAAAAGTGTGAAACGCAGGTAGCCACCTTTTGGTGACTAGAAACAACAATTATTGAACTAGCACATCTATACCTTAGAAATAACTGCCTGTGAGCAGTTACACAGGATGTAGCAATAGTGGATTTTCACAGAAGGTTCTCTGTATTTCCACCAGGTGGCTTAAACAGAATACTGCAATTCTATTGGCTGAAACAGTTCCCGCCCTTGACTGTGATAGGCTGAAGCAAAGTGCATCCGAGCAGCAGTAATTTTAGTGCATTTTAAAACTTTATCACTTAGTTGATTGGTTTTTTTTTCTGAGAAAGTTATATTTATGGAATCAGTTATTACCTACTATGTCTGAAAAGCAAAATGAGTAATAAGAGGAGAAGAAAGACTTATGCCTTGCTGAATTCAGGGCTGTTCAGTGAATAGACTCTTTTATGTAAGCATATTGTAGAAGCATATCATATTCTGAAATCCTGCATATTCTGAAGTCTTGCATATTCTGATTGCACATTCTCTGGTACACCAGAATGCTTCATTACATGCTGTTTCATAATGCATTGTTGGTGTTTCAACCAACAGTATATATTATATACATATTGTATCTTTATTGTATCTCAGCTTTTCCAATCAATGAGCATTGTACATTATCGCAAACACATTTGAAATTCAAATTTGTTATATGGCAGCCTTCAGGAATACAAATTTTTTTTCTTATACAGTTATAGAAATAGTTGTCTTAAGACTACCTCACTGTGAAGACTACTACATTAAGGCTAATAAAATAATATAACGTCCACCAGTAAATTAACAGGAACATATCTCCTCTCTAAACAATATCTCCTCTCCTGTCCTCTCAACAATATCTCCTCTCCTCTCAACAATGTCTCCTCTCCTTTCCTCTCAACAATATCTCCTCTCCTCTTAACAATATCTCCTCTCCTTTCAACAATATCTCCTCTCCCCTCCTCACAACAATATCTCCTCTCCTCTCATCAATATCTCCTCTCCTGTCCTCTCAACAATATCTCCTCTCCCCTCAACAATATCTCCTCTCCCCTCCTCTCCTCTCAACAATATCTCCTCTCCTCTCCTCTCCTCTCCTCTCCTCTCCTCTCCTCTCCTCTCCTCTCCTCTCCTCTCCTCTCCTATCCTATCCTCTCCTCAATATCCTATATATCTAATCTAAATTCTTATGTAATGATTCTTTTCCTCTCATTTTTCCACAGTCTGACAGCCAGTGGCATTGAGTTCATGCATTTGTTAGCTCACGTCACTCAAATTGGATAGATGACATCATCTTTGAGCGGAAGCAGACGACCCAGCCTCGTTGTGGAATGAAAGGGTCACGCGGGCTGTTTGCGCGTGAGCAGTCCATGCCATTCCCAAGAGGTCGTTTTTTTGCAGACTGAATGCCGTTGTTAGAAGGCTGCGTCAGCATAACAGACCTTATAAGCCGTGTACAAGGTTAAATTTCATAAAGCCACCATGTTCAATGTCTCAATGTCTCAATTAGTCAGCTTATATGACTAAATGCCAGGGGCAGACATAATAATGAAATGATAAGGCTTGGAGTCCACACCAGGTTACGCATCCACCTAATGGGTGAGGTCTTTTACTTTGCCTCCGTATAGACGCTGAGGTCAAGGCACCTCAAATTTAACATCGCATGCGATCGACATCCAGCTGAGCTGGGATGTAGCTCATGAAGAGTGCCCGGGCTACAGATCAAAACTGGGACCTTCAGCAGAGCTGCTCAATGTGGGACTCTTGAATTGGTGGATGCCTTACAACGACACCTCGAGATTGTGGTCATATTTGGTTGTAAAATATACTGGTCTTATTGGCCAGGTGGCTGATAAAAACAATCAGTAGTTTTAGACATGAAGTGATCTGAATAACAAAGTCTCAAGCCAGGGCTCCAATGATACCCAGATAGCATCTGTATTGACGTCAGCCCTATGTAGGTGACGTCGGACCAACATCGGGCCAACATTGGGCCGATGTAGCATATAATCAGGGTACAGTTTGCTTTTATTTTATTGACCTAAAATGTTTGGAAAAAATCTGGTTAACACACTTAAGCAACAAATTTTAGACCCCAATATATTTATAACAAATATAGTCATCAATAAGACTAAGGGTACTTTGCAAATGTAACCAAGAAATTCAGCTGAACTGTACAGTTAGTGTCATAAAATATGGTCGACTCTAGCTGTCTGTAGCCACCTGTACCTTGCTGTGGTCTAAACATGCTAAAGCCAGCTGCTTTTGTCCCCTTCTATAGCTAATAATCGGCTTACATCTATCACCAGATAAATATAAACCTTGGTAAATAAATGTAAGAAATTAACCTAATATATCATAAATATGTACTTTTAGATCCGGTTTAGATTAGCCAGCTATGACAGCTTTGGCTAGTTTCAATTTGACGGGCTGTTTTGAATGAAACTAACTGTATTCTATAGACCCATGCTACACGGCATGCTATTCGGCCAATCGCTGTATTTTACGACAAAGACCACCATGGCGTAAAACCATACATTAAAGCTGCCGAAGGTTGGTCTTAATGGCGAGGTGTTGCTGTATATTTCCCTTGCAGCTATGCATAAATGCACATACTACACACACTATGCATACAACTCATTTCACACCGCGAGTAGCTCACATGCCTCCATCAATTGTGCACGACCCCGGCCATAGCACGAGCTACTAATCTCGTGAAGCCTCACAATCGGCCAGATTAGGAGATCATGTGCACGTGAAGGTCATGTGACCTCGCAACTAGGTCACCCGGGCCAACATGGAACTATTTAATGGCGGAAGAATACAGTAAATCTAAGGCCAGCGGCCAGTCGCGTCTCGTTATAACGGACTCGATATAGCGTGTGAGAGCACTGTGGCCTAATGGTTAGAGCACTGGCCTGCTAAACAACTGGCACTCAGGACGTGGGTTTTGAATCCCAATCCGGCTCTCAACTGTGAAACCAAACTCCGATGCCAAAAACCAAACTCTGATGCCAAACTCTTGATACCAAGATACCAACTCAGAATGACCTCTGATTCCATACTCAATGCCAAGCGCCTGTGAGCAGAATTAAATTCTGAAACAGGCGCTATACATAGACATTACATTACATTACTATATAGGTGCCTACTGTATACAGTTACTGCTTTAACCATAGGTAACCAGTGAAGAATGAGATAATGTTGAGTTCATCCCATCCGATGATGACAAAAGCAGAGAGTGTGCTTAGAACCTAAGTAAAAGGCATACAGTTAAGCCACACAAACTACAACATTTGGTGTGGACTCTTAAGCCTTATCATCTCACCATTACGTCTGCCTCTCTCAGCTGATCATATTTATGCTGGCTAAGCAGCTTCAGACCAGCATCATTGAGACATTGACTCACCAAGAAAACTTGTGGTTTGAAAAAAGGTGGTTGCAACGCCTTCCCGCTGTTCAGCAGGCACCTTTTTTGATGAATCGCCATGTCTGATTGGTTGAGCGGCCGTTTAATTAATTGTGTTTTGATTCCGTGCCTCGACCACTTTCACATTTGTTTACAAGTCATTATACAAAAAAAGTAAATTTTTGAACATGGTGCGGAAACGGTCGAAGCAGGGACGTGATTTCAGGTAAAGTTTTCTTAGTGTGACATTGGCAACTTGTACTTCCAGCATCGGCAACTTGGTCTTCCAGCATTGGCAACTTGGTCTTCCAGCATTGGCAACTTGGTCTTCCAGCATCGGCAACTTGGTCTTCCAGCATTGGCAACTTGTTCTTCCAGCCTGTGATATTTAGACCACATCTGTGATTCCCATGGTCTTAATTGTATGGGTTTCATTAAATGTTTGGGTTTAGTGCAGTATAGCGGACCCAAATTTATGCCTGTATATTTGCCATCCATTAAATATGAAAATAATCACTATTTTTGACCAAATTTCGTGCTAGTACAAAATAAGAATAACATTTTTATTGAGTAGCAGGGTTTTGGGGCAGCAGCCCCCGAGAAAAACAAAATTTAAGCAATAATAAGCTGCGTCCTTGCCTTGAAGCCGCCGCTTGTTTGTGACGTCACATATTGAATTCAAGCATTTGACGTCATTGGCCTGGCAATGGGACTCGCTATAAATATGGTCTTAAATTTACGTCTGATATACTGCACTTTTTCCAAATGTTTCAGGCATTTCTTCACATTTAAACCCTCACTTTTGGGGTATCCCACACTGAACGGTTTCCATAGCAACCGGATCACACTGTATCGCAGCCACTGCACATTTTGACTTGTCAGTTGACTATCTAATGTACTTTACCCAGTGCAGTGCCACATAGAGGCCTCATATTGCCAGTCAAAGAAGCCATTATGTCCTTGACAGATCGTATTCAGATGGAGGCTGCAAAGAGCATAATACCAGACAAATTCTGCCCATTTGTCTGACGGGTCAGTTGACATGTGTAGAATACTGATAAAACCCCCTTTATCGCTCATGACCAATCGGCTCAGACCCTGGCAAGAAACAACCAATCAGATTAGAGGGGCACTTGTCGTAGAGGATTGTGGGTAATTTTGGGGCTGATAACCGCATGGTGTGATCAACACAATAAAATGACAAAACTTGGAACATTCTTCAAGTTCAGACACCTCCATGCTGATCTGTAGATAAAATCAAAATTAAATGTTTTCCATTACAAAAAAGGTGTCAATTCCATATCTACAGCTTGTTTGTAGAGCTGTAGAGCTTGCTATTCTATTCTTTCCTATCCTATTCTATGAGCATATGACCTTGACCTACTTTTCTATTCTATTCTATTTTGCGTTGCTCATGGAAATGAAGTAATATTTCTCATATTTCTTATTCAATTCCAACACTAGCTGTAGAGCTTGCTATTCTATTCTATTCCACTCTTTTCTATTCTATGCTATTTTATGAGCATGTGACCTTGACCTACTTCTTCTAATCTATTCTATTCTATTCTACTCTGTGTTGCTCTTGGAAATGAAGTAATATTTCTCATATTTCTTATTCATTTCCAACACTAGCTGTAGAGCTTGCTATTCCACTCTTTTCTATTCTATTCTATTCTATTCTATTCTATTCTATGAGCATGTGACCTTGACCTATTCGATGTTGCGCTGCTCATGGAAATGAAGTAATATTTCATATCCAAATTCCAATATAGGATAATACAATGCAATACAATAAAACATGCATAAAGCAGACCATGAATTTTGCAAATCGAGTCATGCACATACTCCCAAACCAATTCTAGACAATTTCACAAGCGCAGTCATGACAGACAGGTGTCGCTCCGGTTACTTTCTTCTCTGCAAGATTTGCCGCATGCGTATTCATAGCTTACACCCCGTGTGACCACAAAATCATGTGACATGAACGGTCTGGCTGTGTGTGAAAAGCCCCATAATAACATTGGTGGCAATATTGCACCTTGGGGAATACCCTCTGAAGGCAATCACAAAGGGAAATCCCCAAGAGCGAGTGACCTTGACCTACTTTACATGACCTCCTTTGCTGCCATGGTAACTAAGTGTTGTTACTCTAGAGAAAAGAATTCTAGATGGAGTAAGAGAGAATGCTTTAGAATGTTGTTGTTTGAGTGATATGAGAAAAAGACAGAAAGAAAGACAAATTGACGGAAGAACAGACTGGCTTTGACCTCGGAGAATTAGGTCAAATTTCTCCAAGCTTTGACATAGCAGCTGTGTGGCCTAATGGCTAAAGCATCTGCCAATTCCACAATGGCCAACTCCGCTGAAGGTCCCAGGTTCGATCCCCGGCCTGGGGCACTCTTCATGAGCTACATCCGAGCTGGATGCTGATCGCATGAAACGTTAAATCGGAGGTGCCTTGGACTCAAGTGTTTATGCTGAGGCAAGTAAAAGACCCCACCCATGGAGCAAATTTGTAACATAGGATAAACTCGAGTGATCATCTCATCATTACGTCTGCCTCTGACAGCTGGTCATACCAGCCAGTAAGTTTTAGAGCCAATAGAATTGAGACAGCGGCACAGACCTAGACATAGATTGTTTAGCATTTGTTTTGTCATGAGAATAGAAATATACTCATCACTGGATTAGACAAGAAAGCAAAACAGACAATAAACAATAATAAACAATGAAATACAGACATTGAAAGACTCACAAAGTACATTGGCTTATTTATTATTGTACCTGCTTTCACCATAGGAAACCATGAACATTTTCTATTTTTTTAATTATTTGTTTTTCTATTTTTTTAATTATTATATTTTTTATTTTTTTTTAATTATTTTTTTTTTCTATTTTTTTAATTATTATTTGTTGATCTATTTAAACATTTGCCAACATCATAACAAACTCTCTTGACCAATCAAAACTGTGCCTTATAGCTACACCCCTTTGATGTTAGTTGCCATGACAACACTGTCATTTATAATAATTCACTCATCACAGATGCCTTTTCATTGATTTTGGGACAGAAATTTGTTATGATCCCAGTTATTGAATGGCATGAATTTGGGCAACATGCTTCCAGCAAATTGTCTATGCAAACTAAATGACGAAGTTTCCACTCAGAAACGATCCTAACATTCCTGGCCATGCTTCAACTTGTGAATGAAACATGATTTATAAATGAATGGCAGAACCGCTGTTTAAATGATTCTGGCTGTTTTGAAAATGGTTGTTAAAATCTGAAACAGGTTTATTTCGCCTCGTCTACAAAGAGCTTCACAATTGCCATGGCGAGTTGCTACTTTGGTAACCTAATTTTATTTTTACATATATACCATATATTCAGAAAGTTGTGAAATTACATTAAAATTACATAAATCCAATTTTAAGGCCAAACTTAAGAACAAACTGTAGTTTGAATACAGACAAACCTGCCCTAACAGCCACCTGTATGGAGCGACCACCTGTTGTAAAAGACCACTATATTCAATCTCATCCAGAGCAGGGGCGGATCCAGAAATTTTTCACCAAGGGGTGGAGGGGGGCTGCAAATTAAGGGGTCCCTGCGAAATTTTTCAATACATATTTTTTTTTAATTATAAATTTACTAGGCCAAAGGGTAAAGGGGGGGGGGGGTTTAAACTCCCCTAACCCCCCCCTAAATCCGCTACTGCAGAGTATGTGGACTAATTATATTATTTTCCCCCTCTATTAAAGGATAACCTGTCTTAAGCGGCAAAATTTAATTTAGGTAACCGCTTAATACAGGCTGACTGCATTATATTATAGCTCGCTATTTATAACGGCTAATTCCTATTGACACAATAAATACTGACCAAGGTGATCTTAATAGTGTATTTTCACTGTAATTTGATGTCAAGCAAATCTGTATTTTTTCAATGTTAGGCTGATTATCTGTTTGTCTGTCTAGCTGTCTGTCTAACTGCCTAGCTGTCAGGCTGTCTGTCCAGCTGTCTGTCAAGCTGTCTGTCTGTGTGACTGTCAATCTGTCTATCGAATCTTGTTTTGCTACAGACATTATCATTATTTAACAATGTTTAATATTATATGATTTTACTTTTCAACATTATTTATTATTCTGTGTTTAGTTAACTGATGATATTAATAATAATGCATGCAATCTGCTTGGAAATATTTTCACTCTTTAATCCTCAACTTTTTAATTTGCATAAATGCAATATTTTTTTTTTATCTTACAACTTCTATCCTGTGTGCTATTTGACACTTCAGAATTTCACCCTTTCGAGTTTTTCTATGAAATGAGATTGTGGTATTTTTATAAAAGACAAAAAATCTCTCGGTGCTCTGTCAAAAATAAACCGTCCTAAAAGTTCTCTACGTTGGCGATGAAACGTCCCTTTTTAGCGCTAAAAATGTCAATTTTGTGACATTTGTGGAAAGTTGCTACGATTGCAATTTTCCGAAGGTTTCGGGTCTCGTAAAGAAACACCGCCATTAGGACCACTTTTTATCAGAAACTAAATGTTATTCATGGTCTTATTAACGGAGAGATGGCCTTCATTTGTGTGATGCATCCCAGGCCCGGGCACTCTTCGTGAGCTACATCCCAGCCGCTGGATGTCGATCGCATGAGACGTTGAATAGGAGGTGCCTTGTACTGGGTGTCTATGCTGAGGCAAGTAAAAGACCCCACCCATGGGGTAAATGTGTAACACGGTGTGGACGCTAATATAAGCCTTATCATCTCATCATTATGTTTGCCTCTGGCAGCTGGTAATACAATACAATACAATACAATTATGAAACACTTGATTAATATCGAGGAATTTAAAATCATGGTAAAAATAAAGCTTATTAGGATCATTAATATGAGATTTATATTCTGAGGTTATCATTGTCTTTCACAAATAACTGCAACGTAGATCCTGTATAGATATTATCCTTGAAAATACAATTAAAAAGTCAATTTTGATAATAAGTTGAACAATGCATTACACATGTTTTATGTTCACTTCCTGGTAGAATTTTATTAATTACTTCCATTTTTATTATCATGCTACGAAATAAATCAATTTCATTCTTACACACAGCAGATTAATTTCAATTTACGACCACCTTACTATTAAGACCACCTCACTATTAAGACCACCTCACTATTAGGACCACCTGACTATTAGGACCACCTCACTATTAAGACCACCTCACTTTCAAGACCACCTCAATATTAAGACCACCTCACTATTAAAACCACCTCACTATTAAGATCACCTCACTATCAAGATCATCTGACTAGTAAGACCACCTCACTATTAAGACCACCTTACTATTAAGGCCACCTCACTATCAAGACCACCTCACTATTAAGACTACCTAACTATTAAGACCACCTCACTATTAAGACCACCTCACTATTAAGACCACCTCACTATTAAGACCACCTCTCTATTACGAAATTACCATTATGACTGCCTCATCATTAAGACAAGTGAAATATAATAATAGTGGACTTAAAGTGATTAATATTGGTATTTTAAGTTTTTTAAATTGTTTATTTTACCTATCCATTTTCCTCTCTTTATTTCTTTAATATTTCTTTCTTTCTTTCTCTCTTGAAATATTTCTTTCTGTCTGTCTGTCTCACCATTCCATTGTCTCTCTTTCCCATTGTCTCCAAACAGGACGACATCTTGGCGATTGTTCCTAGCCTCGTTCTGATAAAACAATTACTGACTCCTATCTTAATTGTTCGCTAGACGCCAGCCTAATTGTTTTCGCTGTTTAGTTGTCATTCGTTAGGGAAAGAAAATTAGAAAAAAAGAAAATTGAAAAAAAAAAAGAAAAATTAATATGGAAATGGAAGCAATTATCTTCGGCCATGTTTCTCTGACAGTTTGTTTCCAAATATCGTGGTAGTAGCTAGTTAAAATTCAAGACTTTGTATTGTATTGTATTGTATTTGTGTATTGTATGGTATTATATTGTATTGTATTTGTTTATTGTATTGTATTTATAGTATTTGTGTATTTTTTATATTGTATTGTTTTATATTGTATAGTATTGTATTATATTGTATTTGTGTATAGTAAAGTATTGTATTATATTGTATTGTATTTGTGTATTGAATTGTATAGTATTGTATTATATTGTATTATATTGTTTAGTATTGTATTATATTGTATTGTATTTGTGTATTGTATTATATTGTATAGTATTGTATTATATTTATTGTATTTGTGTATTGAATTGTATAGTATTGTATTATATTGTATTGTATTTGTGTATTGTATTACATTGTATTATATTGTATTATATTGTATTGTATTTGTGTGTTATGTCTTAAAGTTATTGCTTATTCAGCTTATATGACCAGCTGTCAGAGGCGGACGTAATGATGAGCTGATGAGATGATAAGCTGATTGTAGTGCGTGCCATGCAACACATTTACCCGATAAGTGGGGTATTTTACTTGCCTCAGCATAGACATTGTGTACTGCGCACCACCAATTTATAATTTAAAGCCTCAACAGCTAGGACTGAGCTCTTTTAAAACGTGCTAACATTTTGCCCAGGCCTGTATTCGAACTCAGAACCTTCAGAATGACTTAACCACTACAGCAATGCAGAATTAATCCAGTCAAATTTAAACAATTAGCAATGATTAGCTGTCAAAATGTTAACAAAACTTAGCAAAAACATATGGTAGCATTTTGCAGCAAACCCTTTGAATGTCAACAAACATATATCATGTCAAAAACAAAGCAATGACCAGAATAGCAACTAGGTTCCCCAGGGCTTCCTGGCGACCATTTATCAAGTGTTTTAATCCTGCTCCCCAGAAACTATGCCCGGAATTTCAAGGAAGCCTCTTTGGGCTTTTAGTAGATGCCTCGAACATATTGGTTGGTTGGTCGGCAGGGTTGGTTGGTTGGGATGTTAGATAGACAGACAGATGGATAGATAGATAGATAGATAGATAGATTGATTGATTGATTGATAGCTGGATAGATAGCTAGATAGATAGACAGATCATGTAGATGGATAGATGGATAGATAGACAGACATACAGATAGATAGATAAACAGATATAGATACATAGCTAGATAGATAGATTGATTAATAGCTGGATAGATAGCTAGATAGATAGATTGATAGATAGATCATGTAGATGGACAGATGGATAGATGGATAGATAGACAGACAGACAGATAGATAGATAAACAGACAGATATAGATAGATAGCTAGATAAATAGATGGCAGATAGATAGATAGATAGATAGATAGATCGATAGATAGATAGATAGATAGATAGATAGATAGATAGATAGATAGATAACATACCTAGCTTGGCATATCTAAATATAGGCCCACAATTGTTTATCTCATTTCTGGACATTTATCACAGCTCTCAGCCACTTACAGAGTATTTATATCAACACGACTTCTGCAACACTCAACAATACCAATATGGACAACATAAAGATTCTTCAATCTGCCGATACAGCACAAATAGAAAATCCAATATGGAAAAAAAATAGAAGTTGCAAAAATAAGAATGATCGTGCGAATGACAAAATGAATTGCAACGAATTAGATATCCCGGTATTTCTGGTAATATGATTTGTCTCAATTCTGGTATTTATGGTAATACGATTTGTCTCCATTTAGGTGTGTAGAAAAGAGATGATAATAATAGATGGATTAAAATAAATATATCAGAATCTGATTACAAATTGGATTAAAAGTGACAATGGTGTTCTGAACACAATGTAGAAAATGTTGATTAAATCAATATTGTCGACTTTTTTTTTCAGCAGCCAGAAACCAATAATATTATATTATTCTTCCTATATAAACCTATGGTACATAATTTCTAAGGGTGGTGGTGGGTGGATTAGGGCTTTACGTCCTGTATTTCTGCACCTGATGGGCAAATTAGGACAGGTAGGGACCATGGCAATGAGACGAAGGATGAAACAGCCATCCAACTTAGGCTCGACCGGGAATTTAACCCGGGACCCAGTGGTTGGAAGCCCAGAGCGCTACCACTGAGCTAGGCCCACACCCATGATTTCTAAGGGACAATGAATCTTAGTTTAATTGATAAAATTCTACCTTGCTTTATCATTGTCCCCAGTAAATTAAGTCCGTTTCTGTCAAGTTTGTCTATCTTGCAATATTACTGTCAACATGTCTGTCCATAGTCAAACTACAACGGTCATTCTGAAGCAGTATTGGAAAATATTAAACTGAAAAATCTGTCTCATAAATCAAACCCGCGAAGAAAGAGTATGAAAATATTAAACCGAAAAATTTGACTTACCCAAAACATCACATTGAATATGAAGAACACGAACTTGACACAGGAGTAGCCCGAAAATCTTCCTGAACCCATGTTGACCTTCAGAAGTGTGTCAAGGTCACAATGGTAAATCCAAATAGGTCAGATTCTGAAACAGAAAGATATACTAACATAAGTGAGGGATAAATAAATGATTAACTAGCCATAATGGACCACAATCCCTCAGAGGGCACATCAGTAACAAGGGAACCTCACAATTCCAACCACTAAACATACTTAGTTTCATAAAATACGGTCGACTCTAGCTGTCTGTAGTAACCTGTACCTAGCTGTGGTCTAAACATGCTGAAGCCAGCTGCTTCTGTCCACTTCTACAGCTATTAATCGGCTTACATCTATCACCGGATGAATATAAACCTTGGTAAATGTAAGAAATTAATCAAATATTTCATAAATATGTACTTTTAGATCCAGTTTTGAGTAGCCAGCTGTGACAGCTGTCGGCTCTTGTTCCTATTGTGACGCTTATATAGTCCGAAAAACTGCCTAACGACAAGAGTCTATTGCCTGCTTGCGAAATGACAGCAATGTTTTGGTCTAACGCTAATAGTTAGCTGGCGCTCACAAAAAACGACCGATAATATATAAGAGTGCCTAAGCGAACATCAGATTTCTCGGGCTACCTCTTGATAAGCATATCGGACTGCACCTGTATTTGCCATTACAAATACCTCCCCACTAACTGTTAAGATATTTCACCTGGTACTATAGCAGTGGTTCTAGTTAATATCAAATTGAAGATTAGGGTCAAAGATATATATTCCTTCAAGGAATGCAGAGAGGTAGGCCACAAGAATGAAGAGTCAATATTGCTATTGTTTCATAGCTATTGTTGAAACAATATAGCTATCAGTTTAAACAATATAACTATGGGGTTGCAACTTTTTTGAAGTATGGTAATCTTCCTATCCTAGATATTGGAAAATGCTATCATACATCTTCCTAAAACTACATCTATATTTTACAACAACTTGGATGATAGTCATAAACAGGTTTTTTTGTAGGTGCCACAACAGTTTTTAACTAAGTCAGACCAATTATATGAGACTTTTACAAGATGTTTGTAAACACTTATAATTCCTCAATGCAAAGAAAAAGTACATCTAAAAATACCTAAATACCAGGAACATGATGTCAGCATCACTTGTCTTAATATTTATCTTTTAGTGGGCATTTCTTTTACATGGCGTCTGTATTTGCAAGAAACGGGGAACGCCCCAGGTTTTTGTGGATAATTGTATGGAATAAAACTAATTTTAACACTCGCAGATTAAGCGTTAGATGAGAGCATTATGATTTAGAATAAAACCTCCCAGAATAGAGTCTTTTCACTGAGCAGCCCTGAATTCAGCAACACACAAGTCTGTCTTCATCTCTTATTCCTCATCTTGCATTTCAGACATAATTGGCGGTCACTTGTACTCAGTTTCTATGCTGAGGCAAGTAAAAGATCCCACCCATGGGGTAAATGTGTAACATGGGTCCTCTCTCTCACCTCATCAATCAACCCTCGATAGCGGCAATAACTTGCCTTAGAGGGCTGCACTTCCCATATCTATCTATCTATCTATCCATCCATCCATCCATTCATCCATCCATCCATCCATCCATCCATCTATCTATCTATCTATCTATCTGTCTATCTGTCTATCTATCTATCTATAACAGGTTCCATTAATATAATTTTCTCAGGGAAATAACAGAAATCAGCTGAACGATAAGATGTCAAATATACATTAAAATGCACTAAAAATATTGTTGCTAGGATGCACTTTGCCTCAGCCAATCACAGCCAAGGGCGGGAACTTTTTCAGCCAATAGAATTGCAGTATTCTGTCATAGCCACCTGATGGAAATACAGAGAACCTTCCGCGAAAATCCACTATATCCTCTTCATATCTGACTAAGTTTTAGTTCGGTTACAAACGTTTAATATAAAAGGACACCATGAAATCGCTAAAATGAGATCGATGTCTAGATATCCAATTTGTAAATTATTTACTTAAATATACATATTTATCGACTGACAGTATATGTTCTCCTCTGGCAACGTGAGACCTGCTTTTCAATCTAGACCTGATTTTCAATCGGGTAAATTTGGTAAATATAAAGATAACTTAAAACTCAGAAATATGACACTTTATCAAATATTCAGTCAACTTATGAAGAAGTTAGAACGCAAATTGATATTTTCCATAAAATGCACTGATACTAATTACCACCCACTGTCAACATTTCATTATTCATGATGTTTGTGGCTTTCCTTTTTATAAGTTTCACTCTCAATTCCACCAAATTCTCTAAAATTCAACATCAAAGCCAACACATGTGAAGAAAAGAAATCACACGAAATTGTCAAAACTGCTTGGCCTACACACACACACTTGTCCTTATTTAGCAATTACCAAATCAATAATTTTGTCCTTAGCATATCCCTTTTATCCTTGTTTCTATCCTTTATTTTGTCCTTGAGTCAATTGTCTTGTTGCATGCAAAATAAGCATCAAATAGAAGGAGTTACAACCGATCCTTGTTTGATCCCAACTTCTCTCAATGTGGAGTGATCACATTGACATTTTCATTGATCCACCATCCATCCATCATACTTAGGTTGCTGCTGCAGCGATTGGCATCTAACCAAACTGAGTTCAATTGCAGAAAAAACATTGACAGATTTATCTTGCAAAGCTCACACGATTAAAGGTAATGATGCGGATTGTAGTTCTACGGATTCCAATAGATTCGATGTATAGTTATGTGAATTTAGAGTATTGCGATGAGATGAGATGAGATAATGAATTTGATGTATTTCTACTTGAAGTTAGAGCATTTTAATGAGATGAGATGATGGATTCGATGTATTGGTATTTGAGGTTAGAGTATGCGATGAGATGAGATGATGAATTCCATGTAGTGTTATTTGAAGTTAGGGCATTGCGATGAGACGAGATGAGATAATGAGATGAGATGATGAATTCGATGTATTGGTATTTGAGGTTAGAGCATTGCGATGAGATGAGATGATGAATTCAATGTATAGTTATTTGAAGTTACAGTATTGCAATGAGACGAGATGAGATAATGAGATGAGATGGTGCATTCGACGTATCATTATTTGATATTGGAGCATCGCAATGAAATGAGATGAGACTATGCAATTTAATATATTAATATGAAATGAGATGTATTACATTTGGAACGAGTGGCAATTCAGAGGGATTCACTATGAGTTGATGATTTGTTAATTTAGCTTTAGAAGATAGAGTTTGTGAGGTTTGCAATCTGAATGAGATAGAAGATGAGTTGCACTTTATTTGTAAATGTGAACTGAATAATGAAACCAGAAATGAATTTTATGATAGTATATTATCTGTCAATCCAAATATTCCTGGTTAACGTTTTCAAGCCAAATTTACTTATTTATTGATTAATGAACAATTGAAAACCAGTAGATTTGTATTTCAATGTTACAAAATTAGGTAATATGTTATGCAATAATTAGATTTTATTATTATTTTTACACTTCATGTTTACATTATCCGCTTAAGTTCAATTTATTTCTAGTGACAAATAAGTCCACTTGGGCTGGGTCCATATATTGTGATTTTTCTTTTTTCTTAGTTGTACATATTGGACTTGTCAATAAAGATTTTTGTAACGTATCATATCGATGATTGAATTAACCATGATTAATAAACTCTGGGCATAACAGATTTAATCCCAACTAATACCTCACGTTTAATTATCAAAAATGATTATGGGAACCAACACTGAATTTTGGACCAAACTGGCAAGCTGAATTCCTTACCAAATTTTCTTTCATAAACAGGACAGCAAAGACCAACTTATGTACACTAATGAAGTAGCAGCATTTGAAATTAAGTCATGCAGTATATATAATACATCTTTCCAACCATTCTGCACTTAATAGCATTTCTTTCAACTAAAGAAGTTACTGCAAATTATGCATGTCCATCCATATGTCCGGCGTAGCGCAAGTCCAGCACTGAGTCCTAATTCTACAATTAGGGGAGTGCTTTAACTGCTACGCATCACAACCAGCGTTAGCTATGATAATGCATTTATTCTTGCAGTCACTAATAGAGTAAATTGTCTTTATGTTCAACATAGAACTATATTGTACGAGACAGTTCTGGCCTCCCAATCTACCATCTAATTACATTTGTCCATCCGATGTCCAGCGCGAATCCAGCGCCAGATCGTTGACGGTCAGTGAGGTCATGCCACGTCATTTCATCTACTCATCACCCTTACATAATACTGACCGCTGATAACATAAGACTGACCAATGCCGGGTCGGCCGACCAGCAGCTGCAAACAAATCCTTCGCTATTGCCCCATGCAGATGGACCGCCCGCCCTTCTTTCGGCAAATATGCAGACGTTAATGCGTTTCGCTCTCTCGAGTAAGACTAGCAGTTGCAGATGGAACTTTAGATAACAGTCCATCCAGCTGTCGGTGGGATTGGTGTCCGTCTGGTTGTTATGTCAAACTGTCTATCATGGTCTGCTGTAGTATATTTATGAGACTGTCTTTACGTCATTTTTCTGACTACTATATTTCGAGCATGAGAAATACATGTCTGTCCTATGTCCTTCCATCTGCTTTCATGTGAGACATAAAACAGGTGGTCCCTTGTACATGGTGTCTATGTGGAGGCAAGTAAAAGACTCCACTCATGGGGTTAATGTTTAACATGGGTGGACTTGTCCTCTTCCTCTCACATCATCAATCAACTCTCACTAGCAGCAAGAACTTGCCTTAGAGGGCTGGACTTTCCATATTTATCTATGCATAGATCTATCTATGTATCTATGTATCTATGTATCTATGTATCTATTGATTTATCTATCTTACTTATGCTACAATCAAGGCCGACCAATAAGACTGCCTTCAAGCGAATTGGTCTTAAAATTGAGACGGTCTTATTGGCCTTATCTGAGGGACTCATTTGCATATATGTGTCTGTCTGTCTCATCATTCTGTTTGTTCAAATATCAGTTTAAAGTCTTTTTTGTGAAAACGCATTCTAATTATTTATACTATTTATATTTGGTCTTCATGCTATTTATACTTGGTCTTAAGATTGAGACGGTCTTTTTGGCCTTATCTGAGGGACTCATTTGCATATGTGTTTGTCTGTCTGTCTTATTATGTTTGTCTAAATATCAGTTTAAAGTAGTTTTTTTTAATGAAAACGCATTCTAATTATTTATACTATTTATACTTGGTCTTAAGATTGAGACATTCTTATTGGCCTTATCTGAGGGACTCATTTGCATACATGTGTTTGTCTGTCTGTCTGTCTTATCATTCTGTTTGTCCAAATATCAGTTTAAAGTCGTTTTTACGAAAAGGCATTCCAATTATTTATACTTGACGTCCATTAAAAATGAGTAAATGCACGGACACGTGATATCCTTCCCAAATACAAAAACTGCTCAACATGATATCACATTTATAGCATTTATCTTTGTTCATCTGGCTCTATCAGCTCCCTGACAATAAGTATCATGCAAAAAAATAAACAAAAACATGTAAACAAAGACGGAACAGTGGGAGGATGTAATCTGAGCTCATCTCTAGCTGGTAGCTGGTGAAAGAGATATGGCATTGGCTGAGATTCACAAGTACAGGTCAAGCGCCGGGTTTGGTTGGTTGTAAGTCAGCTGTAGGTTCGCCCGGGACAGTAGATTTACATTGGGTAAGCAGATGTAACAAACTTAGGATAAAATAAACCTATAAAACGTTAAGTATATTATTAAGGATAAACTCAACCTCTAAAACGTCTCGTATATTATTAAGGATAAAATGAACCTCTAAAACGTTTAGTATTTTATCATGATTATTAAGAATAAAATGAACCTCTAAAACGTCTCGTATATTATTAAGGATAAACTCAACCTCTAAAATGTCTCGTATATTATTAAGGATAAAATTAACCTCAAAAACGTTTAGTATATTATCATGATTATTAAGGATAAAATTAACCTCTAAAACGTATAGTATATTATTAAGGATAAACTCAACCTCTAAAACGTCTCGTATATTATTAAGGATAAAATTAACCTCAAAAACGTTTAGTATATTATCATGATTATTAAGGATAAAATTAACCTCTAAAACGTATAGTATATTATTAAGGATAAAATCAACTTCTAAAACGTCTCGTATATTATTAAGGATAAAATTAACCTCAAAAACGTTTAGTATATTATCATGATTATTAAGGATAAAATTAACCTCTAAAACGTATAGTATATTATTAAGGATAAAATCAACTTCTAAAACGTCTCGTATATTATTAAGGATAAAATTAACCTCAAAAACGTTTAGTATATTATTAAGGATAAAATCAAAGTCTAAAACGTCTAGTATATTATTTATTAAGGATAACGTCAACCTCTAAAACGTCTGGTATATTATTACTATACCAACTTCTATGAAGTTTTATCCTGAGGCAAGGATAAGAACCCACCAATGAGGTAATGCGCAACATGGTGCAGATCACAAACCTTTTTTGTGCAAATTGAGTTATTGCACATCGACCGCTCGTAGTGAGATCTGGACATAGAGGTCCAATAGGACCTGAGTCCAGTACTGCTCTAATCTAATCTAATCTAATCTTATCATCTCATCATTTCCTCTGGTAGCTGCCACTAGCCGGTATTAGTTGAGCTATGTTTTAGACCAGTAACATCTTAATATTGTCTGACTCATTTAATTATACAAAAAATTGCAATCAAGCCAATAATAAAATATTTGTCTTCTGACTGCAATTGCAATTGAACTCAATAAACTACCCCCAAAACAACATGACTCATATCCAGCCAAAGTTACCACCAAATATGCTATGTCTTGCATTTGCTTTACCTTCCAAAACTAATTTCACTTTTAGCATGTAATAAGCCAGACCATGTTTTTTTTGTTTACATTAGGGTGTTTTGCTTAAGCTAAGCTTATGTCATTTATCTAAATTCATGTATTCATGCAATCTTGTTCACGATATTGGATGACATCAGCCGTAAAAAACTTCAATAGCATTTTACAAACAACCTGAACAAACCATTTTAATATGACTTGTAGACTGAGCTACACATGATAATGAAACATTAAGCTACCCGTCACTTAAGCCATGCACATTGATTCATAGGGTGGGGGCCTAGCTGAGTGGCAGCATGCTGGGCTTCCAACCTCTGGGTCCCCGGTTCGATTCTCGGTCGAGCCTAAGTTGGATGGCTGTTTCGTACATCATCTCATTGCCATGGTCCCTGCCTGTCCTAATTAGCCCATCAGGTGCACAAATACAGGACCTAAAGTCCTAATCCACCCACTACCCACACTCCAACTACACGGTCCCGGGTTCGAATCCTGTTTGAGCCTAAGTTGGATGGCTGTTTCATCCATCATCTCATTGCCTTGGTCCCTGCCTGTCCTAATTAGCTGATCAGGTGCAGAAATGCAGGACCTAAAGCCCTAATCCACCCACCCACCACCACACTGATCCATAGCAGAAACTATAACCTTGGGTAAATAGATCCAAGCTATAACTAAAGTGTAATCCAGTATTCTGATCATGCTGATGTCTCAATGCCTCAGTGCTACTGGGTCTTATATGTTCAGCTGCCAGAGGCAGACATATTCTTGAGAGGATAAAGCTACTTGAAGTCCACATCATGTAACACATTTACCCCATGGGTGGAGTCTTTTACTTGCCTCAACATAGACACTGAGTACAAAGCACCTTCAATTTAACATCTCACGCGATCGACATCCAGCAGCTGGGATGTAGCTCATGAAGAGTACCCGGGCCTGGATCGAACCCGGGTCCCAGGACCTTCAGCAGAACTGGCCAATGTGGAATCGGCGGATGCCTTAAGCATAAGCCACCTAGCTACACTAAAGTAGTAGTAGTAGTAGTAGTAGTAGTAGTAGTAGTAGTAGTAGTAGTAGTAGTAGTAGTAGTAGTAGTAGTAGTAGTAGTAGTAGGTTGATATTAACGATGCGTTAACCAGATTCAGATACATTTATTTGCAATTTTACATGAAAATGAACATTATAATAACAACAATTTTACATTATGGCGGGAGACCCCAAGAAAACTTAAAGAGTTTTGGCTACCATGGGGCCACCTAGATAAGATATGTAGTAAATAACAACATATGCTAATTATAAACCTCTTATTGTTATCTGTTATTTGAGATTCTACTGTCGTACAAACCCCATAGTAATGATAATCTCATTGTTATACAGAGATAGAGGGTTTGCAGTCAACTCTGCACATTGGGGTAATTTAGGAAAACCCTCACACCCTCTCAATGGCAGGACACCTGAGGGTGTTTGTTGTGGAAACAAAACCCCATTCTTATTATTCATCCAGTTCTCTCTATTTACCCCCCTTACCCCGCCCCTCTTGTCTGTTGGGAGTTACCCCTGAACAATGCAGAATGAATTGGACAGATCTCTAGTTTATAGGAAAGGAAAATATACTAATAAATATTGTGGAAATTTGCAATAATTAAAAAAAAATGTATATATATATTTTTTTTTAATTTGGCATTATGATAAAAGAATATGTTTCTTATTTAACATAACCTTGAAATTAGTTTAAATAGCATTTCTTCATTATTTTAATTTCCAAATGGAATTGTAATATAATTTTTATCCTGAGAAACAACAAAATCACTTCGACGAAACCAAAACATTCTGCTTCATCGACGTAAATATTTTTTCAAGAATATTTAGAGATATGTTTAGAGGTAACACATCAGCTGTGTGTGATGTGGAAAGATCTCTGTATTATAGGAAAGGGAAATATAGTAACAAATATTCTGGATATTTTCAATTAAACTGTTTGATATTATGAGGTGAATTGTGAAATGAGATAATTTGACATGCATTAAATATTTTCAGATTTTGTTTACCTTGTTAAAATTATTTAAATATCTATTCCACATCACTTCTTTCCAAATATGCTTTAAGAATTGCACTTCTTGCTATTCTGTAAGATAGCTTACCAGAAGGAATAAAAACTTCTGCTTCATCTATATAAATATTTTTCCATGAATATTTAATAAGCTACATATCAGCTGTGTATGTGTAGGTATTCATTTACCAAATGCAAGTATAAACTTGAGCTCATCTTCCATTGACACAATCGTTCATCTAAACAAACTAGGTCACGTCCTTAAATGACCTTGACCTAATTTCACACTCACAGTGGCGCCTCCTGTTGGTTTTGGAAGGCAAAACTAACTTCAGTGCCATCTAGTGTTCCGGTCACGAATTACAAGTTTACTTCTATAATTGAAGTCTTTATTTCCCATAATTCCTTTGGCACAGATGACCTTGGATAAATATTGAGTTAGTGACTTTACCAAATGACCTTTTTGGCTTGAAGTCACTGCACGAGACCCCAGCTTCCTCTAATCTTGAACCAATAGAGATTCCAGGTCAGATTTCTGTCACTTTAGTCGAAGCTAAATAAACAGGGGGTAGACTGGAGAGTCAGAGCAGATTGGAAAGGGCAAATCAGTGATATGTACTATATGGATCTCAAGTGGGAGTCTGCGGATTGTACTCCTACCGAATCAGCTCGATTGCAAGCCACAGCGCTAAGCATTCAGGAAGACCCTATGTCCAAGGGCAAACATTCAAGGAATACTGCAGAGGTATGAGGTAGGAGACAACCATGAATAGTACTCCTACAGAATCAGCTCGATTGCAAGCCACAGCGCTTAGCGTTCATTGTTTAGGAAGACCCTTTGTACAAGACCAGGGCAGAAATTCAAGGAATAAAAAAATGAAAATGAGATGAGGGCACTGCAGAGGTATGCGGTACATGGTCAAATGTGCCACGTGCGTTATCCATGTGTTTGGATAAATGCATAAAAACGCATGGTTTTTGCCTGACTAAACAATGCATTTTCCATGCGTTTATCCAATGCAAGAAAAATGCGTGTGGCACATTTGGCCATACAGGAGTCAACCACAGATAGTACTCCTCCAGAATCGCACGGATTGCAAACCACAGCGCTTAGTATTTAGGTAGACCCTTTGTCTTGGCATGAAAACAAGACTAGAGCAAAGCATCTGCGGACAAAAGCTAATTTTACAGCGTCTGTACAAGAAAAGAAAGCCAATAAATAGTCCTAAATACAGCTTGTTACTGCTGAATCATTTCAGCAACAGAGGTTGGCTACTGAGACAGGGAGTGACTTCTGTTAACTACACGACCATATGTGCCACGTGCGTTTTCCATGAGAAAGATAAATGCATGGAAAATGCATGGTTTTCAGCTAATTATAATGAGGCAAAAGGCATGCTATAATGCCATGCTATTAGCTAAAAACCATGCATTTTCTATGCGTTTATCTTTCTCATGGAAAACGCACGTGGCACATTTGGCCATGTAGCTTCAGTTGTAATACATATTCCATACACAGATAACAAGCTAAGTCGGCCACACAACGGTATGACTTCCATTGATGATGGCCGACATTGAAATTATGTCGGTCCGATCTGGCATTCTACGACTGGAAGATGCCAGCAAAAGTCGAACAATGCTGTCCCCAGAAGAAATTATCAGAAATGAATATACAACAAGAGAGTTGAGGAGGTGGAATAGGAGAAACGAGGAGAAAGGACAATGAAACAGAGGAAGGAAATTATCGAAGATATCATGCCAGGCCAGCTCGACGCTGACACAACATTGAAACGATGTCGATCAGACTTGGGTTATATATATTCATAAAATACCTGTCATCATTGAAGAAGTTCATTGTTTATATTTTTGTATTTGTTAATTTGAAATAGTACAGAAAATATTTTGTTAATCTTGAATCCCTGTAGGTTGCCCCACGATAGCGAAGGGATACCTTCTTAGTGGGGTCTATTCACTTTATGTATAAAATGGGAGTTTTGTAATTTTAGTTCGGTGAGCTATGTGATGAGGGCTGCATTGAACTGTTCAATGTCTATATTTAGAGAAAATCTGCAGTTTTGCTGCAATGAACTTGGATTATCCAACATGGAAGATATTCATGAAAGGAATAAAACCTCAATAAAACTCTTATGGACTGAAAAGTGCAAGATGGCCCTGAGACATGATGCAAAAGTTATTTACGAACTGAGTGATGTCAGAGACAATTTGTCAGAAACTATACTTGAACCAACAGAGGTTCGCCAAATGATATTTGAACTTTCCATAAATTGAATTTCATTTATTTTTTTATTTTTCTTGACATATAATTTCACGTGTACTATTATATATGTACGAATAAAATTATATATATAATATATGAATGAATGTGAAATTAAATGAATCTGAATCAGTAGAAATTGTCAGAAACAAATAGAAAACGACCGAGTTGAGGAGGTGAAAGGAGAAAGGATTATGTAAAAATAGAGTCTTTTCCCTGAACAGCCCTGAATTCAGCAGGACATAAGTCTTTCTTCTCCTCTTATTAATTATTTTGCTTTTCAGACATAGTAGGTCATAACTAACTGATTCCATAAATATAACTTTCTCAGAAAAATAACAAACATAAAATTAAAATGCACTAAAAATACTGCTGCTAGGAGGATGCACTTTGCTTCAGCCAATCACAGCCAAGGGCGGTAACTTTTTCAGCCAATAGAATTGCAGTATTCTGTTTTAGCCACCTGGTGGAAATACAGAGAACCTTCCGTGATAAATCCAATATTAAGAAACGTCATTGAAGATGGCAAGTCAGTTCAGCCTGACGTTGACACGACATTTAAACGACATCGATCACACTTGGGTTACTGGTTGACGTCGATCCAATGTGACATCCCACAGATAGCATGGCAGGTGAGCTGATGCCCGATACACAGATCCGACATATCGACACTGGTCCGACGTTGAGTTGATGTGACATGTGACTTGGTTGGTGATCTGGGATGAAATTCAACGGACAAGATGAGCCGAACTGGGCTTACAGGGGAAAATGCTTGAATGAAACAAAAAGAAATGATCCGAACATCAGGCTGACAGGAGAAATGCTTGAACAATGTTGAATGCATTAGTTATCATCCAACATTAACCGAATCACCCATCCCAATCGCCCATCACTGATTATCGAGCATTTAGAACTGAAGCGCGTATTAAATGACATTAAAACGAGCCGGTTTTTCTCGCAATTCAGTTGTGCAATTAATCAGCCTTCGCATTGGTTTCCTCGAAACAGGAATCGGCCCCACTTTTTTTAACGACCAAACTAATTTGGCTGCCTCCGAGAATTTCAACCGAAGTGATGAAACTTTTAAAACAGAAAACTGCAAATGCCATTGTACAAAAAGGGCAATCAATCAGGTTGCCATGGAAACCGTTTAAAGCAGAGATTACTCCATACATCCGGGTATTTCTGTACCCTATGTAGCGCCCTCTATTGATTGCTACAGGAACAATGGGTTGCCAATTTGTCATTAGTGGAAGTGACCTGAACAGCTAAATATAGCTCCAACTAGTTAGTTAAAGTGAATGATGGCATGGATTGCCGAAAGATATATTATCAGTCATTATGCTTCACAAAAACGTAACGAAGTAGCTGAATGGTCTAGTGGGTAAGGTGCTGGCCAGCCTTTCTTTTTTGTGGTCCTGAGTTCGATTCACGGACAGCAAGTTTTATGGGAATTACATTGGGTATAGTGTAGTATAGCGGACCTAAATATATGCCCATATTTGGCGTCCATTAAGTATTAAAAAATATCACTATTTTTGGCCAAAATTTGTTCTATCGCAGCAGGGAAATAATACTTGCGTACCACAGCAAGGTAAAGAAAAACATTACCAATGTCTTGTCTTGAAAATGAAGAAAGCTGTCGTTTTTTGTGACGTCATTCATTGTCCTCAGGGATATGACGTCATAGGCATGACAGAAAGGCTCACTACATAAGGTCATAAATTTGGGTCCGCTATACTGTACTTTTCCCATTACATTTATGCTGAAAGTGTTCTAGGTTGAAAAATCGTTCACTTTGTGATACAGCTCTGAAACTTTGCACAATGATAGAGGGGGTTCAATACCGTCATTTTTGGATACGGACCCACCTCCGATAACTTCCTGCTTTGGAGCATGGTTGCCATGGAAACAACTTTTTCATTCTTCAACATTAAACCTAAATTGTGAAATAACAAGATTTATATAATCCACAGCTTCGCCTAATGCTGTAGAATTAATAGCAAAGGGTATAGGAATGCAAGTTTGGTCAAAGGTCAAGGTCATTTTTTCTGTCATTCCAAGGAAACATTACTTCACAGCTAACACCATGTAAAAGAAAACCCCACAAATGACATATCATATGAAAGCTTATGACACTAAATTTTGGAGCTTTGAACACTGACTATTATATCTGCACTGAAATAAGCATAATCCTCTAAGACAAGTTCTTGCTGCTCACAAGGGTCAATAGAGTCTTTTTCACTGAGCAGCCCTGAATTCAGCAAGACATAAGTCTTTCCTCTCCTCTTCTTAATCATTTTGCTTTTCAGACACAGTAGGTAATAACTGATTCCATAAATATAACTTTCTCAGAAAAATAACGAACATCAATTAAATGATAAAGTGTCAAATATATATTAAAATGCACTAAAAATACTGCTGCTAGGATGCACTTCGCTTCAGCAAATCACAGCCAAGGGCAGGAACTTTTTCAGCCAATAGCATTGCAGTATTCTGTTTTAGCCAACTGGTGGAAAAACAGAAATAAGTAATAAGAGGAGAGGAAAGACTTATGTCCTGCTGAATTCAGGGCAGTTCAGTGAAAAGACTCCATTGACATCCAGCTGGAAAGGTTACTCGTGAAGAGCACCTAGGCTGGGTTCTAACCCAGGACGCTCAGAGGAGTATACCCATGCTTTATATCAACCATTAGGCCACCCACCAGTGAAAAAACATCACACAACCAAACGCTATCCAACCGATTTATAATATTACTCTCACGCCCAGTCAGAATTCGTTCCCACACTATTTCTTTCCCTATTTCTTTCTGCCATTCACTACTGTAATGCAATCTTCTCCTTTCTGCTTCAAATTCCGATCTCACAAGGAACGGGAAATTGAGTGGTCTGGGCGTCCTTAGCAACGGCCCTTGGAGATGGCAGCCATATTGAATTACCAGGGGTAAAAGATAAGCTTGTGGAGGGTCAGGAGAGCCACAAGAAAGCAGCCTTGCTATTCATGCTCCTGTCATAGTGACGTGTCAGTATTGCTGCTAAAATGTCCATGCATTGAGGAAGTGCCAGTGTTCATGCTGTAAATACCAATAGTGGATTTTCACGGAAGGTTCTCTATTTTTCCACCGGGTGGCTACGACAGAATACTGCAATTCTATTGGCTGAAAAAGTTCCCGCCCTTGACTCTAATTGGCTGAAGCAAAGTGCATCCTAGCAGCAGTATTTTTAGTGCATTTTAATGTATAATTGACACTTTATCATTTAGTTGATGTTTATCATTTTTCTGAGAAAGTTATATTGATGGGATCAGTGAGTTATTACCTACTATGTCTGATAAGCAAAATGAGTAATAAGAGGAGAAGAAAGACTTATGTATTGCTGAATTCAGGGCTGCTCAGTGAAAAGACTCTATGGTCCTACATATTGTTAATGCGCCCATTGGGTCAGCCAGGATATATGCTTTATTTTGTACTTGGTGCCAACAGAGTGAAGCAATGTGATAAAGCGTAAAGTGGGGCTGTAAATGTGATAAAAGCAGGCATCTTCGTGGCTCCTTTTAACACTCAATGCTGTACATAAGGAGATTCCAGGTGTCTGGGCTCAGCATTTCTTAATGTTACGAATGAAAGAATGAATTTTACTGACATGCAGAGGTCACAAAAGACCTATATGTCTTCCTTGAATGTGATGCAGCCAGCAGAACAAGTTGGTGAAACGTCACAAAGGTCAAATACATTGTTTGTGAAAGAGACAAATTATATTATATTATATGTCAGTCAGTCAGTCAGCTAGTCAGTCAGCACGTCAGCTAGTCAGTCAGTCAGTCAGTCAGTCACAGAATAAAGTAGTAATTCAGTCAATCCCTCTGTCAATGCAGTCCATATGAATCATCATCTCTCCTCCTCCTCTCCCTCTTCTTCCTCCTCCTCTTCCTCCTTCTCCTCCTCCTCCTCTCCCTAGGGGCGGGGGCCTAGCTCAGTGGTAGCACTCTGGGCTTCCAAGCACTGGGTCCCGGGTTCGATTCCCGGTCAAGCCTAAGTTGGACGGCTGTTTCATCCTTTGTCTCATTGCCATGGTCTCTGCCTGTCCTAATTAGCCCAACTGGTGCAGAAATACAGGACATAAAGCCCTAATCACCCACCCCACACACCCCTCCTCCTCTCCCTCTTCTTCCTCTTCTTCCTCTTCTTCCTCCTCCTCCTCCTCCTCCTCTTTAATCGCCATCAAATCACACCAATTACCTGACAACTCTTTAGCTTTCCACATTTCCCACCACCATCTCCAATGGACTCCCAATCTATCTTATTGGATTTTTTTCAGCTCTCTCAATCTTCTTGAATCAACCCATTACATGCAATGGCTGGAGCCCAATCTTCAAGAACTATGAGTTTATATAAGAATCACATGCTAGACTGAGCTCTGGTTTAAGTCATATCCATGGCAACCCAGTAGTGATTGTAACATGGGAGTGCTCATGGATATGGTCAAACATTGTCAGCTAGACTTGTAGAACTCTTTGTAAAATAGAACCTTGCCATAAAGACAACCAGCCGAGTAAAAAAATAGGTCTTATTGGAGAGGTGATCGTAATTGTGAATTAAAGGACAAGTTCAACGGTGACAAAACGCTTGAAGCGACATTTATCTTTGGTTTTATCGATAGTTAAATAGGCAGACAGATAGACAGACGGATAGAAAGTCTTAATTGTGAGGTAGCTTACCGTGTTCCAGGTAACACACTACATCGGCTTGATGTCGGTTCACTGTCGCCAACGTTGCATCGACCTATGATACGGCATCCGATTTACTGAACTTAGCGAATTGAGAATTCTTGCAGTCAATATCAGTCTACAATGTCTAGGTCTGATTTGAAGAGCCCTTTTCCATGGATTGAACTACAGTTATAACATGTGCATCTATAACAATACCGTGTATAATTTCATCATTTTCCTCATCATATTCTCATCCGTAGTTCCTCTGCATTTAATGGCTTCCCAAACAATGCTGAGCTATGAATTCTAAGATTTATTTAATTGCAATAAACCAATCTAGCCATCAAAACAAATCGATAAACCTGTAGATCAATCAATACTTTGATAATTGCTCCAATCAATCAAGAAACAGCGAAGGAATGCCTGGTCAATATTACAATACATCCTATCCTATCCCATTCCACCCTATCCCATCCCATCTTATCCTATCCCATTGGCAATCCTATCCTATCCTTTCCCTTCCCATCCCATCCTATCCTATCCTATCCTATTGGCAGGCCACATCGGCCCGGCATATGCAAACTCCAGACAGCACAAAAGATTGGGCTGACATTGTAAACGTTATCTGACGTCAGCCCATGGTGAGCCGATTCGGAAATATCATCTCGGACCTCGGCTCAATCCTATCCTATACTATCCTATCCTACCCTATCTTATCTTATCCTATCCTATCAAATCCTATTCTATCCCATCTCATACTATCCCATCTCATCCTATCCTCTCCTATCCTGTCCTATCCCATCCAATTCTATCCCATCAAATCCTATTCTATCCAATCTCATCCTATCCCATCCCAACTCATCCTATCCTATCCTACTCCATCCTATCCTGTCCTATCCCATCCAATTCTATCCTATAATATCCTATCCTATCCTCTCCTATCCTATCCCATAAAATCCTATCCTATCCCATCAAATCCTATTCTATCCAATCTCATCCCATCCCATCCTATTCTCTCCTATCCCATCCAATTCTATCCTATAATATCCTATCCTATCCCATCAAATCCTATTCTATCCAATCTCATCCTATCCCATCCCATCCTATCCTATCAAATACTATTCTATCCCATCTCATCCTATCCCATCCCATCCTATCTTATCCTATCCCATCCTATCTAGAGTTCAAATTCTCACACTTCAGGTTATTTTACAGCAACTTCTTAAGCGGCGTTCTATCATGGTGTTTCCTCATTTGGCAAAACAGCCTCATCATGATCTCACCCTTGGCAACAGAAAAGTAATGAAAGAAACAGCAAAAGAAAGAGGGACGAGAAAAGGAGAAAAAGAAAGATAAAGAGGCAGCAGGGGAAAGGAAGGGCCAGAAACTGTGACCACAGCCATTTCAGGCAAGTCATTTTAAGGCGAGGTCACCATAGATAACTCCAGAAGGTCCTTAAAGTCAATAGTCTATCAGTCAAGCACGTGGGCTAAGCCAGCCTTAATGAGGTCCCAGGGCATTTCCTTGCAATGGGGGGTTTTCTTTGGTATGCAATGTATTGCACAGATAACAGAGGTTGTACTGTGACGTCATTACACCCTCTCCATGACGTCATAGTTGACTTAAGAGACAAGGTTCTGAAAGCAGACCAGCGGAGACTAAGAGTTGTAACTTGTAGATTTAAGTTGCTGAAACGGCTAGTTTTAGTGACGTCATTCGACGAGGATGGTGTACGAGGTGCAAGTGGCGGGTGGGTGAGACAGGCTTTACTTCCCATATTTTTGCAGCAGAGACAGTTGGTCAGGGCAGGCTGATTCCAAGGCAATGAGGCGAATGAGGAAGCAACCTTCCAACATGGGCTGGATTCGAACTCAGGACCCAGTGGTTGGCAGCCCATCGCGCTACCACTGAGCTAAGCTAAGCCCCTGTTCTATTCATTCATAAGCATGTGGGTGGGTGGGTGAGACAGGCTTTACAACCCATGTGGTTTTACACCAGATAGGGTTGATCAGGACAGGCAGGTGCCAAGGCAATGAGGCGAATGATGAAGCAACCTTCCGACATGAGCTGGATTCGAACCCAGGACCCAGTGGTTGGCAGCCCAGCGCACTATAACTGAGCTAAAATCTGCTCCATGTAAGAGCTGCAAACTTGTTGTTTCAATGGCAGTTTGAATCCCACTCCCTGCACTGTCAAATTCAATGCACTTCATAATCAAACCCGGTTAGCAATCGATCAAATACAGTAGTTTTAAGATGCTGTCCAAGGAGTATAGCAAGGCTGGTGAGTGGTACCCATAGGTCTAATTACTTTAGAGAGAACGGTGTATTTGGCTTGGGAATTGTCGCTTCTCCAAACACTGGGAGATGAAGATTGCCAGGCACGTCCAGGGCCAGCCTCTGGAATTACTGATTGGTCAGTGGCGGAATTACTAATGGCCAGTAGTGGGCAGTGGTCAGTGTCTAGCAAACCATCAATGCCTTAAGAGTGGTAAGTGAGCCCTTAAAGCAGGATGAGACACCCTTTTAAGGCGCCTCACTAATAAGGTCACGCCACGATAATAATTACTACGTTAAGACTTTCACACAACCACCAAGAAACCAAAGCCTTTCTATTGTATCGTAAAACATCTAATCATACTTATTGGCTTGATATAACGGCAAATTGCATCATCCCTTGGCAAGTCCACTTACTCCACACAGCTTTGTTGCGTGGCCTTGCCAGATTTCACTGCAATGGCGTGGTTTGTTTTCTCCGTGGCCCTCTAGTGGTAAATACGCACATGACTTAGTAGGTCAGCCAATGCAAGCGACGCACTAGTGCTTCAAAACGCTCAACCGTCACTGCAGGCCACATTGCTGCGCTAAATAAAGATACCTTTCATAAACAACAGCAATGTGGATCGCCGCGACCAATTAAACTGGGTAAAAACCACATAATCGAGCCCATATCTAGCAAGGCGCCTAGCGTAGCTACGCAAAGATGGCAGTCTTCCTATCCAGTTCGGTTCAATCCTATGCAGTCATACATGTATGCTATCCTATCTTGTCCTAGATTAAGTTAATTTCCTATCCCGTCATATTCTACCCCATAACCATGATAACCGCATCGAATCTTTAATTTACTATCCTATCCTATTCCATCCTATCCTACCCCATCCCATCCCATCCTATCCTATCCCATCCTATTTTATCCTATCCCATCCCACCCCATCCTATCCAATCCCACCCCATCCAATTCCATCCCCCCATCCCATCCTATTCCATCCTATCCCACCCCATCCCATTGTATCCAATCTGATCCCATCCTATCCAATCATATCCTATCATATCCCATCCCACCTGATCCTATCCTATCCAATCCTATTCCATCCTATCCAATCCCACCCCATCCTATCCTATCCCATCCCACCCATCCTATCCAATCCTATCCCATCCCATCCTATCCTATCCCACCCCATCCTATCCCCATCCCATCCTATCCTATCCCACCCCATCCTATCCTATTCCATCCTATCCCATCCCATCTGATCCTATCCAATCCAAACCTATCCCATCCTATCCTATCCTATCCAATCGCACCCCATCCCATCCTATCCAATCCTATCCTATCCTATCCTAACCCATCCCATCCTATCCTAAAGAACTTGTACATCCCTCTACATCTACTTGGTAGTATGTAAATCATGTTCTCAGACTCCAGACATCTTTGCCCACCCATCTCTATATCTTGTAAAACTGTCAGTCTCATTTTTCTTTTCCTGGAACAACATGCAGAATAACCTCGCTATTAGGACCACCCTTGATGCAAGTTTGGTGGTCTTATTGTGAGATACCTGAGAGTGTGAAATGAATACTGAAAATTATGAGATGAATCTTCACATTTGGGAGATGATATTCAAAACTGTGAGATAAAATGTTTATGCTGTAAATTTTCATAGTTATATAGTGAGATGAATTTCCAAAAATTGGAAAAATGAATTTCGAAAATGGCAAGATGAATTATAAGATTGTGACATGAATTCCCTAATTTTGAGATGTTTTCCAAAACTCTTGAGATTAGTTTTCAAAACTGCAAGATAATTATATGATTTGCAAAACAGGTGAATTTTCCAAATGTGAGATGGATTTTTCAAAACCTTGAGATGAATTTTCATAGTTGTGATATAAATTATCAGAATTGTGTTAGAATTTCCAAAAATTGTGAGATAAATTTCCAAAATTATGAGACTTCCAAAATTGTGATATGAACTTAAATGGAGATTCTGCCCATACAATTGGTCTTCCACTGTACTTCATACAGAAACACCTATTTATCAAAATTATATTAAATTTAAATTCAAATGTTTAATGACCATAAAATGTACAATATTTAATTTAACAATTTCATAATTACAGTTACAAAATAACCATGGCAGCCTGATGCCCTATGTCACATATGGCCTTTAAAGTTACTGCTCAAATGCCCTGATGTTCACCCCTGGGTCAATGTAATGAAGAGCTGGCACTGTCCACCATAATACACTGATAAAAACGTTATACAGCATGCATGTTAAACAACAGCTACATCTTTGAAATGATCTACAATGATCCAAAGTGATCCAAACAGATCCAAAGTGATCCAAAATGATCCAAAATGATCCCGAGGTGCGGAGGATCAAGAATGAATGAGCCGTTTCTATTATGCAGAAGAATCCCATTCACATAGCTTTATGAATGACAGGTTGAAGACTCCACGTTCTATAGTAGACAATATGACTAGACAGCTTCCTGAATAAATGCATTTGTCGTAGTCTGGCATAAACAATAAAACTTCTCTGCTCAAGGCGAGTAAAAGATCCCACCCATGGGGTAAATGTCTAACATGGGTGGACTCCTCCTCTCTCTCACCTCATCAATCAACCTTCATGAGTGGCAAGAACTTGCCTTAGAGGGCTGCACTATCTATCTATCTATCTATCTATCTATCTATATAATATCTATCTAATATCCATCTATCTATTTATCAATCTTTCTATCTATTTATCTATCTAATATCTATCTAATATCCATCTATCTATCTAATATCTATCTAATATCTATCTATCTATCTATCTTCTCCTTAAGACAACCTCACTATTAAGACTAATTCACTATTAATGGCATTAAACCTTAAATTAAAGGTTTTTAAGTTTACTTCAGGAATTAAGTGAAATACTTCATTTTTTAATTTTTAACAAACTAGCTTATTTACTCATTCTATTTAATTTCTTATGTTATTATGTTTTTTTAGAAATAAAAAATTGAAAAGCTGGTCAAATATTAAGTAATTGTAAGAAATTCCAAATATTTAATTCTATATATTACAATTAATTATGACCATAATAATAAATTTGCAATATATTGTAATTCATAGAATACTTACAATTTAAACTTTATTTTTATTTTTTTTTTATTAAAACTAAATAATTCTCGTATTGTCAAAATCAATTAAAACATTTCTTGACATAAAAATATCATCGAATATTTAATAACAGGCCAGACATGCATTAATCAAACCATAAGAAAGGCATTCTTGTCTTAACAATAAGAACAATGAGCATTGTTTGTCACAATAAGAAAAAATCTGCACCACGTGACGAGTATCGCACGTGCACCGGATGATAAATTGTTCTCCTTTTCTGGAGAGTTCCAAAGATGGCAGACGGAGCAAATTTTTTTTATTTATTCTTGAGAATTTTGCTTATTTACCTGATTTTCTAAAAAATTATTTTGCTAAGAAACACTATATTATAATATTATTTTCCAGATACAAATAATCATAAATTTAGTTTTTTGAGGCTTTCATTTTATCATAACCAAAATTGTCTCAAAATAATTTTTGCCAAGAAACACTGAATTATAAGATTGTGTTTTCCAGATACCAGTAATCATAAATTTCGTGGCTTTAATTTTATTATAATTTTTTTAATAAAATTTGTAAATTTTCTTGTTTCTTTATAATATAATATTATTTCACCAAAATGATCTCACCATGTCTATTGGCTTATACTACAAATTTCCCACGCAGCACAAATTACACAATTGACAGTGATTTATGACATCCAGTGAACTGTTGCCATGGTAACAGACTATCCTGCAGTTCTGATCCCCTGCAGGGATCCATTTCACCCTCCCTGCAGGTAACATTATGCCAATGTTATGCTAGGGTTGGCAATTGAGGATCACTAATTGGCTGTACTATATTTGATCATTATCTATATTACCCAACATTAAATATCTATAATTCTACATATATATATATATATATATATATATATATATATATATATATATATATATATATATATATATATATATTATAAATGTGTTCTAAATTATAAAAATACAGTAGGACCTAGATATTAAGACCACTTTTAATGAATATCTGAATGTCTTAATGGTAAGGTGATCCTAAATTAATTGAGAAGTAGTTATAAAATACACTGCTTGAAATAAAATCGAACTAAAATACAATAAATTTAGTAGGCAAAAATTGATAAAATATTGCAATAAAATTTGTCCGTGTCGAATTCAAATCAAACTACCTGATTTAATTCTGAGTTTAATATAGACAAGTTTCGACTCATGAAATGATTCATAAATAGAATAAATAATGAGAAATTTAAATTTAGATATTAAGCGCAAAATTCCAGCTTCATTAATAATACACATTTGACTTACAAGGGAATGTTTGTTGTAATTTATTAATAAATATTAAATAACACTATTTAATAGTGAAGTAGTCTACATTTGAGGTAATTTAATTGCATTATAAGGTAAGGTTATAAGCCTGAATAGTGGATTTTTACGGAAGGTTCTCTGTATTTCCACCAGGTGGCAATGACAGAATACTGCAATCCTATTGGCTGAAAATGTTCCTGCCCTTGACTGTGATTGGCTGAAGCAGAGTGCATCCAAGTAGTAGTATTTTTAGGGCATTTTAATGTATATTTGACATCTTATCATTCAATCAATTTCCGTTATTTCCCTGAGAAATTCATATTTATAAAATCAGTTAGTTATGACCTACTATGTCTGAAAAGCAAAACGAGTAATAAGAGGCGAGGAAAGACTTATGTATTGAATTCAGGGCTGCTCAGTGAAAAGATTCCATGGTACATATCTACAATTGATTCATATTTTTTAAAATATTGTATCATAAATAGTTTATCTATGAAAAAACATGCTATTTATATACTATCTAAATCTTAAATACTGACTATTAATAATATAATTACTCAATATTAAGACCACTTCTATATTAAGACCATTAAGGGGTCAAGGACTATTCACTTGCAACAAGGTTTCAGAATTAAGGTGGTAAAAACAGCAAGGGTTTTCTTAGGTACCACAGCAGTACTACACCACTTAAATAGTTTGTTTACATCATTTTATGTACTGTTCATTGTATTGTTTACACTTCCTAATTGTCCATTATCTCCACTGGCACGTGACCAAAGAACAATCCATTGTTTACGTCCTCTTATCCAGAACAGACGGATCACAATTGAGAACAGCACCCAAGACGGTTGCCATGGAAACCAGCATAGCAACAGGGTGCAAATGTATTGCAGTGGGGGGGGGGGGTAAATAGATAGATTGATAGTTAGAAAGATAGATAGATAGATGGACAGATAGATAGCTAGCTAGATAGATTGCTAGACAGATAGATAGATAGATAGATGATAGATAAATAGATAGGTAGATGATAGATGGGCAGATAGATAGATAGATAGATATGGTAGCTAGAAAGTGGCAAAAACAAGCTAAGAAATCACCAGGAGACTGAGAAAGAAAAAACTTTGACAGAAAGAAAAAAATAGGAAAGAAAGAAAATAAAGGAGACCGAAAAAGGCAATTTGAGTCTTTAGTGTAGGGGAACTGACCCCTCCCAAGCTAATCTGTGAAACAGGGATTTTGTTTTGGAGGCAACCATTCATCGTCTTGGCATCTGCTCCTGAGGCAAGTGCAGGATGTGTTCTGAGGCAATCTTGAGCCTCTTGAGCAAATGCTCATTTCAACTGCTGCAAATGACTTCACTCAAGAATTGCTGATTTTATTTTAGCCTTAGGGGTTAAAAAATATTTACAGCTACTTTATTTTACTTGTGTTAAGAGAAAATGTCTGCTTGAATTTTAATGTGTAATCTATTCAACACTAAATGATTGGCCTATTATTAACATTTTGCCATTATCATTTCTTCCAAGTTGTAAAGCTAATTTTCTCTAGCTCAGATTTAATGTCAGTTTTTAAGTAAGATCACTGAAAAATTATAATTAAAACAAAAAAACATGTAATTAATTCTTGGAATTCCAAAGGAATTTGATCCAGCAAGAATTAACAACGTCTCACAAAAAGTCAAAAACACTATTTTCTTTTCACTTTTTTCTTCTGTCAAAAAATACCGAATAGTCTCCATTTAACGGTTATTGTAGTCTAGCCAATTACAGACCAAAATGAGCAGAAATATCAGCCCAATTTCCGACATATTTACAGTTTTACCTGGAGGCAAGTTAGCCATAAAAGGCAGGCAACCTGTTCTCTCTTGACTGATCTATGGTATTGCCTCGAGGGAAAATGCCAATTCTAAAGTTCTCTCTGGTAGGTCAATATTTATGATGCTTTTCAGGGGCGGATCCAGAAAAATGTTCACGAGAGGGGTGGGGGGGGGGGGGGGTTGACAAATAAAAAAAAAATATTTTAAAAATTAATATGTATTTTTTTACCACTGAATGTTTTTTATTTAAAATTACTAGGTCAAGGAGGGGGTTAAACCCCCTAAACCCCCCCCCTCCTAAATCAGCTACTGCTTTTACAGATATCAAAACCAATTCCTCTTGGTTCAAAATCCCAAACAAAAATTACAAGTCTGCCTGATCAGTTATACAGTTATGGGTAATATTTTGGTTAATCTCATATAATATCTGCTTTAACCATAAGAAACCAGGGTCACAATATACCTACATGGGGATGGAGAATAAGATGATGATGTGTACATATCTGATGGGAGCTGGTGTGACAGGGCCTGATGGTCAACAGTCCAATATATACCCAGATAGCATTCCAAGTTTGGACAACATCGTTTCAATATTGGCCAATGCCGGGACGACGCCAGGACAACATCGTATCAACATCGCAGATGCTGCACCGATGTTGATTCAATCTATATCATATCATCTTGGTAGTCTCAAATTCAATAGTGAGGTGGTATTAAATTAGATTCAAGATTCTATTGACCATGTTAAACATATAATTTGAAATATTTATATAAAATTACCTCCATTTAAGTATATAACATACTGGTGGCCTGATGCCAAAATTGCATATATGGCCTTTACCAAGTAAACTGCAGGGTATCCACTTAATTTTGAAAACAAATTCCCTGAATTTTCCCAGATTTTTCCCCGTTTCACTAGATATTTTCCCAGGTGATTATACGGCCTCCTGGTACCCAATAGCTGTACCTTCACCACCAAAGTACCACTAAGTGTAGTGTAATTATTAAATCAACCTATGAAACTTAATATCTACAATAAGCCACACTGCCATCCAGCGTTATTCATTTCCGATCAAAATTCTGTTAGCATTATACATATTATTATACGTATAATGAGAAAAATTCCCCGTGTTTTCCCTGAATTCATAACCTAACATCAAATTCCCTGAATGTTCCCGGCAAGGAATGTTTTTTTACAATTTACCCTGTTTTCCCTGTCCATTGGATACCCCGAACTAGAGCAGTAGAAGAAATATACAGTTACCACCATCTGAAAAAATCACTGAAGCTTCGCTATATTTCCACCAGGTGGCTACGACAGAATACTGCAATTCTATTGGCTGAAAAAGTTCCTGCCCTTGATTGTGATTGGCTGAAGCAAAGCGCATCCTAGCGGCAGTATTTTTAGTGCATTTCAATGTCTATTTGACACCTTATAATTCAGTTGATTTTTGTTATTTCCATGAGAAAGTTATATTTATTGTACAGGTTAGTTATGATCTTTTACGTTTGAAAAGCAAAAGGAGTAATAAGAGTAGAAGAAAGAGTTATACAACTGTATCTTGCTGGATTCAGAGCTGCTCAGTTAAAAGATTATGTTGTTCATATAAATGAAATGATCCTGAGCCACAGTTCGGCCCAAAAACTCCGTACTTTCTCCAAAATAAAAAAAAAGCAGACCTTTATCAATCATACCAAAGTAATTTCCCATTTTTAAACCTGTTCTGTAACCTTTCCTTCCCCATTCCCAACAGCCAATCAGCAAGCACCAATGATTACATAACATCACGCGACCTCAATCTAACCTTGACCAGTCGAAGCAAGCGAAACCAGATCGAGGCAATCTGATCCGACTGGTCCTTTGATGGAGATAGAATGTTTTCCTTCGTTTTTACCCCCAATGTTGTTTTTATGTTGCATCCCAGAGCAAAGTATGCTGGTTTTCTCCCATGGCGTCTGCTGGGAGGCAATGACAGGTATCAACAAAATAGATGTCTGCCTATGAGGCAATGGTTTTTTATCTTCTGCTTGAATATACATAATTGAAAGAATATCACTCAAGATACATTTCATAATCTTATGGTCTAAGATATACTTCATAATCAATAAATCAATCAATCAATCAATATATCTATCTAGCTATCTATCTATCTATCTGTCTCTCAATCTACCTATCTATCTATCTGTCTGTCTGTCTAGCTAACTTTCTGACAATCTATCTATCTGTCTGTCTATCAATCTGTCTAGCTATCTATCTATCTCTATATATCTGTCTAGCTATCTATCTATCTATCTATCTATCTATCTGACTGTCTATCTATCTGTCTAGCTAACCTTCTGTCTAGCTATATATCTATCTATCTCTCTATCTCTCTATCTCTCTATCTCTCTGTCTTTCTGACTATCTATCTATCTATCTATCTATCTACCTACCTATCCAACTATCTATCTATCTAAACTACTGAATTGCCATATTACTAAACTAAAACTATTAATTCAATTTCTCATAATAGTAAAATATGATTTATGTATTTCACACTGATTGAACCAATAAATCAGAGTAAACTGTAAAATATAGACCAAAAAAAAATAAATACATTAAATAATCAATGATGTCACAAACACCTGCTAACAATACAAACACACAATCGGAGGTGAATAAGAACAATGGGCTGTCAGAACGAGGCTGTCACGTGACCATTGTTCCATTGTTTTTGAATAATTTGATGACATTATTGTCATAGCAACAGATGTTTTTTCTCTCATCATCTAATGGCCATGGGAGATTTTAATACTTACACTGAAATGTTGTTAAGTGTTAAGTACATGATGCTATAGGCTATTAAGTACACTGTACAATGCCTCTGGGGTGGAGGTAAGTTGTATCAAATAGTACACTGCTACAGTAACATCCCAGCACTGTGTGTGTGTCAATGAAACTCGCGTTAAAGTTGCACTGTCTGTCAAATTTGCAATTTTCTAAGACGCTATCAAACAGTTGAAAATTACCTTTATTAATCAAGGCACACTAAATTTGTGTGAATTAATGATTTCATAAGACATTAATTACTTATAAATGAATTATACATTGAGAGAAATTCCAGACAAAAACATTGGAAACACAATGGAAATGACATCATCACCATTGTCAGTATTGTGACGTCATCACTGGGTTTGTTTACATATTGAGTTTTTGATGGCATGAAAAACTAATATTTATATCATTTATTGTAAATTAAAACTGAATTGTTGTGCAAAATTGGGTATGTAATGGTGAAAAATATCATGAGACAAGAAGGCAGTATAGATTTATATCATTCTTTTAATGTGCAAATTTGACAGACAGTGCACCTTTAAATAGCCTAAAATCAAGGCACAGTTGGACTGGCCTGTCGATGTGAAAATGTCAAAAATGGCCGTGCATCAAGGCTCAACTGTGATGCAATTTAAAGCAATTAAAGAGTGTTTACCATCGCTGTAACAATGCACAGGTATTTCCAGTCATGGAGACAAGAGTAGACTCCATATTCCAATGTACAGTTAGTTTCATAAAATACGGTCGGCTCTAGCTGTCTGTAGTGACCTGTACCTGGCTGGGGTCTAAACATGCTAAGGCCAGCTGCTTCTGTCCACTTCTATAGCTAATAATCGGCTTACATGTATCACCAGAGAAATATAAACATTGGTAAATGTAAGAAATTAATCTAATATATCATAAATATGTACTTTTAGATCCGGTTTTGAGTAGCCAGCTATTACAGCTTTGGCTAGGTTCAATTTGACGGGCCGTTTTTAATGAAACTAACTGTAGCATGTCATTGGCTATCTATCTATCAATCTGTCTATCTATATGTCTATCTATCTATCTATCTATCTATCTATCTATCTATCTGTCTATCTGTCTGTCTATCATTTTTGTTTCATCCCTGTTCAGTGTTCTTACTTACTTACTTACTTACTTACTTACTCACTTACTTACTCACTTACTCACTTACTTACTCACTCACTTACTCACTTACTTTCTCACTCACTTACTCACTCACTTACTTACTCACTTACTTACTTACTTACTTACTCACTCACTTACTTACTTTCTTACTCACTTACTCACTCACTTACTCACTTACTCACTAACTTACTCACTAACTCACTCACTTACTCACTTACTTACTTTGGCCAATTTAAAACAAAATACAAGTAAAAATTCGTTATTCAACTACAGCCACAGCAGGCAGCACATCACCATTTTCACTCATTTCATTAAATCTCCAAAATTCAGGAAATCAATAAATATGGAAAAAAGAGGAAATAACAAAATAGCCCACCCGGAAATGGAATTCATTGCAATGCATTATGCTCTCACCAGATGGCGTCAGAAATCTTCCAAATGTAAATAAACACCACGTGACTAAAATCTAACCATCTCATTGGCTCTGACAATTTTGAAGATTTATATTAAACTTATTAGGTATTACTAATCATTTAAATAAATAAATTCTGAATAATTCAATATAATTTGAATATTTCGGATTTGCAACAACTTTCCCAAATTATCATACAGCTTCCTAAATGTAAATACCCAAAATATGATTTCCAAATTATGAGTGTTAATCTAAACTAGTGCATTATCAAATTTTACAATACTGTATTCTGGAAAAGTATGTCCTTAATAGTGACGTGGTCTTAACAGTGAGGTGGTCTTAATAGCGAAGTGGTCTTATGCTAATAGTGGGGTTAACTGGATATATTCTTATATAAGTGTTTATGATTAATTTAACTGTGATTTGATTACATAATCAAACTGAAAAGATTTCGAAATAACATTTGTATCATATAATTTCACGTAAATGATAAAATTCTCCAAAAACAACAGAAAACTCCTCAAGATATTAATAAAAGTTTTGGCGGATCCTGCAAACACGAACAGGTTGCAACATTCATGCCACAATATTTGACTAATGCTGTCACAATATTAAAGTGTGGACCCTAAAAAACCTGCTTCAAGCAATATTCCCAAAAATGGTTGCCATTACATCTTGACAACATTGTCACAAGGTGGTGGTGGTGGTGGATTAGGGTTTTACGTCCTGTATTTCTGCACCTGATGGGCTAATCAGGACAGGCAGAGACCATGGCAATGAGACGAAGGATGAAACAGCCGTCCAACATAGGTCGACTGGGAATTTAACCCGGGACCCAGTGGTTGGAAGCCCAGCGCGATACCACTGAGCTAGGCCCCCCCACAAGGTGATCACATGGACTCCTAAAACATTTCAACAATATTTGAGATAATATTCCCCACAGATATTACCAAGATATTTGCACAACATTTAAATTATAAATTTAACTAATATTATGTCAATATATGGAGAAAACATTGTCACATTATAAAAGCGTGGACCCCAGGAAAGCCTGCAGAAATATTA
Source organism: Alitta virens (assembly GCA_932294295.1). Lineage (NCBI taxonomy): Eukaryota > Metazoa > Annelida > Polychaeta > Phyllodocida > Nereididae > Alitta > Alitta virens. The sequence goes on from OW028581.1 coordinate 2,747,678, forward strand.
TAAATTATATCACTAAATAAACTTGTCAAAATAATTTCACCAGGTGAAATTAATTATAAAATATTTTAGCAAATTTCCTACAATCATTTTAAGTAAATGTTTAACTAAAAATTTTGCCAACAGGCCCTGTGCAATACGATGAAAATGTTCTGTGTTTGTTGGGATTTCCAAAGTTTTCCAAGAATTGATTGGACGGGGATGGTAATTAAAGTACGGGACAAGTAGAACTGCACCTTTGTATAGGCCTTCACAATGACATTTCTGAACCAACCTTTCAGTGTCATATCTGTTTCACAGGTTGATTTCAGTCGCCATGGCAACCGTTTTAATGACCCCAGATCTCCTTGACAACGAGATCTAATAACCCTTGTGTCACGTCTGGATCACTCTTGAGTTGTCACAAGATGAAATAATCTCATATTATGACTAGAAAACATGGAATTATTTTGAATCATGACTAGAAAATACTTGAATTATCTGGGAAATTATGAGCTTACGACCTTCAGACGCTAGAAAATCTAAATGTTCGTTGTAAGTCATGACATATTGTAATTATAGAAATTAATTAATTCGATCTTGTCATCCTTGAGATGTGTTTATCCCGCTCTCAATGCCCAAGGCTGTGTGAACAGTTGAAATAGGGGAGAGAATGCACCTAGAGAGGACACACCATCATCATCACAAAGAAAGAAAGAAAGAACGAAGGAAAGAAATGAAAGAATGAAGGAGGGAAAGAATGAAGGAAGGAAGGAAGGAAAGATAGAAAGAAGGAAAGAGGAAGAAAAGGAGGAGGAAAGGAAAGAAAGAAGGAAGGAAAGAATGAAGGAAGGAAAGAAATGAAAGAATGAAGGAGGGAAAGAGCGAAGGAAGGAAGGAAAGATAGAAAGAAGGAAATAGGAAAGGAAAGAAGGAAAGAGGAAGGAAAGGAAAGAAGGAAGGAAGGAAGTAAGGAAAGATGGAAGGAAGGAAAGAAAAAGAGAAACCTGTATCCTTTAAGTCTTCCAGATCACAGGAAGGAAGGAAACAAGAAAGAAAGAAAATAAATATGTTATCAGTTAGATCTGATCAGACCGGATTAGATTAGATTAGATTACAGAGTAAGGAAGAAAGTAAGGAAGGAAGGAAAATGTAAGAAACTCGAAAGAAACAGATAATCTACAAGAAAGCAGACATTTTGTAATCATGACCCTATCCGCAACCCAGTGGCAGTGCATTACCATGGCAACCAAATTTCCAATTGATCACTCCTCATTACTCAACCTTCTACCTTACTATACATGGCCAATCGTGCCACGTGCGTTTTCCATGCGTTTGGATAAACACATGGAAAACGCATGGTTTTCGCCTCATTTTAGTTAGGCAAAAACCATGCGTTTTCCATGCGTTTATCCTTCTCATGGAAAACGCCCGTGGCACATTTGGCCGTGTACACCACCATCCACGTACACTCCCCATCACTCCAGCATCATGGGGGGCTACAGATATCCCAGGAGCAGTCTGTTTTTTTTATGGCAGAAAATCTCAGCCAAATCAGGGGTTTAGGGATATCGATTTTCAGATAAGGGCGATGGGGCTACCCCCCTCCTTGATGCAGACACGGAATTCACATCCCATCACCCTAATCCCAGAATGCATCACTCCTGTCTTTTCTGCTGTCACTGCAGATGACGTCACAGACACTTCACCACGTGGGGGTCATTATCAGGGTGTCGTTCTAAGATCACACTGGTTCACCTAGGCTAAAGAATGGATAGTTATGGACAGCATAAGTTAGCTCTTATCCCAATGTTGCCACAAGGTAAATGGATAGATGGATAGATAGATAGATGGACAGACAAACAGACAGACAGACAGATAGATAGATAGATGGATAGATAGATATATAGATAGATAGATAGATAGACAGATAGATAGATCCTCCTGCAACCACTGCCTCACCCCACCCAGGTGCAATGGGTACTTAGCAATAGGCAACCACAGTGATGGCACTGGTGTGAGCTCTAAAACATTGTGCAGTTAACCGCTGAGTACTCCCAAGGGAGTTGAGAAAGACACAAGAATGGCCTGCTTATCATGCTAGTACATTTACAAGATGAATAAGTCGAAGAAATTTTTACCAACGTTTGCAATTTTAGGGAACCAATTAACGTCGCTAAACTGTCACTATTCACGCCCTTTCTGCTCCTTAAAACCCTTCTTAAACAGTGCTGAACCCTTATTGCAAGAAGGGCGGTATCTTTAACCCTCTCCACAAAGTCACAATCTTGCAAAAGCCCTATTATCGCCCGATCAATCATTCCGGCTTAAAAGGAGACACTTTGGCAGAACAGAAGTCTCCGAGCTGCTGTGAGAACATTTGACATTTTACTCCGATCTGTCAAGCGCTTAAATAGAAAAGAGCGCTCTCCCTTCGAGGAGGTACAAAGAGACTTCGGGAAAAATAAGACTAATCACCAGGTGGCTTTGTGCCAGATTAACGCTAGGTGTCTCTGGGGGTGGTGCGATTTGAAAAATGGCGCATGAAAGTGAATGCTTCTGTTTGTGTTGGGATTAAGCGAGGAGTTTTTATGCGGGAAAGAATAGGGAGTGTATTTTGGTGATTTAACTTCTAGCAGGACCTGCCTTTACCACAAGAAACCTTCCTATATACAACCCACATTGGCTCAACGCCGTCTTGCTGAAGGTCACTGATGGCTGACGTTGGAACAACGCTGGCCTGATCTCGCATGATATTTAGGTTGTAACTCGACTAAAATAGAATAGAACAGAATAGGATAGAATAGAATAGGATAGAATAGCACAAAATAGGATACAATAGAATAGGATATAATAGGATAGAATAGAACAGGCTAGGATAGAATAGAATAGGTTAGAATATAATAGGATAGGATAGAATATAATAGAATAAGATAGAATATGATACAATAGGATACAATAGAATAGAACCCAGATAGCATTCCAAATCAGGACAACATCAGAGCGACGTCAGCGATGTTGACATGACGTTAATACGATGTCGATACGATGTTGTACCAACTTTGGCCAATATTGAAACAAAGCTAGCCCGATTCGGAATGACCCAGATGACAAATTCATGGTATATGGGAATAGAATAGAATAGAGTAGAACAAGAATAGAATAGAATAGAATAAAGCCACCTATAACAGACACTGACTTTTCTATTTCACCCGCATCAGACAATCTTTATTAATCTGTCTTCTTTTAGACCTTTTCTGTCTACTTCTGTCACTCTGGCTGCTGTCTTTTTATCTCACTTTGTGTCTGTCAATCTGACCTGTGCAGAGAAGTTCAGCTGACAATATCTTCCTTGACGATCAGTTCTTTCAAACTTCCTGACTTTTCTGAGTTTTCACCGAAATTGGGAAGAAAAAGGTGTCTTTCTAAATTTTATATTGACTATCCACGGATACTGCCCGAGACCGACCCATGTATAACAAACAAAAGTCCTATTATCATGAAGTCATTGTCAAGCAATGGATTTTGAGCTTTTGGACCAGACAGGGATATAACGAAATTTGGTTATAACAAGGGATATAAATAAATTTGGTTATAACAAGGGATATAAATAAATTTGGTTATAACAAGGGATATAAATAAATTTGGTTATAACAAGGGATATAAATAAATTTGGTTATAACAAGGGATATAATGAAATTTGGTTATAACAAGGGATATAAATAAATTTGGTTATAACAAGGGATATAACGAAATTTGGTCATAACAAGGGATATAACGAAATCTGGTCATAACAAGGGATATAACGAAATTTGGTTATAACAAGGGATATAACGAAATTTGGTTATAACAAGGGATATAACGAAATTTGGTTATAACAAGGGATATAACGAAATTTGGTTATAACAAGGGATATAACGAAATTTGGTTATAACATGGGATATAACGATATTTGGTTATAACAATAACTTTTCATGCCATTGTCCCAAATAATTCGTTATAACTTGGATACACCAGAGATTTAGGTTATAAGCTGGTCCAGCTGCTATTTTCTTCCCTTAACCTGTCTGTCAAGGTCTATAGCAATGTACCTGGTGATTTGCTTGTTGGTCCATCTGTCCATGATCTGTCATTCTGTCTACTCTGTCTATAGTACTATCTGTAGGGTTTTCATCGATATGTTGTATATCGATGAATCGACAAAATATTGATATCGATATCATAAAAGTTAACTTACAAGCAACAGTCTACTCTGCAGCTTTTGGATGCCATGGGGTAAAATATGTAGCATTGTGTAGATGTATAGTCTAGTTATTTACACGCATCATCTCATCGTTACATCTGCCTTTGCTAGCTGGTCTTCTAAATTAGAGTAATTCAAGGTTTGCCAATAATAATCATTTCCACGCAATAGGGTTGTCATCGATATGCTGTATATCGATGAATCGAGAAAATATTGATATCGATATCAAAAAAAATTAATTCATGTTACTACTATTTGAATATCCTCTAAGATTGTACATGTGTGCCATGATGAGCACTTGAGTACACAGCCCCCACCCCAAATTACAAACTGATTGCCTAACAACAAATTGGCTTAGTAGTTATCACATTAAAGGTAAATGGTTTCACATGACTTGGGAAATATACTCCTACGACTAATGGTTTCATTTCTAACTGGGTAACCGTGGTAACTATCTGTGTGTCTGGGTTTTGTTTCTGGACAACCCAATCTTTTAGATATTATGCAAAATTAATGATAATCGAAAATAACAACATCACCACAAAGGCGGAACAACATTGGTACCCCACAATTAAGACCACCCTTGGGAATCACTGAAGTGGTCTTAAAAACTGAGGTGGTCTTAATTCTGAAACTTTGTTCCAAGTGAATAGTCCTTGAACCTTTAATGGTCTTAATATGAAAGGGGTCTTAATATTGAGTAATTATATTATTAATAATCATTATTTAAGATTTAGATAGTATATCAATAGTTTTCATGATACAATATTTTTTAAATATGAATCAATTGTAGATATGTACAATAGAATCTTTACACTGAGAAGCCTTGAATTCAGCAAGACATAAGTCTTTCCTCTCCTCTTATTACTCATTTTGCTTTTCAGACATAGTAGTAGGTCATAACTTACTGATTCCATAAATATAATTTTCTCTCTGGGAAATAACAGTAATCAACAAAATGAAAAGATGTCAAATATACATTAAAATGCATGAAAAATACTGCTGCTAGGATGCACTTCGCTTCAGCCAATCACAGTCAAGGGCGGGAACTTTGCCGCCAATAGAATTGCAGTATTCTATCATAGCCACCTGGTGGAAATACAAAGAACCTTCAGTGAAAATCCACAACATTGTATTTATTTGCCTCACAAGGTGGCTCCCTCGGCAGTGGCCAACTCTTTGCCTTGGAGGGAGTCAGTCTCCTTGCTCCAACGTAAGGTAACTAGCTATGCTGTGACAATTGTTGTGTAAATGTAAATTTTTTTGGTGCTAATAAATACTTTGCCATTGTCATTGAAAAGTCTTCATTGTGGGGTTCTACTAAATGATGTCACGATGATCGATTATACTCGTTTTGTCTAAGAATTCGATGATCGATTACTAATTTTGTATAGTCGATTTTATTTTAAAACACATCAGTTGGTTATCAAAAAATTAAAAGAAAACCTATTGCTCTTCCTCCGTTTAGGAGTTTCATATGATCATAAATAACTTAACTATAAGAAAAATAACTTGAGATATTATAAATTGTATTTACGTACTGAGCTAGACCTTGAATTATCTTGGACAATCTAGTAACGATAGCAGTTGATTTAACGTAGGCGACTACTCAAATACGAACTGCACCCGAACCGACCAATAATCGATCATCGGTCGGTGCACCCAAACCGATGATCGACTGCGGCAATGTAACTGATTGAAATCGCTAGAACTTGTACTCTACAGCTGTATTCTGTTATGCAGTGAAATAAAGCTGTCCTGATCATGTATACTGCTGTTATATATATACGACCAGCCATGTTATGTTATATATGTATATGACAACATGGCATCAGCTGGTGCTATGATTAATTCCGGTCACTTCGTCTATGCTTAGACCACCGGGGTCACATGACTACTATCATAGTGCCAGTCAGGCAGTCACTATAAACAGTGTTAAACCTACAAACCTAACCAAAGCCCATTAATTGCTTTGTTATCCCACCGAACAATCATGAAATATTACATTTATTTAGGCCCTAAAGATGTTTGAAATCGTATTGATCAGCTGACTGGCTGATTGACTGACTGACTGATTGACTGACTGACTGATTGACTGACTACCTGAAAGACTGACAGACTGTTTGACTAACTGACTGACTGACTGACAGACTGACTGATTAACTGACAGACTGACTGACTGACTAACTGACTGACTTGCAGACTTACTGACAGACTGGCTAACTGACTGACTGACTGACTGACAGACTGGTTCGTCCATTTCTTTACTCAAGATTGATTGATTGACTGATTGATTGATGTATTCGTCCAATCATTTACTTTATTCATGGGGAAATGAGGATACCCTTTTGCAGAACTTTCATTTCCTCCTAGAATTTTTTCTGTCTTTCTTTCTCACTCGTTTCCAATTACAAGCAATAATTGAGAACCACAATTCCCAATATTCTTCAATTCCATTTCCATTTTCAGGAACTCTCCAAAGAAGAAGGTGCATAAATTCCTGCACGTGCGGTATTAACAGGTCACGTGACTTGTAAGAGGAAGCTGATTGGCCCGAGGCGATGACAGATCAGAGTTGTCTCCATGGCAACAAAGGTGTCAAGTTGTGAAGGGGAGTTATTACCATGGAAACACATTACTGCCTGTCCAAATATTGCAAAATGATACTTGAAGAACGAGGAAGGGAAGACGAAAAGAAAGGAAATCGTTCCTCAAATATCAAAGGAAACATTCCTTTAAGACCATGAGACTTGATAGCGCATCCAATTTACAGAATTAGGTCAAAGTAATTGGATCAATACGAAAGTAGGTCAAGGGAGATAAAATGTTATTATGTCAAAACAAAAGTGGGCTATCTATCTATCTATCTATCCATCTATCTATCTATCTATCTATGCTCTTGCTAAATATCCATCTATCTATCTATCCATCTATCTACCTCTCTATCTATCTACCTATCTATCTATCCATATATCCATCAATCTATCTAGATATATATAATCTGTCTATCTATCCATCTATCTATTTATGCTCGTGCTAAAAATATCCATCTATCTATCTATCTATCTATCTATCTATCTATCTATCTATGCACTTGCTAAATATATCACTGAATGTGCGTGTATGTCTAATTTGTCTATGATGAGTATCATTGTTTCATTCCCCATGCTTTTTGATCTGGGTGTACATAAATACCCCCACCCCCCTTGCACAATATCTCCAGGTTTGGATCCCCAGAGGCCTATAAATTACCTTTGGATCCCTGCGCCCGTCACCCTAAAGACAAAATCCCCCATAAATATTACCCCCACACAGCTATCTCAGCTGTAATTCGGGGGGCTATGTTTATTAGATTGTATCCTTACCCTTTTGGGGTTATTCCTGCTGAAATATGCCCCAATAAATATGCCCAACCATTCACAGATCATGCAGTCATAGATCGTCTACTACAATAGGTGACTTTTGACTTTCAATATTGTTTATGCCAAAAAAATATCAATATACAGTCTAACCACATGTTTTATGAATACTCAATATTATTATTATATTCAACACCACCCAAATTTGAGACCACCAGCAAATGTTTTTATCGAGCAAGAATTATTCCAATTTTAAGACAAATATTAAGACCAATTCAGTTACTTTCAAAGGTAGCTTGAATCATAAGGTGCGATTCGATGAAAGAAAATTATTTATCTGCCTTGACCTACTTTTGCATTGACCTAATTACTTTGACCTAATTCTGTAATTGGATGTGATATCAAATCTCATGGTCTTAAAGGAATGTTTCCTTAGGAAGGAAGGAAGGAAGGAAGGAAGGTTCGATTGTACAAAATATAATAGAATACTAATTATTCATGAAGTTATTGAGGCTTGATAAATAACTACAAATGATTTGACATGTATTTATTTGCTAAAAAAAAACTTTATCATTGATTATTTTTAAAGTAGACACACCAGAAATTCCATTGCTCTGGAACATGTGCTACTATGGTTCTTTTGCCTGATGTTCTATGAAAAGGCAGGGAAAAGGACCCACTCGCCTACATTATGCAGTGCTTGTGGGGTTCATCTCCTCATTACGTCTGCCTGCAGTTGGTCATATAAGCTGACAGAGCTTTCAAACCAAAAGCATTTAATACGAGACAATCCCAGACAATATGACCACCAGAAAAATCGAGCAGAGAAACTTGGTCCACATTTGATCTGGCAAATGTTTTTATTGTTTGGACAGAGAAAGAAGAAAAAGAAAGAAAGAAAAAGAAAGAAAGAGAGATTGGAAACGAAGACAAACACAGACAGAGGGTCAGAGAATACTAATCAGAATGGATTCAATGATCATGTGATGAAAGGAAAGGTGAACGAAGGAACAAAGGAATGTCCGAAAGAATGAATGAAGGAATGAACGAAGGAATGAACAAAGGAACAAAGGAAGGGAGGGAAGAATGAACGAAGGAAGGAACGAAGTCACAAAGGAAGGAAGGCAGGAAGGAACGAAGTCACAAAGGAAGGAAGGAAGGCAGGAAGGAAGGAACGAAGTCACAAAGGAAGGAAGGCAGGAAGGAACGAAGGAAGGAACAAAGTCACAAAGGAAGGAAGGCAGGAAGGAACAATGAAGGAACTAAGGCAGATAGATAGATAGATAAACGGACAGATAGACAGAGATAGACAGATAGACAGACAGACAGACAGACAGACAGACAGACAGATAGATAGATAGGTATATAGGTAGATAGATAGATAGATAGATAGATAGATAGACAGATAGATAGGTAGATAGGTAGATAGTTAGATAGTTAGATAGATGGATAGTTGAATCGATGGATGGATGGATAAATAGAAAGATTTTAAGATAGATAGATAGATAGATAGACATAGATAAATAGACAGATAGATAGATAGTTAGTTAGAAAGATAGATAGATAGACAGACAGACAGATAATTAGATAGATAGATAGACAGACAGACAGATAATAAGATAGATAGATATAGATAGATAGACAGATAGATAGGTAGATGGGTAGATAGATAGGATAGCTAGATAAATAGACAGGTAGATAGAGAGATAGATAGATAGACAGATAGACAGATAGATAGATATCCAATGTCTGAATGCTATGGGTCTGAAGCTTAGTCAGCTTATATTACCAGTCACAGGAAGATGTAATGATGAGATGATAAGGCTGCTTGGAGTCTACGCCATGTTACACATCAACCCCATGGGAGTGGTCGTTTAGTTGTCTCAGCATAGACACCCAGTACAAGTAGACACAGATTTAATTTGTGTTATTAGGCCAACAATTTAATCATTCAATCAATGGTTATAAATCAAATATACTTCTACAGCTTTCATTTAACATTGAGTGATCTTTCATATGATTTATGAGACTGTTTTCCACAAGATCAAAACTAACTTTGGGCTTTCAATTGAGTCCTGTCAGTGATTGCACAAGATTGCATAACATCACATGACCTCAATCTAACCTTGACCAGTCTAAGCGAAACCAGATCGAGGCAATCTGATCGGACTGGTCCTTTGATGAAGATAGAACGTTTTTATTCCTTTTTTATTTACCCCCATGTTGTTTTTATTTTGCCTCCCAAAGCAAAGGGTATATATATGTTGGTGGGGGTTTTCTTATGACCTCTGCCGCGAGGCAATGATCTCAAGAATGAGGGTCTGCAGGCGAGGCAATGCATCTATCTTAGCTTGTTTTGTCTGTCTAGCTGTCTGTCTAGCTGTCTGTCTAGCTGTCTTTCTAGCTGTCTGTCTAGCTGTCTGTTTAGCTGTCTGTCTGGCTGTCTTTCTAGCTGTCTGTCTAGCTGTCTGTCTAGCTGTCTGTCTGGCTGTATGTCTAGATGTCTGTCTAGATGTGTCTGGCTGTATGTCTAGCTGTCTATCTAGATGTCCGTCTATCTGTCTGTCTAGATGTCTGTCTGGCTGTCTGTCTAGATGTCTGTCTAGCTGTCTGTCTAGCTGTCTGTCTAGATGTCTGTTTAGATGTCTGTCTAGCTGTCTGTCCAGCTTGTTTTGTATTGCTCTTGCAGCTTAGTGAAGTATATCTGTACTTTATAGTATACAAATATTGACTGGTTCGAGGGCACTAGTAAATTATATTTGACCCATTTGGTTGTTAAACAATTATTCAATAATAACAAGAATTAATTTATATTTTACACCAGCCAAAACCCAAGTTTAAGATAAATTTGCTTAAAACAAATGCCTATCACATAGGTCTGTAGGCCTAGCTTTCTTTTTTCTGCCACAATCCATGAAATCAGTCCTTCAACACTGGCGAGTGGTGACGTCACAATCACTAGACAATGGTGATGATGTCACGACTGGCAAGTATAATGAGGAGCCAGACACTATTCTTCCGGAATAGTGCCCCTACATGGCCGAATGTGCCACGTGCATTTTCCATGAGAAGGATAAACGCATGGAAAACGCACGTGAAACAATTGGCCATGTAGGGCAATAGCACTTTACAAGCAATGTCACATGACGTTGTTTCAGCCAATCACAGCTCATGAGACATTGCAGAAGTATATATGACGTCACAATTGAGACCACCCAATATTAATACCACCTCAATAGAGTCTTTTCACTGAACAGCCCTGAATTCAGCAGGACGTAAGTCTTTCCTCCCCTCTTATTACTCATTTTGCTTATCAGACACAGTAGGTAATAACTAAATGATTCCATAGATATAACTTTCTCAGAAAAATAACGAACATCAACTAAATGATAAAGTGTCAAATATACATTAAAATGCACTAACAATACTGCTGCTAGGATGCACTTTGCTTCAGTCAATCAGAGTCAAGGGCGGGAACTTTTTCAGCCAATAGAATTGCATTATTCTGTCATAGCCACCTGGTGGAAATATAAAGAACTTTCCGTGAAAATCCACTATTCTTAGACCGCTATGTCTACAATTTTATAATGCTTAAATTATCATTGATAAATTATTAATATTCATAAGAACATTCCATATATTCTCATAGTTGATATTTCATAAATATTTTCAAATGTATATTTTTGATGCTTCAATCATAAAAAAAAAATCATAATTAAAAAAAAACGTGTAATATCTGCAATATATATGACAATTCTTCACAGGAAAAATATCTATATATGAGGCTAAATTGGAATTTTCCATTTCCAAACAGCACAGTTGAGCAGCTTCCATTGTATACGTAATAAATGGCGCCATTCCGTCTTTCAGAGTCAATTCGTGCGTTGCACTGATCCGGCAGCAGCAAAAATCAGGATCAAAGATAAAACCACGAAACGGCTACATAGAATCCTCATTCCAGTGAGGCTTACTCAACAAATACTCAAATGGAAAAAAATGAATAAAACATTTAATAAGTGGGTTGGCACTTTTGTGATTTTGTTAACATTTTATTTTTCTTATCAATTAAGTGCTTAGTCAGCCTACACATTGTTATATGGCCAGCAGCAGCAGCAGCATCCAGAGGCAGACAAAATGATGAGCTGCTGATATTAATTCGACTGCAACCATAATCTCGATCTATTTACCCCAATGGGTGGAGTCTTCCACTTGCCTCAGCATAGACACGCAGAACAATGAGTCCACAATCCATCGCTACTTGTGAACTATATTTAAGACTGCCAATAATATGGTGTTAAACTTAAAGATAAGCAAATTTCATTTGTGGTACGTTCTATGTTTGTAATGATAATGTAATAAAAATAATAAGAATCCAGCCGATATTTAGCTGAAAGAGTGAAAAGAGAAAGAAAAAGAAAATACAGGAAAAAAATAGAAATAAATAAATAAATGGAATGATGAAAAAGAAAGGTAGAGAATGAGAAAGGGGAAGAGAAAAACAGAAATATAAAAAGAATAAATGAAAAGAAAATAAGAAAGATAGAAAGAAAGAATAAAAGAAAGAAAACAAAACACAGAAAGAAAGAAAAGAGAAATGGAATGATGAAAAAGAGAGATAGAGAGAAAAGGGAAGAGTAAAAAATAAATATAGAAAGATAAAAAGATAAAATAGAAAGAAAGAAAGAAAACCTTCAATATAAACAATCAAGATAATATAGCAGTACTGGCTGAACTAAGCAGTTACAGTAAATCACCAAATAGCCTAATAGACAGAACGAAATTAGGTTCAAGAAAGAAGGAAAGAAAGAAGGAAAGACATACAGAACAAGAAAGACAAACATTGCCAAGACATAAAACACAGAATATCATTAGACAGACCACCACCCCACAGATTCCTAACACAGAAACAATACACAGAATAAGCACAGATAAGCTGTAATTGTATCATGGACCAGACTAAAAGACAGAACAAAGCCATATTGAGGCAGGGTAGTCACATATCAGAGTGTTAAAGCTTTGTACCTCCAACAAATCCGTTGTTATCCTTATGAATTATACAAAACTCTTTGAAATATTCAGGGTAATTCTCTTGTTCAACAACAGGAAAAAGGGATTACCACATACTTTAGACTGCAGGGCGGGCACAGACTTTAGTCTGACATGGAAACTGATATGTTTTATCTGTTTCCATGGTTACAGCCTGTTCTGTGAGATTAGAGAGTAAGTTTTCAACTGGTTTAGAGGCTATTTGTCTACAAGGTTCGTTTGACTGGACTGCTGAGCGGAAGCCGGGTTTAATTGGAGCAAGATGGACAGATGGGACAGAGACAGACATTGAGAAAGACATAGATAGACAGGCAGACAGATAGACAGACTGAAGGTCTCTACATCCATGCACTGATAACTCTGAATTCTGTAACTCAGGACAGAAAAAGATGGAGAAAGATAGAGAAAGACAGAGAAAGTTAATAAAGATAGACACAGATAGACACAGATAGACAAAGATAGACAAAGAGAATGGTATCTAAAGACACAAAACTGCACAGACTGACAGACTGACCATGTAGTTTACTGTCCATGTAGTCTACTGACTGACTGGCTGACTGACTGATTGACTGACCATGGAGGCTACACAGTACACTGAATGATGCATAAAGTCCTTCGACATCTGTGAATCCAGCACTCAGCATTTCCAAGCAATGCTTCAACCAAAAAAATAACAATATGAATATAACCTCCTTTTACAGTGAAGCCTCTCTATCGTTTTGCAGCACCAAGGCTAATAATGCTGAGGTTCCAATTTCTTTGTCTTAGTCAACTTATATGACCAGAAGCAGACGTAGATGCAATGATCATGGACGAAAGACTAAGAGTCCACACCATGTTACACATTCACCCCACAGGTGGGGTCTTTTACTTGCCTCAGCATAGACAGTTTTTTTTTTGGGAGTCAACGTTACCATGTTACACATTTACTCCATGGGTGGAGGTGTTTTACTTGCCTCAGCATAGACACTGAATACAAGGCACACCTCCAATTCAACGTCTCATGCGATCGACTTCCAGCAGCTGGGATGTAGCTCACGAAGACTGCCCCGGCCGGGAATCCGCTGATTATTTCGCATTATCACTCGGTCGTACTAACGCGGCGATCTTACGGCTGGGTTCCGATGTAGTTCCACAAGGATAGACTTGCCGTGAGTATCATGCGCTCCGCATTCTCACAGCATCCCTCTCCCTCATCCCTGGCTGCTGATGAGGCTGCTCCAACATGATGCATGCATGCCAAACATGTTTCCATGCTCCCACCAAACTCTAACTAGTTCCAGCAGCTCAACTGGAGTGTATATGCTGCCTACACACTCGGTTTTTATCAGGGCTCTACACCAGTTCGGTGATTATCGGTCACACCTGTAACAAGCAATCGATAAAAGAACCGGTATACGACGTATGATTTTCGGTATCATATTGGTAAACCATAAAATATAGTTATTCTGTCCCTAAGTCCCAAAATATAACAGCCAATCAGTGACACTGATTGGCTTGCTTGGAGCAGTATCAAGTCAAAACGTCTGACAACCAAAACGTCCAAACCTGAAATGTCCGATTCCCTAAACATCCTATTTGAATAATAAATTTGTTTTACTTATATATTGCTATGAATATGTATTGCCGATACGTATAGTGAGTCGAATGAGTGTATCGATGATGCATATCGTATCGTTTGAATCAAACGATACAGAGCCCTAGTTTTTACTAGGGTAGTACGCTGGTAGTAGGTAGTAAGTATTATAAGATCAGTGTGGCAAGTAAACACCAAGAAGAGATATGATGTAGAAAAAGTATTTGTATATATATACTGATATACTCTGCACCTAGAAGTATAGTAAAAACAGTCTGCATGGAAATAGTGTTGGAAGTTGTCCGTTAGTCTGTACATCTTTCTACTACAGTGCAGCGTAGGGCTGTACACCTGTTCTCGATATACCGTTTGTACCAAGGATAACGATACGGGTAGTAATAATAATGGTACAATCAAACGATATGCAGAGCTTCCAGTGATTTTGAAGAAAAATATCAGCCTACTATCACTGGAACGACGTTAAACAACATTCTTGAATTATTCCACCAAGATTTTGTTCATTATATTTCATCGTGAATTGTCAATATTGCAGGCTTTCTTTATTCTCCTATTGATATAGCTTAATGATACGTATCATGATACGTATCGGTTTACTTTATCGAGATACGTATCGTATTATATATCAGATTATTCTTGCATATTACTTATATTGTATCGAGTATTTTGTATTTTGTGAAACACTGAAAATTAAATTTCTGTTTTTCTTTTGCTGAATAAACGAAACAGAATCGTAAGAAATTAATCTTTGATAAATATTTTTTAAAAAGCCCTGAACGATTTAAAAATCTGTACGGAAATTGCAAAGGGCGATTCGCTTTCGAGAAGCCGTCTCACTATATATCTCTCGCTGCCTATGTCGAAACTCCCAAGAAATGTCAAACCTCCAAGAACCTTGTAGTGGGCAGCATCTCTCTCCCCCTCCCTCCAACCTCTCCTCCCCCCCCTCCTACCTCCCTTTATCACCCCCTAACAGACCTTTTCCTGGACCCCAGGGATCTGACCATCACATCCAATAAAGACCTTTTAACAATGTTCTAAGCTGCAGCAAATGGGGCGTCTAAATTACCCCTCGCATGCCATTACGTCATCAGCATCAATAAAAAATGGATTAACTTTCGAAAAAAAGAAAATTCAGGGAAATGCTTATGAAGTTGGAATTCTGTAACAAAGAGTTCATTAAAAAATTCAAAAGTTATTTGAAAAGCAACAATATTCCCACTAAACACAATAAACAGATAAACAAATGATAACAAAGTAAAATAATATGATAAACAAAGTAAAATATAAGTATTTAATAACGCAGTTGTTTTTTTTATTCTCTCTCTCACATTTGCCGAGGGTAGGCTGCTGCAGCGGCCGATGTTTTTTAAATTTTTTATTATTATTACGTCAATTTACGTGTAAACTTTACACATGTGAAATACATAACATTCTCATATAGTCAAATTCACATAAAACTGTAGACCTATACATTACCAATAGGTTAGCTATCATGAGTAGTGTGAAAGTGATAGTGCTGACCTTTCAAATGTCGTGACCTTTGACCCATTTCACCTCGGGTCACCTCCAGTGGCAAATGCTGTGGGAGAGACTATCATTGCCTCGTGGGCAGATGGGATACACCCTAGAAATTTGTTTTGAAATGTTACCAGCCAGAAATGTGCTCCGTCCTGATCTGATATCAGAATATTGGACTTCAGAGCACCTGGGGAGTTGGAAACGTTAGGGTATGAAATGATATTTGAGAAACCAAAATGTGTTCTATACGAATGTTGGAACTGCTATATGGGGTATGTTCGAATGTTTGAAACACCCAAATATGTTCAAATGAACGCTTCAAATGTCCCGATATTAAGGTCACCAGAACGTTTCCTGTGTTCTGATGTTTGAGACACCAAAATTAGTTCAAATATGAAAGTTCTGATATTAAAGACACTAAAATGTGTTCAAATACATGTGATGAATGCTTCAAATGTTCTGATATTTGAGTAACCAAATGTGATGAACAAAATGAACGTTTCCTGCGTTCTGATGTTTGAGACTCCAAAATGTGTTGAAACGTCAATGTTTCCTATGTTCTGACTAGAGATACCAAAATGTGTTCACATGTCAATGTTTCCTAATTAAAACATGATCGTTTCAAATGCTCTGATATTCTAGACACCAAAATGTGTTAAAACATGCATGCTCTGATATTCTAGACACCAAAATGTGTTAAAACATGCATGCTCTGATATTCCAGACACCAAAATGTGTTAAAACATGCATGCTCTGATATAACAGACACCAAAATGTGTTCAAATATGAACACGATATGTTCTGATAATTCAAACACCAAAAATGTGTCAAAACATAAAAGTTTCAAATGTTGACACCAAAATGTGTTCAAATTTGTGGATGTTTCCATTGAGTGTTCTGATCCGAAATACCAAAATGTGTTCAAACATGATGATATAGGAAGGAGACTAGAAAGTCTTCCCAAATTCATCAAATACAGATTCATGTATATTAAACAGTTGTTAAATGCACTATAGCTGATACATAGAAACACAAGGGGGCAGTGATGATAGCGTTGTTACCACAACTTAGTCACCGCCTCCTATGTAATACACATTTACACATATCATGTATATGATCTGATGAAAATATTCTTGAGTCATTTATATTAAGGCTAATAGTCTCACCTTGTAGAACCCCACAAATTGAGACTACTCTTGGGATCTTTGAATTAATGGTCTTAATTGTTGAATTCCTATATTATTAATCTGGAACACCTGAATCGAATAGAACAGAACAGAATAGAACAGAACAGAATAAAACAGAACAGAACAGAATGGAACAGAATATAATAGAACAGAATAGAACAGAACAGAATAAAACAGAACAGAACAGAATAGAATAGAACAGAACATAATAGAACAGAACAGAATAAAACAGAACAGAATAGAATAGAACAGAACAGAATAAAACAGAACAGAATAGAACAGAACAGAATAAAACAGAACAGAACAGAATAGAATAGAACAGAACATAATAGAACAGAATAGAACAGAACAGAAAAGAATAGAATAGCTTTTCTTAACCTACGTTACACATATTTTACCTTCATTCAAGCTTCACCCTATATTTCACAAAAAAAAATACACCTGGGTAACCATGGCAACATAATGCACAGTAACAGACTGTTTACATACAACTGCCTACATGACAGATACCAAAATTGTTTCTTCGTTTTTCAAAGCCTTTACTCCGCTTGCCTCAAAGGTTTACACAATGGTAAAAAGAAACAAACAATTGCTAAACAATGCAGGTTTTTTTGCCTCCTACACTGGAGAGTCAACAAACTGGATAGACTAAAAGGCATAACCATACCAGCAGCCGACTAATGCATGTTAGCATTTGTTTACTAGGCAGTCATAACAATGTACTGCAGATCTTCAAAGGCGTGTGTCTTAGAAGATGCTTCAAGTAGACACTGTAGATGCACATGGCGTAAAAATTATTTCATAATTTCATAGACCACATGTACACTCGGTGACAGTGGATTTCGCCACGACACTGAGATTCGCCACCCCCATAAAACTACAATAAACACATTTTAGATGGCTGCCGCAATTTTACAACACTGTTAATGATTTGTACAATTAGTTTGCTAGCAAATCAAGACCTTGCAATGTTTATATTCATGTTTAAGGGGGGTGGCGAATCTCAAGTGTCGTGGCGAAATCCACTGTCGCCGAGTGTAGTAGCACATGTACAATAGTGGATTTTCACGGAAGGTTCTCAATATTTCCACCAGGTGGCTATGACATAATACTGCAATTCTATTGGCTGAAGCAAAGTGCATCCTAGCAGCAGTATTTTTAGTGCATTTTAATGTATATTTGACACCTTATCATTCAGTTGATTTCTGTTATTTTTCTGAGAAAGTTATATTTATTGAATAAGTCAGTGATTATCTTCTACGTCTGAAAAGCAAAATGAGTAATAAGAGGAGAGGAAAGACTTATGTCCTGTTGAATTCAGGGCTGCTCAGTGAAACGACTCTATGGTCCAGTGGTTAGGGTGTTTTCCAGCAGTTTGATGATCACGAGTTTGATACATGGCCAAATGTGCCATGCGCGTTTTCCATGAGAAGGATAAACGCATGGTTTTTAGCTAATTATAATGAGGCAAAAACCATGCGTTTTACATGCATTTATCCAAACGCATGTGTACACATGTATATGAAAGACTTTGAATAAAGATTATATATATATATATATATATATATATATATATATATATATATATGCTTGAGGTATCTTAGCGCAGAAACAGTGCTAATTGAAAGCTTCAACTGCATTTATAAATTTGTTCATCCAAAGAATACCGGCCTACAACTTGACAAGATCTTGTACATTTGAAAAAGTATGTAAAAACCAGGTACTTCAATTGGGACCACTATAGATGTACTGTTAATGGATAGTTCCAAAATGTTCTTCTATTCTTAAGGTAGGTCTTAATTAAGGGGTTTCAATATATATAAATCCACTCCCCCCCCCCCCCTTTCCAATCTACACATGTCTGATAAAGACTCAAACGGGAAATAACCCCACTACCATATCCGGTCACATGACATCACCATAGCAACAGATGCGCGCGCATCCTATAAGCTTCTTAAGGCTGTCACGTGACAGGGGGAACAAACAATGCAGCAGCCTGGAAATGAGAACGAGGCTGACGGCTGATTGTTTAAGCAAACAGTAGTGCTCGTGGGTTTTTGCAAGTAAAGGGATATATAAAGATTAGAAATTCGGTCTTATATTGTTTGATAAAATGTCGTCTGCTTTCTTGGAAAAAAATCATGGCTCAGCTATGATCTCTATTATTGGTCTAATTTCTATATATTCTAGATATATTTTTGTAGAAAAAATGTTAGAATTTCTTTCTAGAACACTTTTGGAGTTATTCTTATTAAATATACTGAAGCACCTTGTCATTAAGATCATCTGGATGTTTATAGTGAATAACTCCTATTGAATAAAGAATTTTAACAGTGGTGTTTTTGCCCCCCTACTGTATAATGAATTAAATGGATTTTATATCAATTATATTGTAGAATAACCATATAAAAATAACATTTCTGCCAACTCTAAACAATGTTAAACACGCTAATTTCTATATATATGGTGAATAACTCCTCATTTCTCGACATTCTTGAAAAACGATTTCAACAACAATATTTTTGCACCCTACTGTATCCTGACTTGAATTGAAAAAAAATACTTAGAATTACCATTAAATAACATTTGTGCAAACTCTTAAACAGCAGCTAAATGCAACAATTTAAGGCTTATCCCAGGGATGGATCCAGGGGGGGGGGGGAGGGTGGGGGGATGCACTCTCCCCCCCCCCCCACCAACCACAAAATAGTAAAAAAATAACAATAAATAAAAAGCAATTGAACGTTTTCCGGCAACCGGATTGATTCTGAGGAATCAGACCCCCCCCCCCCCCCCCACAAAAAATTCTGGATCCCCCCCTGGCTTATCCACCACAATATCACAGATCTGTGCAACCCTGGAACTACTACAGCTGCAGAGGAGATCAATAAAATGTCCATCTAAAAGCTAATGCATCCCCAAGACTTGTTAAGGCATTCGCATCTACAAATGCATCTACAAATGCATCTACAAATGCTACCTGGACAGTATGTCCCCATTTGACCTCTACGTGACCTAATATGACCCTCTTACCACTACTACTACTAGCCCAACTGACCTACTTAGGGCCACATGTAACTCAAGAAGGGGTAATAGCCTATATTGTCTCAATTCTGTTCAAAATATTAGATTTTCTAATAAATTTATATAGCTGAAATGTATCCTTTAATATATATATGATATTAGCAAGCTGAACGATACAGCACTTACATCATAAGGTTACGTAATGATTTAATATATTAACTTATATTAAATATATATATTATATAATAATAAATCAAATAAAAGTATCTACATGCAGAACAACACTCCGTCTGATTAAGGCAAGAATTTCTCATTAACTTTATGAGCGGTGCATACTTCACACTTCACGCCCATTAAATCTGGCGCACGGCATCATGCCACAAAAGAGCACGTGTTCAAAGAAAGGTGAAAACAAAAGAAATGATCAAAAGAATCTTTGATCATGTCGCGATAAGAAAGTAATTAGAATCACCTCCAGACTTCCCAAAGACTGAGATTAAAGGTGTGAGAATTTTTTTAATTATGATAAATGATCGACTTAAGGCTTAGAAGTGACAACAAATGCAGGAAAACAGGGATTATTAGTATGATATTACCACAAAAAGGATTTTGTGCCTAAAGATAGACATCAAAAGGTCCGTATGCACTGCATCAACTAAATAATTATGTAAGTAGATTTATGCACATTATATTATAAACACGATGGGAAATCCATACTTTTTTTAAGATACGTTTTTCTTTAAATTATACATGTTTTACTTATCACTCTTGAGATTAGAAAACTTCCCCAGCTTATCAGCTTAAAAATGTCACATTTCTCATAACTGTGTGGCCAGCTGTTTCCTCATTTTAATCATTTTAAAACTTCCGAAGAAATTCTATTAAAATCACTTGAAATCTGAGAATGTGTGAAAAGATTTTAATGTCGATTTCAAGGTTTAATACTAATATAAGTTTTTTTTATGCAAAATTCAAGATTAATATGTTTACAAAAAAAAGGAAAGGTCACCATCTTAAAACTGCTTTATTTGGGATAGATAGATAGATAGATAGATAGATAGATAGATAGATAGATAGATAGATAGATATAGATACATATAGATACATAGATAGATAGATAGACAGATAGAGATAGATAGATAGACAGACGATAGACAGATAGATAAAAACATAGATATTGTTAACAACTAAATATTGTATGATATATTTTGGAAATAAAGCGAAATTTATACAGATAGATAGACAGATAGACAGATAGATAGATAGATAGTCTCACGCTGTGTTTACTACGCACGTAAATATATTATTTTAAACATCAAAATATATGGGAGAAAGAAAATCTCGTCATATAGAATATTCTTGTTTTATTGAATTCGTTATAGTAGGGTCCCATTATATATTTCATCTTATGAGTGTGACACGTGGGAAACAGTTGTCAGTTGTGACTAAATCCAAGCTGA
Organism: Alitta virens; assembly: GCA_932294295.1. Taxonomy (NCBI): domain Eukaryota; kingdom Metazoa; phylum Annelida; class Polychaeta; order Phyllodocida; family Nereididae; genus Alitta; species Alitta virens. The sequence continues at coordinate 2,769,088 of OW028581.1, forward strand.
TTCTCCCTCAGGGTATCATAAAATTTCATAGTCATTCTGCCTCTAGTTCACACAATCATTGCATTCCAAAGAGAACCACGTTTGCACTTGTCCAAGTCTATAAAACTCACATATTCAACCTCAGAATGGTCGTATACAATGTAGGCTGTTTGTCATGCACAGCTTATCTTAGTACTTCAATTGATTCTAAATCAATGATTTAATCATTATCTTTAGATAATATACAATTTCATTTTTGTGTCAGTAACTATATCTTGTAACATAAAAATAAAATGCTCATGATTGATACTCAATTCAAAATGAAAGTACTGAACACAATATATATATAATTGGTTTCAGATCTCTCTGACATGAAATGTTGTAGAAAAATAGTTATTGTAACCAGTGGGGTCCAAGGAATCATGTCTAACATTTTTACTACAATCGGAGTCATCAAAATTGGCCAGGGTCATCGAAATTGCCCCCCCCCCCACCTTTTTGCAACTTCATAAATTGTTAAAATCTAACTCTTCTGATCATTTACAATGTTCTGAAGCTGCAACAGGCATCTTTAATTAAAAAGTGTTGGTGATAATTTATTTTGAGTGGTAAACTTCGATGACCCTGGCCAATTTCGATGACCCCGGCCAATTTCGATGACCCCGAGTTTACAAAATTACAGCACCTATAATTATTATAGCTCCTTATCATCCAATGTTTACAAACAAAACATAGTAAGTTGACACAGCTGAACAGGTTATTTTTCTAATTATTTCCCGAAATCAATGCCATTGATCAAAAACCTATGATCAAGCCAAAAAGAATTTCCTCAGCTGTTGCGGTAAGCCAGAGTATTTCCTGTTACCATGGTATTTTTGATAAATCGCTGTACCTAAGGAGCTCTAAGGATAAAACGTGTACACTGCACTGAAGCATCTCTGGTATGAACGAAATTGTGTACTCACCAAAACAGCCAAAATCCAACTTGAATGCAACCAAAAACGGCTTCCACGGCTTAGGTAATCCTCAGTTCAGGAGAATTAGAGTCACTTGCACTTAGCAAAGTCTGTAAATATTCTGTAGCTATCCAGAAAACCTCAATAACACTCACTGTGCGGGTACTGCAGCTAAACTGAGATGCCAACTGCAGAAACAAAACTGACCCGACCTAGTTTTGCACATTTAGGTCAGAGGTCGCTTGCGAAACTTGCGCGCCATCTGGCGTATTGTACATAAATTACTTACTGCGCAGATTTCGACAGCACCGGCTGCGAACATGTAAGAATTTAGGTTATATATAAAGGAAATTAGACGAATCAAGCATTTGTTATGCATTTTTTTGATTTACTTATCAAGTCTGATAGTTTTGAGAGAATACTGTACCGATTATTTGGCATAAAAGTTGAGAAATCAGCACGTTTTTTGGTACCCACGCTCGACAATGAGCGATAAAAAGAGACGGTTCTCGCATTGTGATGAAAATATTTGCTCTATGTTCCAGTTTCCAACATGATTATCCCAATCAGATGTTTCACGTGTGGAAAAGTGGTGGGAAATAAATGGGAGACATACCTGGGCCTTCTCCAAGCAGAGTATACAGAGGGGTAAGTGTGATTTGAGCAGCAGGAGTGTGGCTTCTTTTCTTGATATTGTGATGTAGTGTCCCGGGCCTCAGCAGTGACCCACCTTCTAGCACTTGGCTAGAAGGGATATCCTTTGTGGCCGAATGGTTAGAGGTGTGGGTAAAGCTGCTCATGACAATATTACTATTAGCCGAAAATATCTATGAATGCTATGTCATATTGGAATCTTATACATATTGAAATATCATATTGGAATCTTATATATATTAAAATATCCTATGCAAATAGAGTCTTTTCACTGAGCCGCCCTGAATTCAGCAAGGCATGTCTTTCTTCTCTTATTACTGGTTTTGCTTTTCAGACATAGTAGGTCATAACTAACTGATGTCAAATATTCATTAAAATGCACTAAAAAATACTGCTGCTAGGACGCACTTTGCTTCAGCCAATCACAGCCAAGGGTGGGAACTTTTTCGGCCAATAGAATAGCAGTATTCTGTCATAGCCACCTAGTGAAATTATAGAGAACCTTCCATGAAAATCCACTATTCAATATTTGATTGCTAAACTGCACTCTTCAGTTTGAGTTTGCGCAAATTCCATCGGCTTAAATGTCAACTGGTGAATGTCTGTGGCGATCGTTTTGCTGAATTTATCTTATTAGTACACTAATGAGAAGTGAGATGTGTGTACAGAGTCTCTGCATAATTATTAATATTTTATTTTTTGGTAGTTATGTTGTAAAACTTTTATCACCTTTTCTTTGTTTTATTCACAGAGATGCGTTGGATGCCTTGGGCCTGAAGAGATACTGTTGTCGCAGAATGTTGCTCTCTCATGTGGATCTCATTGAAAAATTACTCAACTACGCTCCTCTGGAAAAGTGATTCTACAGTCATGATATTTATCGTCAGTTACATCACACCCATGGAAGCAGGCTCCTTTTTATGTCCAGTTAGCTCCAAAGCATAAGTATTACTTTGCAAAAGGAACACTGCATAGTGACCATATATGTCATCACGTTGTACAGTTCATTAATTTCATTACATTAGAACATTCTTTCTTCATGCTCGTTGTAAAATATGTCAATAATAAATATTTTATAATGGTACTGTGTTTGACTTGCTAATTAGCGGATGACCAAGTGGATCGAAGAATTTAAGTTCACATGAATCAGAAATTGCTGTGCCAAACAGCATGTGAATTTCATCCAACTAGAACAGGAAATACCATGGGAAACCACTACATTCACACTTTATTATATTCCATGTGATGGGACAGGGACTGAGATGTGGCACATAAACTGTGTAGTGAGTGGGCTTTGAACCCATGCACCCACAGTCACTCTCATGGATGAGGTGATGAGTACATCCCATGTGATGGGACAGGGACTTAGATGTGGCTCATAAACAGTGCAGGGAGTGGGCTTTGAACCCATGCACCCACAGTCACTCTCATGGATGAGGTGATGAGTACATCCCATGTGATGGGACAGGGACTTAGATGTGGCTCATAAACAGTGCAGGGAGTGGGCTTTGAACCCATGCACCCACAGTCACTGCCATGGATGAGATGATGATGAGTACATCCCATGTGATGGGACTGAGCTGTGGCTAATAAACAGTGCAGGGAGTGGGCTTTGAACCCATGCGCCCATAGACACTGCCATAGATGAGATGATGATGAGTACATCCCATGTGATGGGACAGAGATGTGGCTCATAAACAGTGCAGGGAGTGGGCTTTGAACCCATGCACCCACAGTCACTCTCATGGATGAGGTGATGAGTACATCCCATGTGATGGGACAGGGACTTAGATGTGGCTCATAAACAGTGCAGGGAGTGGGCTTTGAACCCATGCACCCACAGTCACTGCCATGGATGAGATGATGAGTACATCCCATGTGATGGGACTGGGACTGAGATGTGGCTCATAAACCGTGCAGGACAGGAAGTGGGTTTTGAACCCATGCACCCACAGTCACTGCCATGGATGAGATGATGATGATGAGTACATCCCATGTGAAGGGACAGGGACTGGGATGTGGCTCATAAATAGTGCAGGGAGTGGGCATTGGAACTATGCACCCACATTCACTGCCATGGATGAGATGATGATGAGTACATCCCATGTGATGGGACAGGGACTGAGATGTGGCTCATAAATAGTGCAGGGAGTGGGCTTTGGAACTATGCACCCACATTCACTGCCATGGATGAGATGATGATGAGTACATCCCATGTGATGGGAAAGGGACTGAGATGTGGCTCATAAATAGTGCAGGGTGGGCTTTGAACCCATGCACCCACATTCCCTGCCATGGATGAGATGATGATGATCCCATGTGATGGGACAGGGACTGATATGTGACTCATAAACAGTGCAGGGAGTGGGCTTTGAAACTCTGCACCCACATTCACTGCCATGGATGAGATGATGATGATCCCATATGATGGGACAGGAACTGCCAGAAGCATGCAGTAAAAATTGTGACAGACCATTTGCTGATTCATATTTCATACACCAGGGGGCCTAGCTGTTACTTAGCTGGTGCTGCCACCTATTGCGAATGAAGACAAGTAATACCTGACCAGCTCACACTCGGGGTTGGGTTCGGCATGGAATTGAGCCAGGGAGATGCTGAGCATTACAGTCACTACGTGAAGAGATAGACTGAAGAGATCTGCAAGGCATGCAGGTGGCAGATTCTATCCCTTGCCTAAGCTTCGTGCCTTGCACTCAGTGTCTGTGCAGGGGCAAACATAAGACCCCATCCATAGGGTATAGGTGTGCAATAAATGAAAGTTATCATTTCATTTATACCCACCTCCAATGCGGTTAACTTTGGACATACTGTAAACTCCCCAAGGTGTTTGAAAAAGGCTCATGCTTGCATAGGCCTGACAGAGGTGCAAGTGTGAGTCATGCTGTCCAGCTAATTTATTTATCTGTTTATGTTGTAGTAATTCGGGTGAAAACGGTGTCGCATCAATTTAACAAAGTACTATCACAGATAAATTGTGCATTTGCTTAAAATAAGCAAAGTGCAAAAAAGTTTGCACACAAAGTGCTAATTATTTTCTCTCACATGCTTTCTTTTTTGAAGTTTTTCTATTTATAGCATTCTGACTACACCCTCGAGTCCCCATTAAAATTTATACTGGATTTTTCACCACAAAAGCATTGTGAGGCTTTTGTTATAAGTTGTATGCTAGCGGATGACTCACCAGGCGTTAAAGAAGTAGAAGTCATGCTGACAAAAATTAAGAAATATATGGCCCTCTGATTACGTACTATATACACATATATATGCATTGTGGTTATGCTTATTCATAAGCATTTTGCATGCTGACAAAAAACTTGGGAACATTGCAGGGGCGTCGATTTCTCTTGATGGTTGGGGGGGGATGCAGGCCTACTTTGTCTATCCCACTGTGACTTTCCCTCCCTCGTACAAGTAAGCGGGTTAATGTGAAGACACTGGGCAAGAGGTAAATTAATGGTGGATCACTTATGCCAAACTTATAAACTTGTACTGATATGTGAAATCAAGTGTAAAGCAGTTTAACAAAGCACAAATGTTCCAAAACAAAAGTGTGTGGTAAAAGATAATTTTCATTTGTGAATTTCGAGGGGGGGGGGATGATGATTGCATTGATCATCCCCCCCCTTCTCAGAAAGTGGGGGGGGGGGTATATATCCCCCACATCCCCCCCTGAATCGACACCCCTGGAACATTGCCATCCCGATCAAGTCTTTATGCTGAGTAATGCATTATTTTTGCTCATTTTATTCAATACATTCATTGGCCCATCTCATACCACCTTTTGTAATCTTATGACTAAGCAGCAGCATGTTCTCAAATGGTGTAAGTTTTTTGTCAACACCCTGTATTGAATGTGAACAGTCGTCATAAGCGAAGATAATGGGGGGGGGGGGGATCGGGGCGTCAATTTCTCTTGACGAGAGGGGGGGGGGGTGCAAGCCTACTTTGTATGTCATACTTGACTTTCCCTCGCTCGTAAATTTCACTTTTCAAGGGTAAAGTAATGGTGGATTATTGATCCCAAACAGTTTTTTACAGAAACTTGTATTGATATGATATGAAGTGCCAAAACAAAGCACAAAGGTTCCAAAATAAAGTGTGTACAAAAAAAATGTAATTTTCATTTGTGAATATCAGGGGAGGGGGGTGATGATTGACTGCATCATCCTCCCCCTTCCAAAAAAGTGGGGGGAGTATATCCCCTCATCCACCCCTGTATCGGCACCCCTGGAGGATATACTTTTTGGTAAGGGTGGATGATCAATGCAATCACCCCCCCCCCCCCTTAGATTTACAAAAATGGCTTAATATTTGAGCTTTGTTGTACACTTAATTTCACATATCAGTGCGAATGTCCAACTGAAAAAATAGTTTGGCATCAATGATCCACCATTAGGCTACTTTTCGTCCTGACAAGTGTCCGCATTGACCGTGGCCACTTGTACGAGGGAAGAAAGGCATAGTGCGACAGACAAAGTAGGCCTGCATCCCCCCACTCTCCCCTCCCTCCATCCTTCACGAGAAACTGACGCCCCCGAATGTAAAATTCTTCCAAAATAAATCCATGATGATTGGATTAATGTAAATCAAGCAGAACATGATAATCTCATAATTAAATTTTTTTTAATTAATATATTTTCAGATAACACATATTGCCTACGTTTGGATTTTCAAATAACATTTTTGTCCAAAACCACATATGCAGCTGTGTGGTAGACAAATTCAGGAATTGTAGATAAAACATTCACTATTTAAGTTGTGCATAATAAGTAAATTAAAAAATAACCGGTGGATAAAATAATGATTATTAATACTGATACATGAAAAAGAACACCACAGATGTTTTGGAAAATGAATCATTCATTTTGCATGCATTGTGTAGATATTAAATTGAAAAAAGAAAAAAAAAAAAGAAAGGTGAGCAAAAAAACAACCCCTTGCCATCTGAATATTTGGAGCATGAATGACCTGCTAATTCTCAGAATAGGAATGTCTATCGTGTAAATGACACTAAAATCAGTCCCTAGGTGTTAAAAATGCAGTAAACGTGCTTTGGAGATCGAGCCTTTTTTTCGGTTTTCGTTGAAAAATATTTTACTGTAAACAGAGTTCCTTTGGCCGTCTCGGAGAAACTTTGACAGAAAAAAAATTCCAAGTCTCGCTGGAAAAAGCTTAATATAGGTAACTTCTTCAGAAACAAGATCTCTGACCTATTAGCATCGGATAAGCATCATAATAAATGAAATAAACAACATGACCATTAATGCAGTTTATGCAGCTCTAGGAACAGTAATGTAATGTAATGTATTGTAAGTAATGTAGTGTAATTTAATGTAATGTAATGTAGTGTAAAGTAGTGTAGTGTAGTGTAATGTAGTGTAAAGTAATGTAGTGTAGTGTAAAGTAATGTAGTGTAATGTAGTTTACTGAACACAGGTTAAAGAAACCTCTTAGTTCAGATCGTTGTAGATAGGTTGGTGATATGTACATGCGCTGAGTGCGGGTTAAAATCAGTACCCATTTGGGGTAGCGGAGACCGCCTTATGCTGTCTCCGATAACAACTTATTTACAGGATACTCTTACGCTCTTAGTTATGTGAGGGCATGTGGTTTTCAGTGACACAGCAGTTGCTGTGTACTTTGGTTCTGGAACTCAGTACTCAGAACAAGTTTATTTGACAAAGTGTATAAGAATACACAAGATCAGGAGGGCCCTTCTAAGACAGCCATGCTGTCGCTGACAAAGGGCCCCTCTTCCAAGATAGCATTCCAAATTGGGCAGGGCGGGGGCCTAGCTCAGAGGTAGTGCTCTGGGCTTCCAACCGCTGGGTCCCGGGTTCGATTCCCGGTGGAGCCTAAGTTGGATGGCTGTTTCATCCTTCGTCTCATTGCCATGGTCTCTGCCTGTCCTAATTAGCCCAACTGGTGCAGAAATACAGGACGTAAAACCCTAATCGCACACACACACATTCAAAATCGGGCCAGCGTCATTTCTATATCAGCCGCCGTCGGTACAACTTCGTTTTGACATCGCCGACATTGCGCCGATGTTGAAATGATTTGGAATGCTATCTGGTTACAACAGTACATGCAATAAAACCAATTGATTTAGGCTCACCAGGTACAACTGACGTATATATAACGGGTATATTAAAAGAAATGCTTTGATGAAGGAATGACATCTAACTAACTCAAGCAGATCTTTGATTATGAAAAAGTTTGTAATCAACCTATGATGCCCATTTATTGGAATTTAATATGAAATTCAGGATATAAAATGACTGGAATTGCCATAAAATGCACTGATCTTCGATAAATTAGGTGATATTCACATTGAAAATACACTCCTGGGCAAAATAAATGAGCCAAGCCAATCTGTTCATCCTTTAGTCCTTAAAGCCTTAAAATATCACTTTGTACCCAATTGTTTGCCAATTAGATCGTTAGTAATGGAAAACTTAATAGGGTCATCCATCCTATCGATACAAATGCAATATGGCCAAGGGTGAAACGGCTGCAATGCTGAGATCAAAAGCCGCATCATTGGTCTGCGCCAGGGTGGCATGACATATGGAAACATCCATAAGTGGCTGAAAAGTGAGAAAATACCAGTCTCACTGCCGACAATAGAATTGGTCTGCAATTCAAGACCACAGGGTCCATTCAACGGAAAAGGGGGGTCTGGAAGACCAAAGGTCACCACTGAAAAAGATGACGCATCTCAAATTTGCTGTGTTAAAAAACAGGAAAACGTCCCCTTAAAACTTGGCACAGGAGTTTGTCACTGCCAGTGGTAACAAGGTTTCAAGACGGACCATAAGCAGAATGCTATCACAATATGGTTTTTCTTCAAAAAGTTGTGCCAACAAGCCACTCCTATCCAAAAAAAACATCAGGGATAGGCTGCGTTTCCAGCTGTTAAAGTTCCACTGGCTGTCAAAATTACTATTTTCTACAATGTACAACTTCATCAAATGATTGAAAATCACCTTTATTTGATCAAGGCACACTAAATATGTGTAAGCTACATGCAATAATTACCAAAAAAATATATATATCTTGATAGAAATCAAGACCAAAACATTGGAAATACGATGGAAATCGCATCATCGCTCATTGTTGAATATTGTGACATCATCATTTCGTTTGTTTATATTTTGGATTTTTGATGGCATGAAATATTAAATACTAGGTGAAATTATTGTACAGAGAGATAGTGAACTCAGCAAGGCTCTGGATGAAGTGAATGCAATAGATTTTCTCCACTGTCATATTGAGTGACAATCCAGCTTTAAGGGTTCTTTCAGATTTTAGAATGCGTTTTTGGTATTGTGACAAACTACCATTACAAAAGGATAAATTGGTGTATGTTTTTTATTAACTTTATTGTTACCTGCTTTACAGTATACACCCTTTTCCACAGCAGCCATGATGGAATTTTTGCCTCATCGACCTCTCTTTGCACTAAGATATAGTATTGTGACGTCAGCAGTAGACAATGGCCATGGTGAAGTCACAGAGTGCAAGAAAAATGAAGAAATAATGATGTCATAATATATGACGTAATTAAAATGAGGTCAATGAGGCAAAAAGTCAACATGGCTGCTGTGTTAAAAGGGTGCTGTTCCACCTATGGCTGTGCCATTGAAATTTCTAAATCATAACTAAATAGTTTGTCTGTAGACGTTACCCCAATGCAGGGTAACTTTGGCCGCCCATTATTTTGTAATATATTTGGTATGTTTATGAGTTCAAGAAGCTGAATGGTGTATGTATATCTTCCCATATAAGGTCCATTAGGTGACATAAAATGCCTTTGTTCTTTTACGTATATTTTGGAAGAGCCAATAATGTTTGCCTTATAAGGGGCAAAAGATTCCCCAGCTTGCGGTTTATATTTATTTACTACTTTGTAAAAAGTTTGAAAAAAATGGAAGGGAATAATTCCTTGATTTTAGAACTGGACAGTTTTCAAATATTAATATGGTTTAGTTTCAAACTCATACAGGCCCGTAACCAAAAGGGGGGGGGGGATCGATCGACCCACCCAACTTGGTCCATGTCCACACAATGGTCCACATCAGGGAATGCTATTTTAAAAATTGTATCAAAAGTCAACAATTTTATGAAAAAGACCCACCCAACGCTAGAGGCTGGCTACGGGCCTGTCATATGATTAATAAAATCTGAATGAACGATAAAAGTTATCATGTTTAGTATGTACAATACATGGTTTGTATGATAAAATCATACTGTATTGAAGCTATAAGCTAGCCTGGCAGCAGTCCTGTCCTTTTTCGAGGTATTTTGCAACGGGTTGAATAAATATTCTCTGGATAGAATACACGCATCAATGCCAACTACCACCATTTCACATCATTAAAAAATAAATAATTAGGTTTTTATGGGCGATGACTAAGTCATTCAGTAATAACATTAAAAATGTAAAAGAAGCAGGATTGAAATTGCTGATTCTCTGCATGAAAATGATGATTGTGGAAAAATAACAGCATGTCAAGGTTAGGAGCTATTAGGAATAGTGTTTGTACTCTTTGTTTTTTTTTTAATATAAAATAGAATCGGGTAGGTAGAAAGGCTGTAGAACATATAATCCCATGATAAAATATAAAGACAGCTGCATGGCCCTCATTCTGCGAACTCCGACCACATGAGGGCCATGCTTGCTTGGCTAGCTATAAGCAGGCTTATTAGTGGATGTTTTGTTTATGTTTTGCCATTGTTTTAAACCACACCTACATACAACAGACCTGGTTATAATGAATGTCAAGCAGGTAAGACTGTCTATGCATTCTTCGTTATGTGCTCAATGCATGATGACATGGCTCAGTGGGTAAGGAGATTGCTTGCTATCCTAAAGGTTGTGGGTTCGAACTTTCACCATAGCATGGAGTTGAACAGAGCCTAAACTGTTACCCACAGCCTCATCAAGATATGAATGCCAACAGTCAATGTCTATATGTATTAAATGACCAGTGGTCAATGCAGACTGATAGCCTTTCGTTGTATAAATCATGTGAGCTGTAAAAGGCTCATACTTGAACAGGTCTGTCCAGTTGGGACTGTTCAGTCAGTGGATTTTGTTTTGAGTACGTGCAGACTATAAAAGAAGTTTCAGTCCCGCTCAACTAGTTCACAAAGAAAAATTACGATTCATACAAAAACCTAAAAAAACCAAATACAGTTCAAACATTTTATTTTAATATAAAAGTATGAAGAGTTTTACAAGTCGGCCAGCGAACAACAATAGTAAGAAATATTGGAAGGCGCATTACAACACTATGTACATCGCCAAGCTCGGATAATATTCATGACATTTCAAGTGAGACAAAAAATACAAAATACAACGATTACAAGTTGGAACTAAAGTATACAAAGCTACAGCAAAGAATAAAGTATAAACTGTTTGGTTGCCTGCAACACAAACTTAAAAGGTTATACTAACCTATACCATGACGTCACAACATTCTAATGTGACGGAGAAAACAGATCCAAGATCATGAGCGATTCGAAAGGGAGACTCCCTGGTGCGACATGATTTCAGTAGCTTGCATGTGCATATGGGTTAGTACTCAATATGCCAGCATATTGTGGAACGTTGCGGTTCTTTAGTAAAGTTATCAGCTGCATACGCGTCGCGGTGCGATGCGCACAAGTCACAATGGTTACGTCGCTACTGAACATTTTTATAATAATCCTGAAATGTGCACACTAAGTTCATAATACATTCTACAGCTTATACATAGCTCACCAAAGCTATCAACATGTTATATCCTGTTCAAAAAATCAACTGAGACAATGATGTTATATACGATATAAAAATACAAACTTGCATAGCGTACATTCAAGCGAGCTCTCATGCTTAACTGATCATACAATTTCAATCACACTACACTTCCTCAGAGACAGATACTTCTTCCTCTGATGCACTGCATTCAACCACAACATAGCCAGACAAATAAGTTATTTGCGATTGTCTTATTTAATGAACACACGACGTGGGTCGTCGTGAACGTTCCTTCTCGATTGTGGTGCCCTCTGTTGACAGGAAGTGCCAACAAAGCAGCCGCCATTTTTTCTTCTTCCTGTTTTTGGCAAAAAGCGTGGCTCAAACAAAAAGTCCAAACACAAAAGTCTTGTTCACATCTCACGATGATGACTTGGAAGTCGCGAATGCTCTCGGACCGAACTGGTACATGAGACGCTTGCCCGGGATTCTGCGCATGATACCGCTGCTGTAGTAATGTCTGCAAAGATGGAGAGACAAGAAACATCAGTATTTTGTCATAGGTCAACAAGTAAAATATGCAAATTGCAAGAATGTATGTGTACTATTTATATAAGTGAATATGGATGCAGATTGGAGAAAAGCGACAGAGAAGTTAAGTTTGAGAATAAAGTATGACCAGGAGAACTAAACAGTTGTGCTCTTTTGTTACATTTGATTAACACAGTTTTTGTGAATTGGTTCAATGAACTCACAATGGATGTAATCAGGTAACTAGCATTATTATTAATTAGCTGACTGTGCACACGGCCGTTAACGAATGAAGTCGTTATCGTCCTCCACTCTGAACAAACCAGAAACGGTGGCATCCCACCAATTAAGCTTTTGCAAGAATCCCAGGCACTCTGGTCTGTGGTCATGTTCAGCATCCAAAAAACCAGGCACCCATTGGGAATGGCTTGTACAACCTCTGCACAACATTCTGTTAACATGGCAAATCTTAATTGGCTCATATTGTACCCAGATATACCTAATTACTTAATGAGCTAAAATTACCGCGCTATCAGCGAACGCTTGTCCTTTCAAGGATTTGGACCAAAATAGCCCGCGGGCCAATATCTGGGCCCTCTGTCAATGACCGACGACATCCGGAACTCGTGATGTTCCCCCCGTTGCTTCCATTAACCCACTTGCCTAGCAGGAAGTGATAGCACAACATATTGCTAGTAAATTTAATCAGTCAATGCATGCTTTGTTCGTTATTGATTGAAGTCTCGCAAAACCATGTTAGGCCACACGCGACAACTTTTGTGTCTGACACAGGTCGAATAGGTTACGATTAAACACATGTTGGGTGGCACTGATGATATGTATATGTCATAGAGTCTATACCAGCGCAGCAAAGTGATTTTTTTTTTCTCTAATCCTTGTTATTACAGTAGTGTATGTCAATGGTGCAGATGGTTTACATTGATATCTATTTATTTACGAGTACTAGACCTAATAATGTGGTAACATAGAAAAACTAAAAATAATTTACAGTATCCGATTTGAATACATTGGTGTCAGTATAATTTCTCTTGGTATTTCCAATCATTTTAATCTATTAAATTCCATCCATCGCTGCTGATGTTATTGGCGTGAACTGATCCGACAAACTTCATATTACAAACCGCAGATATTCCGACATCCAGGACTGATGATTAGTATATACATTTATGGTTTCATTTTTCCCGAACTATACCTGGGTTTTTTTGATAATGTAAATATTGAAGTTATTCGTATTCGCTACTAACGAGTTAATGAGTGCTTTACTGCAAGTGCACTAATATTTTGTAATATAAAAGTATCCGCTTTCAAATGAACACCTCCCCTCTTATCCTCTTTATTATGGAATCAATAAAAATAAGGTGAAAGATATAAAGAAAGAGCCTACCAGTTGCAAAGTTTACACAATATTTACACAATGTCATGTCCTCTTAAAGCTTCACAGTCACACCTGGATGAATTTTGACTTTCTTGTGGGAAAATATTTGTTTTTAGCCATTCATAGGAGTTTCCCGGCCTCCGTCATTATGCGCAGCCATAAGTTGTCATTGTGGATCGATATCGGAACAATGGCATGTTGCATAACATTGAATAATATATTGTAAGACTTGTGTGATTCATTGTGAACGCGCATCAAAGGTTGGGTACACTCTTATCGAACAACAGGTTCTTTCAAATTTAGAGCACGCATAATATTATGCATTCTGTCACAATGAACTTGTGCTGTCAAGGAAAGGTCCATGCTGGTATGGTAATTACACCAACAGGAGATCCAAATATATATCCTGGGTTCAATGGAAGCCAAAATATGCTTAGCGTAACTTATTGACTACTTATTAATACTCCCAAAATCAAGGTCAAATAGGTGTAAGTCAGATTATTGTGAAGTCCTCTGATGGTAGTTTATATGTGAGTTTTTAGTGTATAGATATAGCAGGGGAAAGACTTGAAAAGATAGACAGATAGATAGACAGATTGATAGGTAGACCGATAGAGATCCATGCAAATAAGACAGACACGACAGTAGATCCTCACCTCATAGCACGGCTCATGTGCTCGTAAGTCATGTGACTCCGCTGTTTCCTTCGCCCCCACAGTTTGGCAACCTCTTGAGATTTCTCGATCTTGAAGATTCCCTTTGACCTGTCAACCCAGTACAGGAAGTGCGGGACATATCGGTCATCTTCCAGGACATCAAGAAGGAACTCCCACAAGTGCAGGCCCTTTCGACGTTTCTTGAAGGCTGCAAAGAAATGACGATTGAATTTTAGAATTTGTCACTTTTGCGGGTTGAGTTTGACCATTTCTATCAGCATTATTTATGTTTTCATATGCAATGGTTCAGATTCAATATAACCACAACAGTTCCTGCTTTAATTGCAGGAAACAAATCCATGATGTAATGCTGAAACATTTGAACTGAAACTAACTCTATGTTCAGAAACTATTTGGGTTATGCCTATTTGAAATTTTACATATCTATTGGGTTTTCCATTCCAAAATTTCCACTTTTATCATCGCTCTTTATCATGCTGTATAAAAATGTATTTTTACCTTTCTCGTCAACATCGAAGCTACCAAAATCATCGTCAAACGTGAGTCTGTTGGATTCTTCTAATTGTGACGTCATCACCCCGACGTCATCCATATTTTCAACGGCCGTCGGGAGCCGACTTTCGCCCTCTTCACTCTCTAAACTTCCCGTGCTTCGAGGCGACTCAATGGGACCACTGGAGTCGTACCCGCCATTGCTGACATCATGAGACCACCCAACGTCGCTTTTGATTTCGCGGTGTTTGAGGTCGTGGCTGTGCATCGGAAGCAACGGGGTTAAATCGTTGTGATAACAGAGAGACGGGTCTTCGTCGGAGAATTGCGGGTCCATGTAAGACGCTTGGTACGACGGTGACAGGGATGAATCGTGATGTGGAACAAGGGGTGGCATCGGCCTCTGTGGCTCTGTCTTACACACGATGCTGTAGTCTAACAATGCTGCTGGCAGGTATTCTGTAAAGTAAAGAAAAATTGTGATAACTTAGTTCATGATTGCTGTGTGTATCAATGGCTGAAAAATCTTGTACATATTAATCTTTTTTTTCTCTTGACAAATATCTGGATAATTGAGTTATACTGCTGCCAGATGAAGTTATGTATATTCATAAGCACATGTTTATATTCATTACTTCAAGAATACAAATATAATGTTGTAGATGTATTATATTCAGCATTACTCATTCATATTTATTCATCCATTCTTATTCATTAATTCACTCACCATGCTGGGTGGGTCTGCAATGACTCATGGTGGAATCTGTGTACTGTTCGAGTAATTGTTCAACTTCGGATATTGATGGCAAAATTGGGTTGTTCAAAAATTCTAAGTATGTCGACTTGTCCACACCGACCATGTCGCATAAGTCTGAAAATATAAAAATAAAATAAACTTAAAAATTTGTAATTTTAAAACTCGGTACCATAACTGAGGGTGTTATGGACAGGGCGGGGATTATCGACACTCGCATTAGAATGTTAACAATTTTGTTAACAAACTAATTTAAGTGTGGAAAATACCTGCCCTGTCGTTAATACCCTCCGTTACGGTATCCTTAAAATCCAAATTGTAAATTGCGTTCAGCTTTTTAAAATTATCCCTCGATACGTCAACGACATCGATTTTGTAACTTATTTTCGACCTATTTTAAGCTCGTTACCTATTAATTAAATAACTGGTGTGCCTCTTTAACAATGCTTTGACATCCAACTCCATGGACATAAGCAATAAACAATGGAATAATCCCATCATCAAAATTTATTTTATATCAATTCCTGTTTCAAAGCGCACAGATGAAATTTTTGCAATGCTTAATTTTAGATATTTCAGAGCACGTGAAAATTTGCTGCGAAACTGAACGGTAAAATTCCAAAATTATCTCATGTGTGGTTAAAGGACATGCATGTAAAGCTTGTCATTGTGGCGTCTATCCGTTATGGAAGATAATATTATAAAAATTGCTTATATAATATTTACAATTATACATAAAAATAACTTTGTGGAGTGTTCTGCGCTTATAAAATATTATTCAATGAGAAATTGTAAATACATTTTTTGTAATAGCTGAACAAGTTTATCAGGTCAAATTCGCATTTAACAAATTAAAAACTTTATGTATGTTTATCATCAGCCTTTAGCTAACTGGTTTTTTTTAAAATATAAAATAACTAAGCGATACTTATTTTTTAATAAAATTATTAAAAAGGCATTCTTACGTTATAATAAAATATTATTCAAACATAAATTATATTTTTTATGCAAAAATTTTATACAAAACTTTATCAATTCTAATTTTAATATTATTCTTGTTTTAATATTCAGATTGTCAAAAAGCTTAAGTTATTCTTATCTTAAGTTACCTCTTCTGCAGCAAAGTCTCCTGTGCAAAAAGTGATGATCAAGAAATCTTGTGTAAGTTCTTGCAAATGGCCCTATACCCCAAAATGTGCAATGAAGCATAGTTTGTGACACTTATGAAGTCTGATTTCTAATGCTGGGAGTGTTATAAACTTTCATTTATAAGTTCTATTGTTGGGCAAAATGGTAACACCTGGGATATATCTATCAGCATATCCTGCTTCCTGATTGGTTGATGTTTCAGTGTGGTCCTAACGAGCTCTCTGATTGGCTAAGCCTTTAATTGATGGAACACCTTTCTGGACAGATTGACAGCTTGCAAATTAATGGAAGGTTGCATTGGAATGAACCCTATGATTGGTTATGAGTTAATTGATAACATTTTCTTAATTTCAGGCTAATTTTAGGCCATTTTCATTTGCTGTTATCTATGAAATATTTCATAATTACACATTTCAACCCACATTATTAACTTTAATTATGGAAATTTCCTTACTCATATGTGGCCTGATCATGACTAACAATCAAGATGTTGCCATAAAGGAAAACACAGCTATTGTAAGAAAAAATATGTATATTGAAATATCTCATATAATGGCATAAAAATGGGGATGTCCTGGCTATTATACTTTAAAAAATCTATGTATCTATGTATGTATTTATATCCATGTATCTGTCTTAGTATCTATCTAAGTATCTATCGATCTATCTATCCTGCTATCTATCTATTGATTACCATTTATCTAAGAATTTTTCTTAATAATAACAGTTGGCTCAGTGAATGAATGAATGAATGGATGGATGGATGAATAAATGAATGAATGAATAGTTACCTGGATATTCTTCCTTGATTCTCGTGATTTTTGGGCAGCTATTACTTGACAATTGGGTGCCTGGTTCGATTTTGACGTCAGGGTGCTCGCGTTTGCAGACGACAAATGAAAAGGGCGTCGAAGTGGGCGTTGCGTTATTTTTGAGCTGGAAAATGGAAATTATTAACTCAATTATTAATTAGGAATTTTGCACATAATGGTAATAAATAAATTATAATAAATTATAATAATTTATTTCATAACCCAGATAGCATTCCAAATCGTTCCAAAATCGGCTCGATGTCGGCGATGTCAAAACGATATTGTACCGACGGTGGCCGACATAAAAACGACGCTGGTCCGATTTGGAATGCCATCTGGGAAATAAATAAACCTGGTATACATGGCCAAATGTGCTACGTGCGTTTTCCATGCGTTTGGATATACGCATGGAAAATGCATGGTTTTTGCCTCATTATAATTAGCTAAAAACCATGCATTTTCCATGCTTTTATCCTTCTCATGGAAAACGCACGTGGCACAATTGGCCATGTAGTTATACAGTCAGGTCACCCTCCATTTTAAAGGATTTTTGAGCAATACACAAATTGTAAGTTAACATTTATATTAGCCAAGGTGATAAATAGGTAAGTCCAATGCCTATAATTATAAGGCAATAGCTTTTAAACAGTTACAGGTCATTGGAGCAGTAAATGCCAGTTATTCAAGGTCACAAATTTCACAGGAATTGGAAAGTTTCATGCATCATATCAGCCACATTGCAGGATATAGTAGAGCTTCATCACTAAGACCACCTCACTATTAAGACCATCTCATCGTTAATACAATGCAATTTGCATTAGGCCATCTTTCGAGTTAAATATTGCAGTGAAACTCCGATGAAAGACCACCTCACTACTAAGACCACTTAATGCATGACCAAGTTGTCTGTATGGAGAGGTTGAACGGTATAAATGTATATAACTTGTGACTGTAGGGTCATTGAGTGACGCGGCTTGTTGTTAAACGATTTACAAATTGTTTGAACTCGTAAGCCGCATAGGTGACGAATTCCCAGTGAGTCATGCTCGTAAAAATTGTATTTCGGGTAGACCATGCTGTTTTGGGACAAGCACAGCTTGCATGATCAATACTTCGCTGTTTACTTTTCTTAAATATAACGTAACCCATAAATTTCATCGTAAACTTCATTCGGATTTACCTGTAATGCTGTGGTGAATGCGTTTGAGATGTTTTCGCGAGATAATAACTCGTTGATCAAAATGGAAGAAGTCTGTTCTTGAATCGACGATATCGGTTCTTGCTTTATTTGGCTCGGACTTAGAATCGCTGATGTGGGAAGACCTGGAGATGCTAACGGTAAACTCGGAGATGGGATCGGTAGACCTTGGGATGATTTTGGCAATCCGGGAGATGATACTGGGATCCTCGGAGATGAGATTTGTCTCTGGAGTGAACTCAGAAGCCCAGAAGAAGACGGTAGCACTGAGTTTGAACTTGTTCGTCCCGGTGATGAAACTTGGAGACCAGGAGTTGACTTAGAGAGCACGGTTGTGGTTGACATAGCGTTGAACGCAAATTCGGTTGACGACATCCAAGGTTCGAATGCGGGAATTGGGGATTGTTCTGTCTCTTTGCTTAGCATTTCTAGAAAAATAATCAAAAATACTTTACAAATAACTATCAATTTCTATATATATATTTAAGGTGAATAAATGATAGGTAAGCAAACATAATTAATTTAGCATGAACCGTATACATCAGCAGATGGTTCTTGTACAATATGTCTGTGCTGAGTCAAGCTTAAGTCCCACCTATCGAGTTAATGTAGGCCTATAGTTTTATAAAATACTTCTAATATAAACACCTGGAACGTCAGAGACATATAATGAATAAATAACAGTTTAACAAACTGAATAATTTAGCATAACAATATGTATCAAGGGTTCTTGTACTATGTGTCTACTCTGAGGCAAGCCAAAGTCCCACCTATGAAGTTAATGTACAACATGGAAACTGCCATTGGTGATTTGGCATTTTGTATACATAGATACATGGATAGCCTAATCACTTCAAGATCAATGAAAGCAATTGATGAAAAAACAGGATCGAACTATATAATCAATTATGATTCAAACCTAATTAACACTGATCATAATTCTAATTAGTGAACCATTATTCCTGATGGTCATTAAGATTTTAAAATTTTGGAGCTTTTTGGAATTTTTCGAACACCTGTGATCCTGAACAAATGACAACTGTTGTTACAGCGAAGAATGTAATCTGTGACGTCACAATGGAAACACGTGAGACCCCTTTATTAAGTGGACAGCTGGCACAGGGGGGGGGGGGGGGTGTGTTCGTTAAATGGGCTTTCTACTGCATGAATACCTAACTACTTAAATAGAATAAACAGTTGTTCGTGTGTTAATTTCAAAGTGTTGCTTCAGTAGGTTTGCTAATTGGGTAAATAAATGTGTGCTGACACTGCAGAGGCAACCGAAATGCCCCACCTATGGGGTTTATGTAAAATAGGTTGGGTGAAGGTTTATATTAGCATCTCATCATTACCTCTGCGCCTTGTAGCCGATAATGAAGAGTAAATCAACTTCTTATGCATTTAGATATTATTATTATATTATATTATATTAGATATTTATTATATTATATTATACATAATGCATTATGAAATAGTGAAATTATGAAAAACCTCAAAATGTGAAAGTTATCCAGGACGTAAGCCAATATAATGTGGTGACAGAATGGAGGAATGACAACGTGTTTTTTTTTTCTTTGTTTTTTTCGTCTTGAATGACTTACAATTGTGTTTAATATTTCCAAGAAAGCGATCTAGGCCTGTTACCAAGAAAACAGTAAAGACATTAATCAAAATTTCACAAAAGCTTGAAAACCGCAAGATGGCTGATGTTTAAAATGTCTGACAAAAGCAGACGAAAATATTCTTTCCACATCCTTGTCGTAAGACATCTATATAATGAATGACTATTTCTTCTTAAATATAGTTTGCTTTTTCAATGTAACTACCTTTGTGTGGGCAGAAAATATATTAGACATTCTTGCTATCAAAACTGCCACATTTGCCTGAATTTCGTTCTCACCACACCATTTAACTCATTATTAAAACCACCTCACCATTAAGACCAGTGATTTCAGATAAACAGTGTCAGTGGCGGATTTAGGGGGGGGGGTGGGGGTTGGGGGGTTGCAACCCCCCCCCCCCCCCCCCCTCTTGGCTTGGTATTTTAAATTTAAATATTAAAAAATTAGCAGTCACCACAATACATTTTAATTTGTCAAGGCCCCCCCCCCCCCCATGAAACATTATCTGGATCCGCCCCTTTGTACTACTGTATAGTATCAGAACCTAGGAGTAATAATATGCTTTTATTACAAATACGTTTTTATGCTCGAATGTCTATGCATTTTTGTTCGGTCAACATTTTTATTTTTTTCTATTTTTAATGGAAAACTACTGGTCGGTATTGAGTCATTTAATGACGTTATTTAGACGTTAAAAAATGACCTCAACTTTATATACATTTGGGTGGGGCTTACAAGTATAATATTCATGCGCCATACTATTTCTACATAAGTGCATTTGTGAAAAAGTTCTCTTTTTGGAAAAAATAACTGTTATAAAATACTCGCCGTGCAGATTACGATTATGTGGAGCATAGAATTCCAGTCTTTAGAACCAAACTCCCACTTCATGAAGATAAATCAACTAAATTATATATTTGCCTCATAAGAAAATGAAATATTGGCAGAGGCAATAAAATATGCCCACATATTTCATGGGCGATTTTTCAGTGTCATACTGTACTCTTTTGACAGCTAAATCTTTTCACAGTTAACCTGGAATTTCTTCTCTTTAAGGACAAAACACCTAAAGGGTAGACCAGGTCATGACCTCAAGAGTTCAGAGGGTATTTACCCCATAAGAGGGTACAGTATCGAGTACATAATACACAGGTAAGGGTTTATGTATCAGGGGTTCGTTATAAAAGGGGTTAATACTTTATTTAAAGAGGGATCAATATATGTTCATCTGTGACCACGACTTGGGATCCACACCATATCAGCGTATTAAGGCCACGTCAAACCACTGGGTCCCGGGTGCAATTCCCGGTCGAGCCTATGTTGGATGGCCGTTTCATCCATCATCTCATTGCCATGGTCCCTGCCTGTCCTAATTAGCCCATCAGGTGCAGAAATACAGGACGTAAAGCCCTAATCCACCCGTCCACTATTAAGGCCACACTTTATTCAAACAACATTATTGCAGTTTTACTTATTTATCAATTCTTAAAGCACCAAACATGCAGTCCAATCTATGATTTTGTTCTAAAATCGTGTTTTGAATGTGTGAATCTTTCAAATGAGCATTCGTAATGTTTGACTTTGGCCATCACTGTAGGGCCCAAGTCGGATCAAAACCGGGCCAATGTCAGCTTTTGGCGGCTAACACTGGGCCGATGCCTAGCCGATCCCCTGACAGCATTCCAAATCGGCCCAGCATTGTTTGTATAGCAGCACAACATCGTATAAACATCGCCGCCATCGTGCTGATGTTGAAACGATTCGGAATGCTATCTGAGTCTGGCCCAGATAGCAGTCCAAATCGGGCCTGCGTTGTTTCTACATCGTTTTAGAGTCAACTTCACCGACATTGAGCCGACTTCGTTCCGATTCGGAATGCTATCTTAGTCTGGCATGATAATTGAGTAAATCACAAATTCACTGTCACCGTTTTTCCTGCTCTACTTATGTGACTAATAGTACTAAATCATGTTATTGCACCGTTAAAAAACCTTGCATAATTATTCAAGCTACTCCTACGAGTATACGAAAAAATTACACTGAAATAGATAAAAACTCTTAAAGTACAAAAATTCTAATAACAAAAACTTAGCTCAAAGGCATAACTGTCCAGAAATCTCACATTTGACGCACATATTATAAAAGAGGCTATTTAAGATTCATTTTTGTGCTTTTTTTAAATTCTGAAAATCATTTGAAATATATTTGTATTCAGCCACAAAAGCTGAGCTGTCATTTGGAGAGGACAATATGGAAAAGCAAGAAAGAAAAAAGAGGGTGGAGACCATAATTCCCTGAACTAGGTCACCTTTGAATATATAAAGACGTGTTTCTCACAATAAAATATTTTGTTTTTCTTTTTACCCACTTTTTTGAATATAAAAGCCATATATATGAGAATTTTACAAGTAAGCGCAGTATTTAGGCTGAAGGCACTTTTAACTTAAAGGTCCAACTTTAAACTTTTTTTTTAAATTTTCTTCCCTTTTATTCAGTTTTTCTTATTCTATCTCACTGCTGTCAACATTTACAGCAAACTTGATTGATTGATATGTTTTTAATGTTTTTATTTTTCACCAAAAAACAGCCAACCAACTGTTGCTCACCTACCCCAGGGCTAGAGTTTCACTATACCCTAATTACAGTAATACAGTCAGCCCAGAAAACCCTGTTCATTTATTAACGTCAATGGCTCATCCCCAAATGTCACGTGTCAGTTAACTATGCGTCAAAACAAATTAGGTTTAGGGTTACCGTAAACTTGGTCTTTGTGTTGAATAAAGATTTTCCTAGTGCATTCCCGATATTATGCTTAGGCCGCGTGTTCGTTGTCGACCCCTGGTCAGCCAACATGAGCCAGCATTACTCCGACATGATATTTACGGCATGCTATCTTTGAAATTAAGATTCTGTTGTTATTAATGTAATATTGCAAATGTTTTTTGCTAATTTATTTTATGTTTTTATCGTATAAACATTGTATTAAAATAATCTGTTTGATATTTTCAAAATCACAGATCTACCCCAACCATTTGGTCGGTTCGTTAGTTGGTGCATTGGTTGGTTGGTTGGTTCCCAGATAGCATTCCAAATTGGGACAACATTGTGTCAATATTCCAAGATAGAATTCCAAATTGGGACAACATTGTTTCAACATTCCCAGATAGCATTCCAAATTGGGACAGCATTGTTTCAACATTCCAAGATAGCATTTCAAATTGGGACAACATTGTTTCAACATTCCAAGATAGCATTCCAAATTGGGACAACATTGTTTCAACATTGGTTACGGTGGGCCGATGTGGCATCCAACACGTTATCTGGGTTTGTGTGTAAGTTGGTTGGTTGGTTTGTTGGTTGGTTGGTTGATTATCACCTCTGTTGGTAGGTTGGTTATTGAGTTGTAATATATCGTCGACTTAAATATAATCATGTAGCAAAGTACATGTTAGTGAAGACACGACGTAATGCAATAATCGCATTAATAGCTCAAATAATATTCTTGGTGGTTGTTGAACAAAGTTTCCACCAACGTCTCATGCAATATCATCATTGGAGTAAAGTTTTATGACATTCGTGAAGTCCCCGAAGTATTCATAAATTAAGACATTTATTCCAACATGACGCGAAAAAATATCAAAACCCCACATCAGAAATCATGACATAAATGATGACATTAAATAATTGATGAACCAGAAAACTCCTACAAGACTTTGTGTTCTATTCTAAAAATAAATGTGAATTCCCACTCATGTCCCATGTCTTGACCTCATGAAGGTCATGTCCAAAAACTGCCCAGTCATGCCAATAGATGTTTGATCAGGAACAATTTTTTGTGAATATTCTTATTGTTAGCTCGACATATTCATATTTGAGTATGCTGAGAACAAACACAACCGTAAATCATCGAAGCGGATTGAAATCAAAAGTGGATCAGAACAAAAAATTATTTGCGTAGAATGACGAAACAATGACGTCATGTGAAAAGATACGTAAACAAAAAAAGGCAGAGACACAGACAATAGATAGATAGATAGATATGTAGATAGGTAAATGGCCAAATGTGCCACGTGCATTTTCCATGAGAAGGATAAACGCATGGAAAACGCATGGTTCTTGCCTATTAAAATGAGGTAAAAAGCGTTTATCTAAATGCATGGAAAACGCACATGGCACATTTGGCCATGTAGGTAGGTAGATAGACAGGTAGATAGATAGACAGACAGACAGCCACAAAGCACCTGTTTACAGATCAAAGCTTTTCATAATTCAAGGATGTTCTTTACCATATAATTATATGCATGTCAGTCATGGTTATTGCTTTGAAATGTTTCTTTTTGTTGGAAGTCAGACAGCATGACTGGTGGTTTCTTGGTTGGTTGGTTTGGTTAGTATGGTGGTTGGTGACTCATTGGTAGCAGCACGCCACAAAAGTAAGCTACCATGGAAAGTTACTAGTCTATGCATCTAAGTATCTTTGAATCAGTGTAGCTATATATAGCTTCACAACAACAACAACAGCAAAACAACAAAAGCAACAACAACTCTATTAAGAACACCTCATAATAATGAAAACTGGCTTGAATACTTCTTTACCCTACTATTAAGTCCACCACAACAAACTTTTATGAAAACCACCTTACTATTAATATCAACTTACAATTAACCAACCCCTAATCAAGGCTAAATAAGTATTAAGTCAATTTAATTTTGGACAGAATTACACTGCCCTGCAAAAGTTTAGAAACACTCAATGATTTGATTATGACTGAAACTGATACTTCTAATGACCAAGGTAGAAATAAACTGTTTAGGAAACATTCCTAACAGCATAAGCACAGGAACTAGTTGCTGTTATTTGTTTGCTATTATTTTATATAATTTTAATATTTGTTTTATAACTTTTAAGCATTAAATTTTTTTCATCGATTTCATATTTTATGTACAGCGCCTGTGAGCAGTATTCTCTGGAACCGGCGCTTTATAAGTGATATAATAAATAATAAAATATTCTAAAAATTGTGAAAACTTATATGTATTTCCAAACTTTCGCAGAGCAGTGTATATTTCTAAATGCATTTACCTCACAGTTAAGACCACTTCACCAACCAGTAAGACCAATGACTCAACTCCAGGGTGGTCATACTGCTCGACAATCTTCACCATTAAAGGATGAGTGTTAGAGAACTGTCCCGATCTGACCTTATAATGACCAAACCACAGTATCCCTTGAGGAATGTGTTATTCGTGGCATGCTTAAGAGAGGAATTGATATTTTCTTTTAAAGCGCACAATCCAGTACATTAAAAGGATAGTTATCTTTTCCAACCATGTGGAAAAGAAAATTTGGCTAAAGATTGGACACAGATATGCACCAGGTGACCTCGGATGGGATCACAAACATAGAGGTATACCTATGTTAAGTGCACCATACCTGAAGTGCAGTGATTGCACTTGGATCCACAGATATGCTGATGATTGCATTCTCTACAATGCAGTTGGATCCACAGATATGCCGATGATTGCATTCTCTACAGCATATACAATGCAATTGGATCCTCAGTTATGCTGATGATTGCATTCTAACATAGAAATAACCTTACCCTGACTAGAAATAACCTCTGTTAAACTGATAACGCACACACTTCAAACCTTCATCTTTGACATGATCAAGAGGACAGTTGATTGGCATATAGGACAGGTATATAATTCTAGCCTCAAGCTAAGGGCCCAATTGAGTGGACTCTTATAGTTCAAGATACAATGTACGTATCAGAATTTTATTGCAAAGCACCTCTACTGTAACGGTGTTAGCAGGGTTTTACCCCCTGCACCAATGAATGACTCTTTGGTGTAATGGCTTCCCTTGCGAGATGTCCCAGGTTCGTTTCCCAGGTCAGGCAATCTCCTCAGAAACATTACACTACCACTTTAGCTAAAGGGAAGCTCCCATTGATCTTAGCAGGTGGGGTGGTTGTGCCGGGATCTTTCACAAGCGACTATAATATAGTCTGAATGCAATGTTGTTGCACTGAGAAGAATGAAAGAATGGCGTTCTCAGATAGCTCATATAGCATACCATATTGGGTCATCAGCTTTCAAAGTTGGTCGTCGTCAGCCGTCCTCAGGCCGATGTTGAGCTAATATCCAGATAGCATTTCAAATCTGAACAACATCGGTGGGACATCGGCGATGTTGATATGATGTGGTGCCGACGGCAGCCAATATGGAAATGACTTTGGCCCCGATTTGTAATGTTGTCTGGGTAAGACATGTTATACGGGTACGTCACCCAGATACAAGGCCAGATTAGCCAAATGTTGGTCTGACGTCCATCCGACATACGTGACACCAGGCTAAGATCGAACCAATGTGTCTTAACTGGAATTCATTGTGTTGGTCTGTCTATAGTGTATATCTTATTGATCTGTGTAGGCCAAAGGTACATGGCCAATTGTGCCACGTGCGTTTTCCATGCATTTGGATAAATGCATGGAAAATGCATGGTTTTTGCCTCATTATAATTAGTTAAAAACCATGCATTTATCCTTCTCATGGAAAAGCACGTGGCAAATTTTGCCATGTATGGTAATATTAATGTTTTCCCCAATAAGGATACCTACAACCAATGGTTATGATACGAGCAATAATTAGTTGTTATTTTGCTTTGAATGCATGTTTATGTCAGACGTAGATCATTTTGCATGTTAAGGTGTCATTATAATAATTTTACAAACACAGACACAGGTCTATTGCCAAGATAAGTTTGCCAGTTTTTTTTCCCCCCTTCATAAATGCCATTACCAATATGGCGTTCATACTTTTTAGGTACTAGGTCAGTAGACCATGAAAAAGATAAGAAAGGACAAAAAAATAAGTCAATAAATAAATGAAAATAAATAGATAAATAATATAAAAAGGTTTGTATTGCCAATCGAGGTATATAATTTGAAATAATCGCAAAAATATGTAAAAATTTGTTCTTAGTACATTATCTGTCTCTTTGTTTTTTTCATCACTGACTCATTAACTGGGTCTGACGCTTAGTCAGCTTATATGACCAGCTGCCAGAGGCAGACGTAATGATAAGATAAGGCTGCTTGGAGGCCACACCATGTTACACATTTACCCCATAAGTGGGGTCTTTTACTTGCCTCAGCATAGACACCGAGTACAAGGCACCTCCAATTTAACATCTCATGCGATCGACATCCAGCTGAGCTGGGATGTAGCTCATGAAGAGTGCCTGGGCCACTGGGGATCGCACCCATGTATAAGACTGTTTCTAAAGTTAACGCATAAGCAAATACAATGTACATTTTCCAAGGAATTGGTAGATTTATGATACGTTTCTCTATACTTGTAAAAAACATTTTTTGCATCAGTGAGTGACTATGCGAAAAAGAAAGGCATTTAAAATGGATGCACTGTTTATAAATGGTTAAGTGCATTTTTTAATAAATAAAAATAAACTAATTTCAGTCAAGTTCTGAATTGTGAACTCAATTACAAAACGTTTTCTGCATTACTAGGTACTTTAAAATTTCCCAAACAGGGAACTGAATAAAATAGGTAGGATTAAAAATAAATTATTTCGCTGAAGTACTGAGATGACATGTGTAAATAAATTGTCAATTCACAAATTGACACACAGATTCCTGTTCGAGCCAGGAATGAAATTTTGTGGATTTTTGTGTTTCTGATTGTTACCAATCAAAGGTATACCTTCTATTTTCAGGATTTTTAAAAATATGGAATTATGTATAATACACTATCATTCTCAGCACAAGACCTCTATTAGTGGATTTTCAACCAAAGTTTTGTTTATGTCAAATTACATAAAATATTCAAACATGACTTATAATGGGTTGTTTTAACTGTTACCCACGTCCAAGATGGTTTAAAGTCAATTTTTATCTCCCTATCTTCATATTAATGTAAATATATATAAAAAAAAGTATTTATTGTACATTTATTTTCATTGCAACAGTGAGCATTCTATATTTTACAATACCTTAAATTTCCAAGATAATCTTAATTATGCCCCAAAAAAAAAAAATAATAATACATTATTACTTTGTAATCAAATTTTCACTAGAAAATTTTCCTCTTTTTACCTTGTTAATGGTCATAACAAATAAATCACCATATCTTA
Source organism: Alitta virens (assembly GCA_932294295.1). Lineage (NCBI taxonomy): Eukaryota > Metazoa > Annelida > Polychaeta > Phyllodocida > Nereididae > Alitta > Alitta virens. The sequence goes on from OW028581.1 coordinate 2,797,229, forward strand.
GATAAACATATTTGACTTTGCTTAACACTAATTGTACTTAACTTCGAACTTAACCAGTCACCCACTTAATGACAACTTAACATGTGACAACAGTTAAGTCATGCCATGTGACTTTAGTTGCTTAGCGACCATTTTTTAGTACACGCCAAAAATGTTCTTTGTATGATATTTTCTCATGCATCCAAGCATAGAATTTCATATAGCAAATAAACTATACACTAGAGAAAATATATTTTAAATAAATAGATAGATAGATAGATAGACAGATAGATAGATAGATAGATAGATAGATAGATAGATAGATAGATAGATAGATAGATAGATAGATAGATAGATAGATAGATGGATAGATAGATGGATAGATAGGTAGGTAGGTCGGTAGATAGACAGATAGAAAGATGGAAAGATGGAAAGATAGAAAGATAGATAGATAGATAGATAGATAGATAGACAGACAGATAGATAGATAGGCAGATAGGTTGCACCAAAACTGACTGACTGACTGACTGACTGACTGACTGACTGACGTGCTGACTGACTGACTGGCTGACTGACTGACTGACCAACTTAACAGACTGACTGACTCTAAAATAAACATAAGAACAACCTCACTATTAAGACCCACTGAAAAATTTTGAATACAACATTTCTGTAAGTATAATATCCATTGCAATAATTTTTTAAGACCACCTCGCTATTACGAACATAATTCGTGTATAGCAAGTGGTCCTAATAGCGAAGTTACCCTATAACTGCAGTCTTAAATTCGCAATGCTATCCTAATATGTGGGGACTTCAATGGCCCTATGCAGTGTTAATTGTAAAGTATATATATAGCCTTAAGTAATAGGCCTTTGGCTTTAACTTAATAAGAATATACATTTATGCCAGTGCACTATTGGTCTACTTTATAGGCCTAAGGCATACCATAAATATATAGCATAAAAATAACTTTATGCACAAATAAATATATATTTATTTATTATATAAGTATGGTAGAAATGTATGTTTAGAATGCACACGTTTCAAAATTACTGAAAGTGTGCTTAAATTGTACAAAATGTATACTTTATGTATTTATAAGTTCAGAAGGAATATAATTATATTATTATTTTTGGTATATGGTAACTTCCTAATAATTTCTCATGCTTATACAAGCGACGGTGTACCTTGCAGCCAAGTTCACCAACTTTTGCAGACACCATGAAAACTCCACATTGTCAAACATAACATCATGTTATACATAATTTAAGATGTAATAAATGATTTATACATACCTTTGGTTAGTAGGTTTACATGTAGTCGATAAATATACACAAAGTATTAGCAAAATGATGGTATTCCAATTTCCCATAGGGCCAGCCCAGGGTTTACTAAAGTTTACAATTGAACTGAGACAGGGCTGGGGGTGAAGCCAGTTTTAACAGTGGTCATGCTTCAGTGGTGATCACTCAACCATCACACAAATAAGCGTGTGGACTCCTGAAGTTGTTCAATAAAAGCTGTGGAAATTTCGAAAAGTTTTACACACGATTTTGCCATCACGACCTTAATTTTATATATTATTTCTTATGCATTGTTACGTAGCCCAAAAAAAAAAATATTTTCCTTATTTTTTGAAACTAAAGTGATTTAATGTCCCAGGCTGTACCATAACCTCCCCCACACTGACTACAAATTTAGCTCCAAAAAAAGCATTTTCGTGAAAACATAAGTTTCGTTAGGCATTATCACGATGCGAGCACACCCAATCCTGTTACTTCGAGTAAACAAGTAAATAAAAAATAAATAAATAAAGACTAAATGCCTCTCACAAACTATTCTCCATACCAAATAATATATAAGGAAAACAGAAAAGTAAAAAGTAATTATAAACGTGGTAATTTGATTAAATGTTTAATTATTATCCTTATTTTTATAGGTTTTTTTGGTGTTTTTGTTACAGATTTTTGCACTTCAAACTTATATAATATTTACTTTATTCCTACAATCAAAAATAACTAAATATATGAGAGCATTTTAGATGTATTTACTAATAAAAAAAACTCGAAATTATATTAGTCTTATCTTTATTTTAAAAGTTTGATATTTATAAACCAATTAGACAAAACATTTTGTTGTATAAAAATATTAAGCATTCAAATATTCATTATGATAGAATGAAATCAGATTTCCTGAAAAAACGATATCTATTGTATTTAGGATGAATATGTATCAGTATTTTTGTTAATTTTGACTCCAGGAAATTTATGACATTAGGTTATCAGAAGGTCCCATTGCCGACATGCAAACATTTAGTTCTACAAAACCAAAAATATTGATAAGGACTGCATGATCGGCGCATTTAACCTTCATACGACCAAACTACGACATTGACTTGTTTGTCCAAAGTTTTTAATGCTTATGTCGTTGGTTGTTAAACGTTGGGTGTTTGACATTAGTTCAACATTAATCCAATGTGGATAATGCTGGCTGAATGTTGGCTGAATGTCAAGAAAATATGACATATAATTAAGGCTAAACTTCTATGATACCCAGATAGCATTCCAAATCAGGCCAGCGTCGTTTCTATATCGGCCGCCATCGGTAGAACATCGTTACAACATCGCCGACATCGTGCCGATGTTGAAACGATTCGGAATGCTATCTGGGTACAAGCCATTGCCGCTATCAAATATTTCTTATTGAACCGCTTTCAAATGTTAATATTGATGGAAAGAAAAAGGACTAAAAAAAATAGTTTTAATATAATAATATTATCATACATTTAGCCGGGTGACCTGATGGTTGACACATAAGCTGTTTCTGCTGAAGGTCCCGAGGTTCGAATCTCAGTTTGACAACTCTTCATGAGCTACATCTCAGCTGCCTCGGATGTCATTCGCATGAGATGTTAAATTGGAGGTGCTTTGTAATCGGTGTCTATGCTGGGGCGAGTAAAAGACCCCACCCATGGGGGTGAATGTGCGACCGGACTCCGAGCCACATCATCAGCTGCTCATATTGGCTGATTTAGCTGAGGCAAGTAACATACCCCACCCATGGGGTAAATGTGTAGCATGGTTTAGTATCCAAGCCTTATCATATGGGACTAATTATATTTCCATTGGCTGATTTTGAGATTAATATCAATGATGGAACACAATGCAATGAGTTTCATACGTAAAAAACTATCTCATCCGTATTCACAAATTTCACTTTTTTTTAAATTTGTTCCAAAAATATCTGCCAATTCTATACATCCTTTACAAAGTTTCATTCCCAATTAACCGCCTCTCACAGAACATGGGAACATAAAAGATATAATTAACTCCCTGTTATAGAACATGGAGACGCATAAAAGATACATTAATCGGAATTATTAAGTTGTGTAAAATTAACCTACTGTCCTACGGTTTCGGAGCGCGACCGAGGTGGTTTCGGGTTAGAAATTGGGAAAAAATCCAATTTTAGCGAATTAATGAAATTAGGCGGTGGTTTGATAATACATCCTTTTTGGGATTACATATTCCCGAATATGTTTCAGGATGAATGAAACCATGTAGAGCCTGTAGTGTACCGTGTTAAATATCTGATACATACTACAAATGATCAGCCGGAGATGTTGTAGTATTATGGGAATGAAATTTGCAATAGGGAGGGGGGGGGGGGCCTTTTTTTTCTCTTTTTTTAATTTTATATATTTTTAGTTTTTAATTTGAGTGGTAAAAATTATAAGTATGGCCTATTTCACATAGAGCACTGACTGAGTTTTTATTTAAATTTTATAAATTTTTAGTTTTTAATTTGAGTGGTAAATATAAGTAGGCCTTATTGACACAGAGCACTGACTGGGTTTTTATTTAAATTTTAGTTTTTAATTTGAGTGGTAAATATTAAGTAGGGCCTAACTGGGCTTTGTTTTTTAATTATATTTTATTTTTAGTTTTTAAATTGAGTAGTAAAAATCATAGGTTGGGCCTATTTCACATAGAGTAGAGCACTGACATGTACTAGGCCAAGGTGGGATGGGAGGGGGGGGGGGGTTCAACTCCCTAACCCCCCCCCCTTAAATCCGCGACTGCAGTGTTGGCCGAATGTTCTCCCACTTGTAGCATGCTGCTGTCATTAAAATTTATGTCTTGCCAATTGCAAGTTCTCACTACAGCAATATGTTTTAAAAACTGAATTTTCAATCCATATTTAATATTTATTAATGGGTGTTATAAGTCAGAGGCTGTAATCAGGATTCCCTTTATACAGAAATACAACATGAAATAAATTCAATACTGAAGTTACCCAACTTTATAATCAGTAATGAATCAGATATGATGGTGAGCTGTAGGAGTCCATTTCAAGTTGTTCACATTAAGTAAAATGTAATATCATCAAATAAAAATTGTATGACCTCATGTGTGGAATTTTCGGTTGTTTTTGATATGACACACAAAGACACATATCATAATACCATACCATAAATAAATGTAATTTTTGAAACAATTCAGTAATTATAGATCACAAAATAATTAAAATTTCACCATCGGCATGCGACACACGATTATATGGGAATTCACGATCACTCAATTTGTCGATAATAATGAATCACCAAAATGATCATGTAGTGTTGTTTAAACAGGATTGGGGGGCAAATAAGACCCCCCTAATTTTAGTAACCCCCCCCCCCCAATAAAATTTTGAGTTTACCCCCGAAATGATGAGTTATAATGCATAAGCTTCTCAGCTTACAACACCTGAATCAATAGTAAAAAAAAACAATCAATAAGATGAACATTTTTAGATTTTTGTAATTTTTTGAAGGGGGGGGGGATGGGGGGTTGTTTAGGTCCAGGTGTTGCTACCCTCTGATCTGGATAATGAGTGAAATAAATAAAAAAATATAAAAAAATACATAAAGATGCTTATAGAATTACATACTTTTTTTTACTTTAATGAATTTAAGTTTAATTATTGTTATTTGTTCGTAATACTTTGTTTAATATAGTTTTGAAATGTTTCTTTCATTTTGGGGTGTAAAATTTTGTTTTGCCTGTTTTTTTTCTGTCCCCACATTTTTTAAGTATGGTGTAGTTTGTTTATATGTTTGTAAAAAAAAAAAATTGTGATCCTTCTTTCTTTTTTTTTTTCTTTTTTCAATACAAACAATGTATTTCCTTCTAGGTTTTTTTAAATATTTTTGGAAACATGATAATTGTCCTATTTTTGTGTTTTTCTCCCTTTTCTCTGTATTACTTAATGTCCAACCCAAAATGATGATTCTGAAAACTAAAACTATCCTTCATACCTCTCAATTTATTATTTCTTTATATATATATAATAACAAGAATATATATAAAATCAACCTTCTAAAGATAGCGGCCGATATCTTACAAATTATACACCTGATAATGCAGCAAAATGCGCATAAAGTATATAATTTTTCCATATATTATAGATATATTATACGTTCAACTTAGACATGCACTATTGCATGTTAAAACATATTCAACTTGGTATTAATTTTTATTTTTCCGCAGACGACTTCTTTTGTGAGAAATAGATTCATTTTGCCACCTTCAAGAAAAAGTGATTTTCATCAAGGTTAAATAAAAACAGCATGAAAATATGCTGGTGTAAAGATAGTAATTCGCTTACACCCATACAGTACTGTGTAAAATTCTTGAGCCACCTTAATGTATTATGTGTTATTTGCTCATATGCAGGCCTTCATCTACACAAGTGATCCTGCACTACATGGCCAATTGTGCCACATGTATTTTCCATGCGTTTATCAAAACGCATGGTTTTTGCTTCATTATAATTAGCTAAAAACCATGCGTTTTCCATGCGTTTATCCTTCTCATGGAAAACGCACGTGGCACATTTGGCCATGTATGCTCGTAATAAAAGTTTGACAACTTGTATTTGTGTTTAAGGTACCTTTTAGAGATGTTAGGACAGAATTGCGGTCAAATCACTGGGCAGCCTCTTAGAGCCAGTTCATGCAGTTTTATGTAGAATTGGGAGTACCAAATAACAGAAATGAACCAGAAGAAACACAAACTTTCTTCTCTATTATTGTTTTCCTATTTTACTATGTCTGTAATTCATTCAGGGTAAGTAAGTTCAACCCTGCAGGAAACACAATAATGTATAAAATGCATTTCCTTGCTTTAGCATCAATTTGAGGATGGCTCAAGACTTTTGTACAGGACTGTATACTTATCATTATAGGGCTCAATGTAAAAACAATCTGATAATTGTTATCACAATTTTAGACCCAAATTTAATCTCACAATTGTAACTAAATTTGTTCACTCCAGCAACTCATCAGCTACGTCCCAGCTGAATGTCGATTGCATGAGATTTACAATTAGTGGTGCCTTGTATTGTGTGTCTATGCTGGGGCAAATAAAAGACTCCACCCATGGGGTAAATGTGTAACATGAGGTGGGCTCCAAGCAGCCTGATCATCTCATCATTATGTCTGATCTATATTGAGAAGTTCTACTTTGTATAATACTAAGGTCTCTGATACCCTAAAATTGAGGCGTGTTGAACTGCCGTTGTCTAACAGTCAAGGTGCTCGTCTGCAAACTGCAAGGTTGTGGGTTCGAGCCCCCCCCCCCCCACCATGGCATGGAGGAACTGAGCAATTCCTCTGCAACTCTTCGCTCCACTCCACCCAGGTGTAAATGGGGAGCAGCTGGCCATGGGCAGTGATGGCGACTGTAGCATCACAGGCTGTACACTCCTCAAGGAGTCGAGAAAGACTCATCCTTGAACAGGTCCATTGAGGCTGTACACTCAAGGAGTCGAGGAAGACTCATCCTTAACCAGGTCCATTGAGGCTGTAAACTCCTCAAGGAGTTGAGAAAGACTCATCGTTGAACAGGTCCATTGACACGTCAAGCATAATTATTAAGCTTAGATGAGCGTAAGCGAAAGACTGCAACGGTGCCTCGATCGACCGAACACTACCTACGTTTACCTTTACCAAAATATAACCGCTTCCAGGCGAGTTAGGCCATGGTTTTTTGATCTTTCGTTTCTCGACACCGCCGGCCAAACTTTTTCAATGCCGCTCAATTAATAAATCAACAAATGTCTGGGCAAATATGTGTATTGCATCTCAAAGTATCACATCACCTGTGTTAATTTATGAAAAAAACACTTTCTGGGGAGTAAATTTTTTATTTATTTTTTCCGACCGACCGTCTCATGAAAAACGAGTAACATAAGATCAAAAAACCATGGCCTTATTGTCATAACTAAGAATGCATACACAACCTCATTGCTGCGAATAAAATAAATATAGGATATACCGAGTAAAAACTTTAGGGAGGTGCCTCTGCGGTAGCTAGAGAGTGGTGCCTATTCTTTATGAATTCAAAAGTTTAATCTCTGACACCTCCTTAACAAACAAAACATGCTCTTATTTGGGGACATATTTATATGTGGGAGTCGTATACATGTATATGTGCATACGTCATAGAAATGACCTAATTTTATTGTTTATTCGCTGTTTTATTGGCTTGTTCACAATGATTATATTGCGTTGTATTTGATATTGATATCAGTATTCCACATTCGATATTGCAATATTGGAAAATCGCATTAATTTAGTATTATCAGCATCCCCAGTTAGAAATGGAACCATTAGTCGTAGGCGTATATCTCCCAATTCATTGTGAAACCATTTACCTTTAATGTGATAACTACTAAGCCAATTTGTTAGGCAATCAGTTTGTAATTTGGGGTGGGGGCTGTGTACTCAAGTGCTCATCATGGCACAAATGTACAATTATGGAGGATAAGCAAAGAATCGAAACATAAATTTTTTCCATATCGATATCAACATTTTCTCAATTCATCATATACAGCATATCGATGACAACCCTATTGCATTGAAATGATAATTTAGAAGACCAGCTATCAAAGGCAGATGTAACGATGAGATGATGCTTGCAAATAATTAGACTATGCAATCTACACAATGCTACATATTTTACCACATGGCATCCAAAAAGCTGCGGAGTAGACTGTTGCTTATAGTCAACTTTTATGACCAACTGGCAGACATAATGATGAGATGATAAGGCTGCTGTGGAGTCTACTTCATATTACCCCATGGGTGGGGTCTTTTACTTGCCTCAGCATAGACAACAAATACACCGAGCAAAATATTTTGATGCATTCTACACTTTTCTATGACTGAATTCTTTCTTTTGATTTTTCATAAATTTCAGCTGAATGGCTTTCTCAGACAAATATAGAACTGCTAACATGAAAAAAGTCTCAACATCTTCATATTAAAACAATATTTTTCTGGACTGCAAGAGTTCAATAAGGAACATGAAATGTTCTCAAATATGTTATCATTTAACAAAAATTATAGGATAATCACAAAAATTCAATAAAAAAAAGAATAAAAGAAGAAACCAAAACACATAGAAAAACTACCAAACTAAGACTTAATGGCATCACAAAGGCCAAATATGGCTAAATATGGCATAAATGTATTCCCACCTTGAACAAACAGAACATTTGATTAAAAATTCGAAATTAAAAGCAAAGTACGAAAGCAAAAATGTTAGCAGTAATGTAAATAAACGCTACGTCAGATTCATTCATTGTATGTTCCTGTAATGTGTAAACAGAATTTTTTTACAGTGCACTCTACAGTATTTTTTTACAGTGTAAATTACTTTCATTGAAGAGCTGTCATAGTATATTTGTTTGCACGAATAGGAACTAGTTCTCTAAGGACTTTTAGCTTGCAAAACCATTCAGTTTGTAGGTTAGAATAATGCACTGTTGAAATTTGCATTGTCAGGTCTATTTATAGCTTTTTACTGGCATTTTTACATGTAGGTTTATCTTTAATTAATTCTAAATTTATTGCAATCAAAACTGCACTAATTCCATCCAAAAAAAAAACAACAATATAATTGCAATTACAGCAAGTTGGCTTTAAGTTCAAAATTGCCATTTAATGGTGCACTGTCTGTCAAATTTGCACATAAAAGTAATGATTTAAATCAATACTGCCTTTTCTTGTTTCAGGATATATTTTACCATTACATGCCCATTTTTGGTCAACAATTTAGTTTTAAATTACAATAATATAAATATTAGTTTGTCATGCCATCAGAAACTCAATATGTAAACAAACCCAGTGATGACGTCACAATACTGAACAATGGTGATGATGTCATTTCCATTGCGTTTCCAATGTTTTGGTCTGGATTTTCTCTCAATGTATAATTCATTTTTAAGTAATTAATGTCTTATATATTCATTAATTCACACAAATTTAGTGTGCCTTGATTAATAAAGGTAATTTTCAACTGTTTGATAGCGTCTTAGAAAATTGCAAATTTGACAGACAGTGCAACTTTAAGGACAGTCTCAGTATATAATAACAAACTATTTTTTAAGCTGAGAAAAAAAGATTTTGGACTGAAATGTTGCTGCCTAAAATGCAAATTGACGTAGTCCTAAAACGAGGTTATATCGCATTATTATCATTGCCAAAAGTAGACATGAGGCTTTTAGCCTAGTGGTCATGGTGGTTGAATGGAAGTTGGAAGGTTGTGGGTTCGAATCCTACCACATCCTGGTACAGCTAAACCACTGCTTCTCTCCTATTAAAAAGCTATTAAAAAGCTGTATACTGGAACCCTACCTTCATACCAATAAAGACCACAAACTTTTGGACCGACTGTTTTGTTTTCATTGTATTTTATCACTATCCAGGCAACCTCACAATTAAGACCACCTCAGTGAATTCATATGAAAAGACAACAAGATGACATCGCTTCTTAATTGTTACATCGATGACATCACAATATATATATGACGTCATCAAACAATACTTACTACGGTGTCAGTGACCTCCCGGGGTAAAATCCCAGGCCCGGGCACCCTTCATGAGCAACATCCCAGCTGGATGTCGTTTGGATAAGACAGTAAATTGGTTGTCCCTTGTACTCAGTTTCTATGCTTAGGCAAGTAAAAGATCCCACTCATGGGGTAAATGTGTAACATGGGTGGACTCCACCTCTCTCTCACCTCATCAATCAACCCTCGATAGCGGCAAGAACTTGCCTGAGAGGGCTACACTTACCATATCTATCTATCTGTCTATCTATCTATCTATCTATCTATCTATCTATCTACCTACCTACCTACCTATCTATCTATCTATCTATCTACCTATCAATCATCTATCTATCTATCTATCTATCTATCTTTCCTTTTTATTCCAATCAAAGTAACTTATTATCTAATGATTCACATATAAGCAACATTATAATAGTTCATAATCACCCCCTATTATATAACCATCAGTGGATCATACATTACATGCAACCCATTGCAAAACATGATCCCATGGGCAATGTAAACAATGCCCTTGGCTTAAAACAATCATTCACAATCATGCCCAAGTGTGTGCCTCGCATTCTGCCACATACAACTATTTGTTCTGATATTTACTGGACGAAATTTGCACAAATATTTCTTGGAAGGGTGCACAACGTGAGGGGGACAGGAATTAGGGGTAGAATTGTGGTGTTTTGTTAAAGGTGGAAGAAAGTTAGGGTTTGTGGATGGGAGAAAGAGTTGATTTATTGATTGATTGATTGATAGTAGGTCTAGGTAGAACATTATGTAGAGAGGAGAGGAGAGGAGAGGAGAGGAGAGGAGAGGAGAGGAGAGGAGAGGAGAGGAGAGGAGAGGAGAGGAGAGGACAGGACAGGACAGGACAGGACAGGACAGGAGGGGAGAGGACAGGAGGGGAGAGGAGAGGAGAGGAGAGGACAGGAGAGGAGAGAACATTATGTAGAGAGGAGAGGAGAGGAGAGGAGAGGAGAGGAGAGGAGAGGAGAGGAGAGGAGAGGAGAGGAGAGGAGAGGAGAGGAGAGGAGAGGAGAGGAGAGGAGAGGAGAGGAGAGGAGAGGTTAATGACACTATTTGCGTTACTTTTGTATTGATATATTCACATTATTTCGTATATTTCAATCACAATATTTCCAGTGTTTATATTTAATGCGTGCATCAGGCCTTCACATCTTTTCATTAAATATATATCCACAAGATGTACATTATTTTACTTATCACTAACAGTCTCTATACTAGTGTTTAGGTTTATTTATAGTCAGCAATTTATACTTATGTTTATATTTTATATTCCTGTGCATATTTGTAACAGTTCTATTTTTTAAACCTTTTGATCTACATCCTGTAGAAAGACCTTTGTTGCCACTCAAAAATGTGACTGCTACGGGGTACCATTTTTGGGGACAAGTCTTCGAGCAGACTGCATAGTTTGTTTATGCGCTTGTAGAGTCTGCGTTCTCGTTCCTGATTGGACAGTATCTTAAGTTCGAGACTTGGGAATTCCTTAAGAAAACGTGATTGCGCAACCAAGCGTGACGGCTGAGTCATCAAGATCGAAAAGAGGCCGAAGCCACTGGAGGGGAGCAGCCAAACATACCTCAAGGCATTGAAGGGGGTAAGAGAGAGGGAGAGAGGGGGGTGCAATTAAGCCCTGGACAGTAAACAAACACAGCACCCATTGTGTGGTTCCTTTAGCTACTTTCCAAACCTGGTAAATTGCCAAAATCTCAGAGCGATTTAGACCGCAGGGTTCCGAGCAGCGGAGTAGTTGAACAACGTGCAGACACCGTATCGACTAGCCAAACAACCGCAAAAAATAGACTGGTATGCAGTCTTAACCGAGGTGAAAAAAACACGAGACATACCCTTGATCAGACTATGTTTAGTTAAACAGAAGCATATGCACTCGGATCGAAACCTATTGCCCGAGTACACTCGTCCGTCGTGCCAGAAAAAAGAGTGAAAGTACGAAAGCAAAAAGTCCAGCGAGAATGCAGAATCAACAATCAAGAGATTCTCCGAGTATATTAACATGCCAGAGCCAATGACAAAGAACAAATATTGGAATTAAGCGAAAAAGTCAAAGGGGCTGAGGTACAGCGGTGCCAGGTACGGCTTGTGTGTCGCGCATGACTGAATACGCACAGCTTTCGCTGGATCCACTGTTATGCTGATGACCCCGTGGTGATGTCAGATTACGGGATAGGCTATGACATGCTGAAGCAGGGTGTATCATATATATGTACATCGATGACTTCACTTTTTAGTGCACCTAGAATTTATTTTCTGCAGCTGTGCTACGTTAAATGCACACAAAGGTGCTAGGAGTGTTCACATGCAATTACTTCTTTGCCAAAAGCAGTTTTGCTATTGACATAAAAACATGACATTGACTAAAGTCAGGGAATTGGTCGGGGTTCATGATTGCTTTATTAAAGTGACTATGCGCGCACATTTTGAAAGCCCATGCACTGTTTATTAGCCATCACATGGGATGTACTCATCATCTCATCCATGGCAGTGGCTGCATGGGTTCAAAGACTACTCCCTTCACTGTTTATGAGCCACATCTCAGTCCCTGTCCCATCACATGGGATGTACTCATCATCATCTCATCCATGGCAGTGGCTGCATGGGTTCAAAGACTACTCCCTGCACTGTTTATGAGCCACATCTCAGTCCCTGACCCATCACATGGGATGTACTCATCTCATCCATGGCAGTGACTGTGGGTGCATGGGTTCAAAGCCCACTCCCTGCACTGTTTATGAGCCACATCTCAGTCCCTGACCCATCACATGAGATGTACTCATCATCTCATCCATGGCAGTGGCTGCATGGGTTCAAAGACTACTCCCTTCACTGTTTATGAGCCACATCTCAGTCCCTGACCCATCACATGAGATGTACTCATCATCTCATCCATGGCAGTGGCTGCATGGGTTCAAAGACTACTCCCTTCACTGTTTATGAGCCACATCTCAGTCCCTGACCCATCACATGAGATGTACTCATCATCTCATCCATGGCAGTGGCTGCATGGGTTCAAAGACTACTCCCTTCACTGTTTATGAGCCACATCTCAGTCCCTGACCCATCACATGGGATGTACTCATCATCATCTCATGCATGGCAATGGCTGTGGTTGCATGGGTTCAAAGACTACTCCCTTCACTGTTTATGAGCCACATCTCAGTCCCTGACCCATCACATGGGATGTACTCATCTTCATCTCATCCATGGCAGTGACTGTGGGTGCATGGGTTCAAAGCCCACTCCCTGCACTGTTTATGAGCCACATCTCAGTCCCTGTCCCATCGCATGGGATGTACTCATCATCTCATCCATGGCAGTGGCTGCATGGGTTCAAAGACTATTCCCTTCACTGTTTATGAGCCACATCTCAGTCCCTGACCCATCACATGGGATGTACTCATCATCTCATCCATGGCAGTGACTGTGGGTGCATTGGTTCAAAGCCAACTCCCTGCACTGTTTATGAGCCACATCTCAGTTCCTGTCCCATCACATGGGATGTACTCATCATCTCATCCATGGCAGTGGCTGCATGGGTTCAAAGACTATTCCCTTCACTGTTTATGAGCCACATCTCAGTCCCTGACCCATCACATGAGATGTACTCATCATCTCATCCATGGCAGTGGCTGCATGGGTTCAAAGACTACTCCCTTCACTGTTTATGAGCCACATCTCAGTCCCTGACCCATCACATGAGATGTACTCATCATCTCATCCATGGCAGTGGCTGCATGGGTTCAAAGACTACTCCCTTCACTGTTTATGAGCCACATCTCAGTCCCTGACCCATCACATGGGATGTACTCATCATCTCATCCATGGCAGTGGCTGCATGGGTTCAAAGACTACTCCCTTCACTGTTTATGAGCCACATCTCAGTCCCTGACCCATCACATGAGATGTACTCATCATCTCATCCATGGCAGTGACTGTGGCTGCATTGGTTCAAAGCCCACTCCCTGCACTGTTTATGAGCCACATCTCAGTCCCTGACCCATCACATGAGATGTACTCATCATCTCATCCATGGCAGTGACTGTGGGTGCATTGGTTCAAAGCCCACTCCCTGCACTGTTTATGAGCCACATCTCAGTTCCTGTCCCATCACATGGGATGTACACATCATCATCTCATCCATGGCAGTGACGGTGGGTGCATGGGTTCAAAGCCCACTCCCTGCACTGTTTATGAGCCACATCTCAATCCCTGTCCCATCACATGGGATGTACTCATCATCATCTCATCCATGGCAGTGGCTGTGGGTGCATGGGTTCAAAGCCCACCCCCTGCACTGTTTATGAGCCACATCTCAGTCCCTGTCCCATCACATGGGATGTACTCATCATCATCTCATCCATGGCAGTAACTGTGGGTGCAAGGGTTCAAAGTCCACCTCTGCACTTTTTATGAGCCCCTGTCACATCACATGGGATGTACTCAGCTAATCTCAGTCCTGCTTTTAAAACAGGAATACCATTAGGTTAACTAGACTAATATCCGTAGCCGCTGAACCAGCATAGATGAGCGGTCACAACCATTCACGTCCACAAGACGTAGAGTGCAAGAAAATAAGCGCCAACATATTACGTATGTCAACAGCCAGACTCATAATGCACTAAGTTGGCAGGCGGACTGGTGAAAAATTCAACAGTATACACTGACTCTTCATATTAGGTAAACCATCTGTCACGTACTAAAGTTGGAAGTGTCACATAACCAATGAACGCATCTGCCACGACAAGTGTTTTAAAAACGCTCGGCTCAATTGAGAATGCTTTATTAATGAAGTGGCCTTTATGGGATTCTAGTGTGCATAGCATCATATTGATGCCTTTTTGGCAGTTCAAACTAAACCAGGCCAACCAGATGCTCTGCTTGGGTGGATCCAGGTATGCTGACGATTGCATTCTACATACGAATGTGGATCCGAATGTCAAAAGCTATGTCGACGACCTCACTATATTGTCACCCTCAACTAGTAGACCTCAACAGTAGAACTACTTCTCTACTCGAGTACCTAACTGGCCTAAAAAGTGCGCGTTGATGTTATCTTTATTCTCAAAAAACTGTAACTGAGTACCTTTTGTGATTTTTTAGTCTCGCTGTAAGAAAAGGCAGTGTTGGTCGTCATGTTTTTAGATATAAAATAACAGACTTAGCTCATTGTGAATTCAGTTTTTTGTAGATCGGTGCTTGGTGTCAAAATATATTTTCACATAAAATAACATCAGAATACTTAATGTCTCATTTTATCCGAAATGTCTCCGCAATAGAACAAGAAGCGTATATCATATTATTACACATTTAAATCATTAAATATAAAAATTATCCTAAAAACCATTCAAAACAGGACA